>JAPQRQ010000002.1:21561189-21573676 GCA_037367365.1 Apogon talboti
TATAATCTTCTTTTATTTAAATATCAAATTCTTATATTATATTTTAATTATGA
This sequence comes from Apogon talboti, assembly GCA_037367365.1. Taxonomy (NCBI): domain Eukaryota; kingdom Metazoa; phylum Chordata; class Actinopteri; order Kurtiformes; family Apogonidae; genus Apogon; species Apogon talboti. The sequence continues at coordinate 21,561,243 of JAPQRQ010000002.1, forward strand.
GTTTTCACAAAATCACACACACACACACACACACAGTCAGGAATCTTTTCTCCTCGTTTCCTTTCATAGTGAAAAACAGGATGAAGGGGCTCTTTCAGACATGAGGTTACTGTGGAAACCCCCTTATTCTTCTTCTGTCAAACACGCTTACGTTGTAACACACACACGCACTCACGCATACACACTGATACAGAAAGTGACAAAATGTTGGACATTTAAAGTTTAAAGGGACCAAAGCTACAGCTGTCCTTCTGTCTGGGCCATGTGTGCACTTTAGACAAAGAGTGTTATGCCCCCCTCCTCTTCTTTTACTTCTTTGTCCCATTTTTCCTTTAATTCTGATAGATTCAGATGTTTTAATGTAAATTTAACAAAGTTAACTAACATTTCATGTTCTCACTGATTTTCTCTGAAGTTTCTTTTAACTTTGTAATAAAATATTAATCAGTTTAGTAAGTAAGATGTTTTGTTAGTTAGATGTTGGCAAAGGATTTGTTTGTGCCTCTGTGTTGTTCTTCCTCTGGGGTAACTTAAACAGCTATTTCCAAAGAACTGCTAACCCCACAGAAATTCATGTTGAAATTAAAAACCCTCCTCTCTGTTTTGGTTAAGTAATCACCAGTCTTGGAATGCTTTGTGGAAACAAGTGGAAAGAAGTTTGCAGTTATATAAAGTTAATGTTGTGTTTTTCTCCTGTTTTGCCAGCAGAGGGCCCATGAAAAACATTTCTGGCGCCACACATAAATGGGTGCACATCATCTGAAAGCTTTTAGTGGGTTAAAAATAAACTGCAGCCCTTCACAAGCAGGAATTGTGATGAAAGGAAGAATACATGTTACTTAATGAAAAGAGAAAAGACTGAAAATAGAAAAGTGCCTGTCTTTAGAATAGAGGGCAGAAACTCTGAGTCCAGATGTATAGTTCATATTGGTTAGGGATAAAAGTATACAGTAGAGTTTTCCCTTCTTGTCTCTTTTCCTAACCATTCTATTCTTTTTGTGTGTTTTTTTTTCCCCTTCTGGTCTGTCTACTTCTCTCCTTTTGGTTTGTTTTTTTCCAAGCCATCCCATCACCTTTTCCACCACACATTTTGTCCTTTTAAGGAGAGAGAGAATGAGAGGAAGGGAACTGGGGGTGGTGGGGGGTGTCTGCTGACTGATACACAGACTTCTCTTTGTGCAGAGACAGACACACACACACTGAGTTACATATTGACAGAGACCTCTGCATGACTTGGCTCCTCATGATTCTGTGAAACTCCCCCTTTTGCTTCCTCCCCCGCCATCTATTTTTTCTCTTCTCCACTTAATTAAAACCAGAAGTCAGAAATGGAAGAATTTAGTTTACTTTCTTGACTCATGCGTGTGTATGTGTGCATGTGTTTGTGCATACACGCACACACATACACACACACACACACACACACACACACACAGACAAACACACAGCCCCCCCTTCTTTTCATCATCTCCCGGTGCCAAGCAGCTGTTAGAGGCTAAAGATGAGGGGGAGGCATTCTGGGAAAGCAGAAGAGCATGCGAGTGTGTTTTGTTAGGGGTAGCTTTGATTGGTTTTCAGAAAAGGCACTTTCTTTTTGTGCCAGCATGACAAAAGGAGCAATAAAACATGGAGCATGCCACAAGTGTTTGTGTGTAACTTATTTTCTTGTAATTTTAGTGTGCGTTTCCAGTCACACATGCGTTCTTGCCTCTGTCATCTCCTCTCCTCCCCCACAATGACTAAGTGCAATGTGGTGCAAAGCTAAATGTCCACCACTAGAGGTGCCATAGGCTCATAAATGAATTGAGCCGGCTGAGCATGTGGAAACCATAGAGCAGCCATTTTACAATCTGCACACCAGACCCCCATTTTATGAATCAGCCATGATGTCAACACAGCTATGTCTAATTCCATTGGCTAGAGCGCAGCTGGCACTGTAGCATGGATGCACACACATACGCAAGCATGCTCTCCCACACCAGCTCTCTCTGAGACATGCACACACAGACACACACTGACCTAGTGACATGATCCCGAGGTCCTTTCCCATACTAACTGGATTGTCACTGCTTGAGATTATACGTCATCCAGATTAGACGTTCTTCCTTATGGTATGGAGCCTGTCTACTTCACCAAGCATGCACATGGTGTTATTATATTTACACCTTGTTTCATTATTCACAGTCCTTTGTATCTTTATTTATTTTTTATCATCATACATGACAAAAGACTATTTTCCATACCCAGTAGTTTCCCTGTTTGTTTCTCTGTCCTTAGATGTTTATTTGTAAATGCAAGTCTCTTCCTGTGGGGTTCTTCCTTACCTTTCAGCTGTGACTTGCTATGTTTTAATGTGTTTGTACGTAGATACTTATGTTCTTTCCTCCCAGATGTCCTGAATTGTTTGTGTAACAGTGTGCTTCCTGCTTTGGTTTCCTGCTCTCAGTTGGACCGTAGCTGAAATATTGTTTAAAATAGTATCACTGATTCATACAAGGGATGTACACAATGTGATTACACAGATAACGAAATGATATGGAAACTGAAGTCTACAGTTTAAACCAATGATATTGATTATTACACAGATAACGAAATGATATGGAAACTGAAGTCTACAGTTTAAACCAATGATATTGATTATTGTTTTATTGAGATTACAGTCCATGTAATAAAGCTGAAGCTGATGTTGAGTGACACAAAGGGACTTTGTGAGGCCTCAGTCCAGTGGCTGACTGTTGTATCTGTGTTCCAAATGAATGGCTGAATGAAGAAATGAGGCACTCATTAAGAAGACTGCTCTCATTAACAGACTGTCCTACTGAGTGCTCTCTCACACAGAGACAAAGCACTGTTTGACCAGACATAGGAGCACTGGACAAATGGAGCAAAGACTTGTTATGCTATAGTTGTTTCTGTGTCTGGGTGGTTGATACTTGCTGTGGTGGTGTTTGATTGGGACAATTTTTTTTTCTTCTTCTGATATTACGTAAGGTCATCATGATGTCAGGAAACAGATGCGTTGATAGGTCACGGGGTGACTTTGATTTTTATAACATGCTGATTTTAGATGAAAAGTGCCAGACAGCGCACTTAAACTGTACATACTAAAAAAGAACTGGCTGGCTCTTATCCAGACAGGGATTCTTACTTCCTTTTCCTGTCTGTTCTTTACAAAGATGAAGGAAAAACCTGAGCAGAGTTTTAAGAAATTAGATTAAAAAAATTAAACAGAGTTGTTCAGGAGAGACCAACATGTTCCAAGGTTTATGGTACCTTAAGACCTACTCCTAAAAAGGAGAAAAGTAAAATTTTAAAACAACTGGTCAATGAAAATATATTTTATTTAAATTACACCTAAAGATTTTCCTTGACTCATGTGATGTTAGGATTCCCTCAAGCTACCTTAAACCAAAATAATATTTCAAAAACAGTTAAACATGTCAATAACTGTTTCATTGAGTACTTTACTGGCCTTTTTTAATAAAATGTGCTAAAGTACATTTGGCTGCTGTATGGCCAAACAATCTTTCACTCTTATTTATCATCTGATACACAGTCTCTTCCACACTCTGACACATCCTTGCAGTCATAATCTGACCTTGTCAGAACAAGTTAATGTGCAGTGTTTCTGGTAAGTCTGTGTGTCTGATGGAATGTGCTGTATTGTATATGTGTATGTATGCTGACTACCATTGCAAAAGCCTTACAGCTAACAAATGTCTAACCATATTTACTAGACCCACACACCAGAGACAGCCTCCCCCAGTATTACAGACCTTTTGTGATAGTTTCATTCTTCCCAAGGCCACTGATACAATAATCCTTACACATCCATGGCACCAAACATTTTAGAGAGTGTGAAAAAGCGAAAGCTAGTGCCAAATCGGTCAGGTTCAATGGCGATCTTAAAAGCCTTCTATTTATCCTTTACCCACCTCTTTTTCTGTCACTGAGACAGTTATTTTCCGATTGTACTGATTTTTATGTCTACTTGAAGTCATTTTGCATTGGTCAACCTCCACTAAAAAATGTTTCTGCTCATGTGGTTTTGTTACCAAGGGATCAACTTTCTCTGTAGTTACCAGTTGTGAAAACTGGCTTAATCATCTTGGAGTTTCAAGATAACATTTAATGAAATGGTGACAAGAATACTGTTAGTGACTATATTTCTGTTTGTCTGTCCACCTCTTTAGCCAAAAAGGAGCAAGATGGTGGGGATGATAAGAAGCAGCTGCAGAAGAAGAAGGTGAAAGAGCTGAAGGTTCTGGATGGTAAATCTTCACAAAACCTTTGTAAGTTCACTCCCACATGTACATCTCATTAAAACCCCAACACCATCATGTCAGTTTTCTCAAACCTGTTTAGCTAAATCGCTCTTTTTATTTTTACTCATACAGCCATTTTCTTGGGATCATTCCGTCTTCCTTATGAAGAGATCAAGAATGCTATCTTGGAGGTTAATGAGAAGATCCTCACAGAGTCCATGGTTCAGGTAAATTTGCCCCAATGTTTGGGCTGAAAAATCAGTCTATCTAATCCATCTAGCAAACAAATATGTAGTCACAGTATAGATTACATCCTGAAATATTTTCTATTTATGTATTATGTTTATGGTTCAACTATTAGTAGACTCAAAAATGAATAATGATTAGAAGAAGTGTATTGAGCTTATAATATATTTTACAAAACAAGCGTACAATGTACCTTGTTAATGTGTCTTTGGTTAGACATGAAGTTAATCAGCTGAAACTAATTATCATGTCCCTATGACCTTCACAGAGTGTTTTATACATTTAAGTGTCACAGTTAAGTCTCCAGATTATTTTAATTATGTAAATTTCCCTCCCGCAACCTTGAAGAACCTGATCAAACAGCTTCCAGCTCCAGAGCAGCTGAGTGTCCTAGGAGAGATGAAGGATGAATACGACGACTTGGCTGAGTCTGAACAGTTTGGAGTGGTGGTAAGGAGACAAATGCATATGCTTGCATCAATCAGAACACTGAAAATGGCTGACTTGGAACTTCAACCATAGCACAAAAGTCACTGTGATGGGAAATGAGGCATGTATGAGTTAGAGATATCAAGATAAGTTCATACAAGTATTGGTATATTAGGTACAGAATGTCTTCATGCTGTTAAACAAAGACTGCTTTGTTCAACTGTGGAAGATACGTATTATTGATGAAATCCCCTTCTCACACACAACTACCCAAACACACAAAGAAGTCTTGTCTTTCTTTTTTCAAGACTCTTTGCCATAGTGAATGTTCCTAACCTAAATCTCCCCTTAATCTTAACACAAAATGTTAAACCTGATAAAATACAAAATTTTGAGTATTGTCCCAACAATACAGAAATGTCCACAACAACTGTACAGAAGCAAATAGATAGATCCAGAATTGGGTCTCAAAACCACCTTCTTCTTTTTCTCCAGATGTCCTCTGTGAAGCGGTTGAACCCACGCCTTCAGGCCATCCTGTTCAAGCTCCAGTTTGAGGAGCAGCTGAACAATATCAAGCCAGATGTGGTATCGGTGACAGCAGCCTGTGAGGAGCTTATTAAATGCCAGGCCTTCTCCAAGTTGCTGCAGATCATCCTCCTCGTCGGCAACTACATGAATGCTGGTTCCCGCAATGGCAAGGCATTTGGCTTCACCATTTCATATCTCTGCAAGGTAAATAAAACAGAAAATACAAGCTAAACGGACACATATTATAAACAGGAGGACTGCAAAGGCCCGCCTCCTCATTGTCTTATTTTCCCACATCCCTCTCAACGATAAAGCGGTTCAGAAGATGATTGAACAAATGAATGAATGAATAAATAAAAAACTTTTGACTTACTGTTTTTTCTCTTTCCTTTCAATCAGCTGCGTGACACAAAATCAGCTGACCTGAAACAGACACTGCTTCATTTCATTGTTGACACATGCCAGGAGCAATATCCTGATGTCATGAGCTTTCCTGATGAGCTCATCCACGTAGAAAAGGCCAGCCGAGGTACACAGAACATTTAACTGACCTTGAATCACCTCATGGGAGTATAGATTTGAAACCCTTCATTACTTCCTATTCATTATAGTGATATACAGTCCCAATTTTGTTTGTGTTAGCATGTGGCCATGTTAACATATCCTCTGTTGTTATTTTTGTTTTAAATTGAGTAACGGGATGTAGTGTAGTATATACTGTATTATGAGCTGTGCTTCATCACACTCGGCTTTATTTTTTTTTTCTTTTTTCCCCTGTAGTTTCTGCAGAGACACTTCAGAAGAACCTAGAAGCGATGGGTCGTCAGATCAAGAATTTGCAGAAAGATATAGAAACATTCCCTCCACCACAAAATGACAAGGACCTGTTTGTGGAGAAGTTGTCCATATCCTTTTAATTTAATTTCACATTTATCATCATTGCTCGGTTGATGCATCAAAGCATGTTGCTTGATTTAGCCTATGAATTTTTTAAATCATAAATTGTCTTTTTTACTTTTTGAAATACACACAGTTTACAGTGTATAGAAATAGATGTTGCTTCTCCTTAACACAGTGGATTTACAGTTTTGTGGTCAGTGCCCAAGAACAGTATGAAAAGTTGGACCTGTTGCATAAGAATATGGAGACGGTTTATACAGACCTAGGACAATACTTTGTGTTTAACCCGAGGAAAGTCTCGGTAGAGGAGTTTTTCGGGGACCTGAACACCTTTAAGAATATGTTTCAGGTGCGTATGCATGTATTTTTGTGCATGTCAAAGTAGAAGCTCCTTTTCTGTCTGTTATTAAATAGAGGAATGCTGTGGTTTTTGTTTTCTAACCCTCTCATAACCACATACAATGACATGAACATAAGAGGAGCGGGAGAGGATTTCAATAGATGAAATAGAAAGGATCAAAGACACATACCAAACCAGGTGGAGAGAAAAGAAAACAGGAGGAGGCAGAACACCTGTTTGTATTGACACAATAATAAATGACTGACTCATTTTCAGTTTATACATCAACTTTACTCTTTGCCAACTGTAAAAGTTTCTCTTCCTTGATTACTTGTCCAGGGGATAACTTGTTCTACCAGTTACAATGTATAACTGCCATTCACTGGTTATATTTACACAGATGTTTTAGTTCCATCACATGTACCACTCAATTTCTGTTTTGAGTGTCTCTTTATTCATTTTTATGTAGTTATTAATAACAAATACTTCATTAGTAACGTCCATACATTGTCTCACATCTTTTCTTTCCATCTTTCTTCCTCTACCAGCAAGCAGTGACGGAAAATCAGAAGAGAAAAGAAGCTGAAGAAAAAATCAAGAGGGCTAAACTGGCCAGGGAAAAGGCAGAGAGGGAAAAGGAGGAGAAACTCAAGAGGAGCCAGCTCCCAGACATCAATGCAGGTCATACTGGCTGGATCTTATCTGTTTACCTCAGTGAAAACTCATTTTGTATTTCCAGCACATTCCAGTTGGGGGCACTCAGAGTCCACACTTCTGTAGAGGATTTGTGAATGTGGTGCAATGTGTGGAAGAAAAACACCATTAGTATTTATGGAGCAGAGATAATCCAATGATGATGACCAGTGTTTTGAGCAAGCAAATAACAATGAAACTCTTTAAAAAGGGAGTGAAGATAGTATACAAAACTGGTTGACCTCTTCTCAGTCCTTTGATGAATGAGGGATTTGTGTCTTCAAAAGAGAAGTCACAGGAAGCCTAAGTCACTTTATCACTAAAAAACATGTTTTCCAAAAAGACTAGCAGCATGTCACACACACACACACACACACACACACACACACACACACACACACACACACTCTCTCTCAAGCTATCATCCACATATACATAGTTGACACTGAAATCCTGCCTTGCAGAAACACACTAATGCAGACACTTTTCCCCCTTCCCCAAGACTGACCTAGTTTTAGTACATTCCTTCTCTGTCTGCCTCCACTTGGGTTCTCTTGGGACTCCACAGTTTCAGTCAAAATTTGCTGCAGCCTCAGTGTACTCAGTGGATGTTAGACAATTACTCTGCTTTGTACTTGTTAATGTTTGTGTTCTGCTTTGCATTAGAAAAACATCACTTGCCAATGTGTGACTCTGTCTTAAATCTTTGTGTGTGTGTCTGTTCTATGAACTTCTTTTATAAATAGTCTTTTTGGCCTTTCTCCTAGTGCTCCATGTTCCAGCTGGCTTCTCCTCTCCTCAGTCTTTTTTCCCTTTCCCTCCCCCAGTCTCTGTCCTTCATTTAAAAGGCACTTAAAGACACAGCACTTGGCTTCCACTTGGAATATGTTGTTTCACTGCGAAAAGTTTTGTGGTAGAAATAAGGTAGTCAAATTTCATGTGCTCAATGTTTGAATAGAGCATGCGTGTGTGGGGGAGTGTGTTTATGTGTCTATTTGAGACACATCAGTGGGCTGGAGGTCATTTACATACAGGTGGCATATTTGACTTCCCCTGTACTCCCGAGTCATTCAACACCCCCCTATTTGAATTCAACCACACACAGCTCCAGCATACACAAACCTGGTCTTTGTTCTGTATTTGTTTATGACCCTCATGCTAGATGGCCATCACACAAAGGTTGTTTTCAGCTTAAACTCTTTTGCACGCTTACCTGTTCCTTGTTCGTTTTTTTGTGAGTCTCTTACTGGTCTGTGGACATACCCTTAATATTTGCCCGTTGCTGTTTCTGGCTTTACACACAATATCCCAGTTGTTGTTAACCTCTGCAAGGTCAGTGAGTGTTTGCAGTTTGTGGCCTTGCCATTCCTTTGTGAGACAGACAGCCTACATTCAATGGAGCCTCAGTGTTCACATGTGCTCAGCATGTGATGGTAGTTACTGTAAAAGAACAAAGCTCTTTAAATAGACACTAAATACTCATTCTGTTCTGATTTTTTTTTTTTCCAAACCAGCAGTAATGCAATTATTGAATGAATTTTATCACTTCCATTGTTTGGCTTTCAGCACAAATTACAGTTCAGAATGTAGTGTACACATCAGAGTGTTTGGGTGCCACACCCACAAGGCCACATTCACCATCTGTCCTTTTAAGTAATTTTAGTTGGCTCTTCTTTGGTCTGATGAATAGTGTCTGCGGTTGTAACAACATATAGTATCCATCTCTGGCTGTCATATATTATGTTTTAAAGAAATGACAGAGGGAAGTATTTTCCTCTTTTCCACAGCTAGGTGTCAGCATTTTCTATAAAAGATGCAATGAGGATGTGTTTTTATGGATGTGGCAAAGGGTGTGTGCTAGTGTGGTTTACACATCCACCCAAATGCTGGTCTGGGAACAACCACTAGGTGTGCTCACGCTCCACTGAGAAATGAGCAGAGCAGAGTGAGTAGAGCGGGGGAGGGGAAGCAAAGAAGAGAGTAGGGCAGCAGATGCTCTCATGGGGATTAAAATGCGGTGTTGTCTCTCAGTAAAGGGCATTAGAGAAGAGAAAGGAACAGGATGAGAGAGGGGATGAAATCTTATAAGACTGATGTCTTATTCTGTTTATGACCCTCATGTAGGCAATTGTGAAAGATGGTCACAATGATAGGGAAAGAGATAATCTGTCCCAACCAGTATTATCCCCCTTTCTTTTATTCTATTCAGTTTTTCTTATGTTGGTTTTAGATATTCCTCTCCTCTTTTATAATTATTTTTCCATCTCTGTACACATGTACTGTTGTGTGAACCTCCAGTAGGTGTGCTGTCCTCCTTTGTGCATCAGCCTGTCTTTGTTTGCACTGAGTGGAGATTGGATTCAAAGAGACGTATTTAAAAGCTCATGATCTAATGCTCTTACGCTAATTTGTCTGTCTTATGTTCTTACTTGCTTCAGGCTAAATGTTGTTTTGTATCATGTTCTCTTGGTGTGAGGTCATGTGTGCCATACAGTCCATGTCACTGTAGCACGGAGTCTTTAGGCACTGCAGTTTTTAGGCCATTTTAAAATTGATTATTATGATGGTCAATAGTGCTCTAGGCAGATGCCTTTTATATAGAGTCTCCAGTGTGTCAACAAGAGCACATGATTATCAACATATGTTTGAACTCGACAAGAGTGTTTTTCCTTAGAATATAGTGTTGCTCAGGGCCACATGCACACAGAGCATAGTTGCCAAGTCTGCTTATTGTAAGCGACTTTGGGCTTGTTTTTCTGCAAAGTCGTTTGCAAATGTCATCAGTTGTGGGTTGCAGTTTTTTGGGCTTGTTTTCTGAAGTGTAGTTGCATATTTGGGCTTGCTTTGCCGTCTGTATGAACCATTTCTGAATCTCCCTGCTGTTCTCCACAATAAAGCAAAATACGTTGATTTGTCCTTTTCAAAGACCCGTCCACTCCCGTTTCTTGGTTACTGCCCCCACCTACACTCACTCATGCACAGCAGTGCCTGTCTCATCAGAGAGAGTCCATTGGGGAGAGAGACAGACACAATGAGTGGGAAAAAGTGGGGTAAATATAGGGGGGAAAATATCTGAAACAGTGGGGAAAAAGAGAGTATATTGAAAGTCTGGATCTGGTCTCAGGTGGGAGGTGACTCAAAGCCTTCTGCCAATTTTGTAAGTGTGCAATACATGCTCACATGCAGATTTAATGCAGCATGCTGGCACAGAAAAGCACAAAAAAAAACTGTGCACCTTTCTTGTCCATGAGGCTTACGGACATTGGTTTCACCACTACAAATGAGCTGAAGATTGCTACTTACATAGCCTGTCACACATCCATCAGTGCTTATGTATTTTTTATTTATGCCAGACTTAATGCTAATATTTGGGTGTGTGATTTCTGTGTTACAGAGGAACAGACCTGATGGTGAAGCAAGGAGGACAAGGAGAGGAGAAAGTTTTTATTTGTTTTTGAGTTTTACACTAGGCCTGTTTGAGTTGGTTCAGAGTAAAAAAAAAAACTTTAAAAGTTTTTAAAATTTACTGTTGGTTATGCTTAATGCATACGTCTTTTATAAGCTATTCAACATTTTTATGTTGACTGTTTACTGTCTATTTACTGCAAAATAAATATATATATTTACAGTGTTATCAAGAGGCCTCTCATTTACACAGTGTAGCAGTTCAGCTGTTGGCTTTTTTTGGGCTTGTTTCCATAGAGCTGGTTGCAGATATCAGATATTCACAAATAGGTTTCTGTGTCTTTGTGCTTGCTCCAGTGGTTTTAAGCAAACCATGTGATTAGTTTATGTGGAAATGTGCCAGATGTGTTTCTCCCAGAAAGAAGAAAACATGGCCTGCATCATTGTCATCTATCTCTGCAGTTCTACAACATGAACATCGAGTGGTGTATGTGAGCTGTGAAAGACTGAGAGTGTGTGTGAGAGAATTTCTGTGACGTGAGAGGTGAGACCACAGGCCATCTGCTGCATGGCTTACTCTAGGATTAAATATTGTGTGTTTGTGTGAGAGACCAGAGTGTATGCGCTTTGGGGGTTGGCAAGTGGTGACATAAACCTTTAACCCCCAACGTCACTTCCAACCCCCTCTTTCTACAACTCCACTGTTTCTATTGTGGGTCAAATAGAAATAATTAAAACCATCTGCCTGAGCGCTGAGCAGCGTCAACCACACAACACACATTTACACACTAAAGCATTACTCACTTATATATTTGACCCCCTTCCTGATTTGAGGCCACCAGACACTGAAACTGCAGGGAATGCAGATGTAAACAAACAAAAAATAACACACTCAAACTGCCCTTGTTTGTACACACAGATACAAGGTTATAGTTGAGTTAGACCAATACTTATCAAATCAGTAGTATTTAAATGTTGACATGTACATCTAGTCTCAGTGGGTGTGTCCTTTCAGTAATGGTGCGTGTGTGTGTGTGTGTGTGTGTGTTGCCTCATAGTGCAGTACATGGCCCCTTGCATTGATAGTAGCTGAACTAGGTCACTGCCTATCTGGGTTAATGTAGCTAATTTTCCAACATTGCCACGTGGCTAGTAAATAACCCCCTAGCCCACATGTGCGCTGGCATGTCTGAGAAACACAGTGATAGGTATAGGTGCTGTATGCATAGTTTGTGTAATTGATGGCAATTTCAGTTCAGTTATTAATTAGTGACTAGTAATTTTATATTTAATTGCAAAAAAGTCTTACAAGATTTCAAATTTAATATTTGTATCATTATTATTTACACATCATAGTATTGTGGTTATTTCATGTTAATATACTGACAAGTGCTAAGAATAAAAATAAGAGCCTGTAGCTTTTTTTTGTCAAATAGGTTTTTATTGGAGATTCACTGAAAGGAATTACAATGGACAAGGTCACATTTTCGTTCTCCAAGTTTTTTACAATATGGTATAAAACATAAGAACAAATGAATCAATTAGAGTAGGAACGTATTAAAGAAAAACATCAACATAGGACATTCTAATCCACTCAGCTCACCCACCACCCATCCCGCCCACCC
>JAPQRQ010000002.1:21597684-21607984 GCA_037367365.1 Apogon talboti
TCTCATCCCTTCTATATCAAACACTGTTTCTCTCCTCCTCCAGTCAGTGTGTGTGTGTGTGTGTGTGTGTGTGTGTGCATTTCTCTGGCTGCTTTTAGTGTCCACATCACCAGGGCCCTGAAATAAATGTGTTTCATTTGTCTTTAACTTGGCTGTACACACTAGAGCTTCTCTCTCTTTCACTCACTCTCTGTTTCTTAGAACTGTGGATTAAAGCCTTGCTCATTTGTTTAGATTGGACATTGCTAAGCTATCCTGCTGGTTCGGGAAAGAAATACACACTGATGTGGCATTTAAACTCTACAAAAACAGAGTTTGAGTCACTGCTGAGAAAAACGAATTAATGTTTTAAGTATAATAAATGTATGACGTGTATATTTGCATATTGCTCAGTGTGTATCTGTGCATTTGTGTGCATATTTGCATCACTTTGAATTTGCCTTGAAGTGGGTGCATAAATTCACACACCTGTATTTTCGTGTGTGAATGTGGATCTGCCTGCTTCATTAAGTCTCCCTTCATCTGCCCTCGTGTCTTAATGATATCCCCTTGATCAAATTACTCGGCTTCTTGTATAACACTCTGCATGTGACACACAATTAGCAGACAATTAGCATGGGCCAGTGAGTGTCAAACGATTGGCTGTGCCATCATACCACTGAGTGACATCTCCATCATCACCGCGCTGCCCGAAGCACCAGGGTCCTCGCATAAAAACAGGTCCCCAGAAACATTTTCTGTCTGATGTGTGAATCCTGTCTGTTGGTATATGAACCCTTTCTGTCCATTTGTTTTTGCTTCATCATTTCCTCTTACTCTCATGTGACTTCTGTGCCCATTTGTCCTCTGTTTGCCTCTCGTTTGTGTGTTTGTCGATGTGGAAGTAAAGTAGTTGTCGTACTGGAACAACATGATGCTGGGAAAAAAAAAACATCCTGGAGATATGAGATGTGTACAGATTAAATAAGCATGTCCTGCATATCAGCATGAACTTAGAGCGTCATTGTTATGAAAAGGGCTTTGATGTGTGTGAATGTGTGCACATCACATGTGAACCAAGCATTAAATCCCATTAAAGAGCAGATGGAGGTTTTGTGCAGGCAATAATTTGAAGCAGACATTTGCAATATGTTGAAAACTTCAGTAATGATTCCTGTGTTACCAAAATAGACTGAAATACTTCTATCCACTGTGGGTTTTTGACACAGACTCAGTACATTTTAGATTTCCTCTGTTTTCCTCCCTGTCGTCCTGTTCTGTATCTTTTTCTGGCATAATGTAACAAATAGGACATATCAGATACATTCCTGTCTACCGTTGATTTTCCCTTTAATTATAAGTTATGTTAATCTACTTCCCCCAAAATAATGCGAGGCCAATAAGACACCCCCTCCCAAAATGTGAGGGTAGACTGAGAAAGAGAAGGGTCTGTTCGCTCTGCAGGCTCTGCTGAAGGCTAATGCAAACAGAATATTAATAAGAACCAGGGGTCACACAGCCACATGCATGACTATCTCTCTCCCTTTCTACTTCCTTACTTCCTGAGAATGGAAAGTAAATTCTTCATTTACAGTGAACAAATTTTCAGTAGGAGTACAGATGACAGTGTAAACAAATCAGCCTTGCACACGTCACATGCAGTTATAGTGTCAAGTTGACAAGCCAAAAGGTTATTAATGTTGTTGATGGTCTTGACAGTGTGTTAATGTGCTCACTCCTGACTGATACAGGCAGTTGTTGTGAATCAGTACGTTTATGGAAGTGTCAGAAACACAAGACATGTAGACAAACCTGTCTGTCTACGTTAACATTATCTTTCTTTTTTTTTTTAAACGATGGAGGTGCACTGATAGTTTGATCAAGTATTTTTCCCTCTATTCCAAATTAGTTCCGAAAAGACTCTGATCTTTAATTCCTGTCCTCAAAACTTGAGCTCTGACCCTCTGAAGAGTGTGTTGATCCAGAGAACAATGACTATAATCATTGATGTGAAGAAGTTAGAGCAACGCTGCGATTCACGTGGCTCCCCTGAGGCTGTTGTGTCTGTCATCACAAGGGCTCTTATCACAAGGGTCTGAGCCCCTGCCCCATTTCCCAAGATCATTGTGTTTGTTTACTGTATGTCATGAGCACATTAACATGACTCATTTTGTTGTAATATGTGGAAAAATGGCTGAAAGTAAGCAGACATTGGAGTGTATTTCTTATATGAATGTGTGTGTATGTGTTTCTTTTATGTGTGTGTCTGCCCCTCCCTCCTGCCCCCTATCTGTCCATACACATCGGTGGAGGTAGTGGAGATGCCAACTGACCTACATTAACTCAGACTGCGGTGGTCTGATTTCCTCAGGGGGCCATAAATATCTGGGTGTGGTATATATTGTATGTGTGTGATGGGTGTGTTTGTGTGTCCTATAAAAGGCATGACCCCATCTCAAGAGGGGGTGTATGCGGTGAAGATAACTCTCTCTCATCCGTAGTGACATTTAGGGGTTAAACCGAGCAGGTTATCAGATATACCCCAAAGTTGACTGATCTTTACTCTCATGATTTAATCTGTATAGATTATTGTATGTGCTTTATTTATTCCCAGCCTGTCCTTCTTCTGGTCATATAATTAAGCAGAAATCAATGCAAACCATCAGGAATAAATCCCCATGATCTACCTCTGAAAACCACAAGGAAATATTCCTTCTTCTTCAGATTTTTGGGTCGTTAATTCAGTAGTCAGTCTTACAGTAGAGAAACAGCTTTTTATTATTACTTTGAACATCTTTGCTTGACTGGAGCAACTTAAGGACTTCATTTTTTCCACCTCTGGGTCTTTGCAAAGGTGATTTTTCATTATTTGCCAATACTTGATAGAATAGAGATGACAAAATGGTTGAAAAATGTAATAAACACAGTGAATCCCCATGTGAATTTAATGGGCACATGCTCAGATGTTGTTAGAAAAGGGGACAAACTGTACCCTGATAGTTCTGAAGGTCACATATGAGTATTATGTAATGGGTAAACACATGTTGAGGCTATAACAGGATCAGAGCCATTTCTTCTTGTGTGAGACAATAAACTGCTAAGGATGAAGACAGACTCACACTACTAACCCCCCCCCAAAATACCCTCACTATGCCACGCACCTATTAGATGCAATGACATCATTCTTTTGCTTGGTAACCATGGTTACACTTACCTCCTGCTAGCAAAAATCAGCACCCGTACCTGACTTTCCTTGCTTTTTACCTCCCTGCTTTCCTTGTCTGTGCTCTCTGCTGTAACTCACTTTGTTTATTCTCTTCCTTTTTGCTTCATTAAATCTGCTCTTCTATATGCATTTGTTTTGTATTTATTTTCAATCCATCCCTTCAATTCCCTTCTACCCCCCCTCGCAGCACTCAGGCCTTCATGCATTTTACTGACAGGCTTTTAAGATTTTCCTTCCGAAGCTTTGTTATAAAATGGAGGCTGAGGAGGTATTAGAGAGAATGCGGAGAATGAAAAAACATGCAGAGAAAGTGATGACCCACATAGATGCAGAAAACACAGATGTGAACATTTAACAGCTGAAAATGTGCTGCATCTGAAACGGCCTGATGGGTTGAGAATGTGACTCAGTCAGACATAAAATACTGATTACAGCAGAGGTGACAAGAAGAAAAGATCAGGCCTGTAAACAACGCCTGGACTGAGACTGGTGGACCGTTACAGCTGGACATTATGAGTCACAGCTCCATACCCATAACGTAGAGGACAGATCGGTCAAGTACTCCATTAAAATCTGTTCCAGTGATGTGTTTCTGAAGGAAGGAAAGATGAAGCACTGCAACATCGAGGTCAGGGAAGCTACATCCCACAAGGATGTGCTCTAAAGGGAGACATAAGGACAGGGGGCAGTGTGCTGCATTACAATCCATTTTACAGACAGGCAGAGTGGGTGGGTGGGTGGGGGGGTAAATGTGGAGTATTAGAACCATTGTGCAGCTGTATTAGAGTAAGCAGCTTACAGTTCTAGTGCCTGGCTGCTTCTTTATGTCAAAGGGGGATAGGAAAAGGACAAAGAACCGGCATGGTTTGCATCGTTTTAGGATTTTTTCTTATTGTTCTATCACCAAACCTGTTTCTCATTGTTTTCATCTGCTACATCTCTCTAATCCACATTAATAATTTGTCATTTTCCCACTTCTCCCCCCTTCTCAGAGCGATCTTCCTGCCTGTGATGCCAACATGTCTTCCTTTTTTCCTACATGTTTCCCGGGAGGTGATCACCCCACCCCACCTCCACCATCCCTCTATACCACAAGGCTCAGTTGGGGGGGTGCTGGATGGTGGAGGTTGCCATGGAAACTGGGAGTCTGTTGCCAGCCGACATCATCTGTTGGTTGTCGGCGCGGAACAGGCATATGAATATTTGAGATTTATGGACACGGACAGACGAATGACACACATTCTGTGGACCTCTACTCTGCCTGAGACTGAAATATAGTGAGGGAAGGAAAGAGAGAAAGGAAGGGAAGGGAATGAAGAAAGGCGGGGTCACAATGGAGGCTGACAGACCTGCATTTTGTCGAGTGCAGAGAATGCAGTTAATGTGGGTTGGGGAAAGAGTGAGGCAAGAAAATCTAAAATGGATGAAGAGACAATAATAGAGTGGGGGGAAATGAAAGGATTTGTATGCTGACAGAAATGCAGAGTAGATGATAACCGGGGGGGTGGGGGCAAAGAAAAATGGAGAGAGAGCAGAGGGAGTGAAGGAGGGTGACGTGCCATGAGAGCAGTAAATTAGGGCACTGGAGCTTGTTTTTGCTCTCTCTTCTCTTCTTTCTTCTCCTCATTTCTCAGAACATCCTGCAGTATTTTCTAATTAATCCTCTCGGACAGTTGCTACCATTGACACACACACATACATGCAAACTAATAAGCAATGATGATTCATCCAGACTTCCAATCGAGACAGTGCAATGACTTCTGAAGTTTAATTGTGCACAGTTGGACTGCACTGCGTCAAAAAGCACAAAGTGGCACAAGAGCAGCTCATAATTGCTGTGTTCTCAATATTTGTACCATACAGAAATGAATGTGGATACATATATTTGTCCATTTGCATCTTTAAACCTCTGCAGTGTGCTGTGTTTGAGTAGGTTTCCCATGCTCATAATCCTGTTTGTTTGGCCTCCATGTGTAATGGTTTTAGCACCTGTCCCAGAGGCCTTGCATGAGGCAGAGTGTATAGATTCAACAGTGTTGTCATTCAGACTGCTGTTTTCCCATGATTCCTGTGGTTC
This sequence comes from Apogon talboti, assembly GCA_037367365.1. Lineage (NCBI taxonomy): Eukaryota > Metazoa > Chordata > Actinopteri > Kurtiformes > Apogonidae > Apogon > Apogon talboti. Next base: position 21,602,967 of record JAPQRQ010000002.1, read on the forward strand.
AGATCCAGTTTATTATTCCCTTGTGTTTCAAAATATGCATCTTTCTCATAAAATGACATGTTTGCCTGCTGAGTCTAGACTCTACTGCTTATTATTGTGTTTTGGAAATGAAAAGTCACTTTAAAACTATTTGAGTTACAGAACAAAATATTTAATGCGTACTGTTAATTATTAAAGGCTTTTAAAGCATATTTCTCCACCAGCTTCTTTTGACTCCATCTCGACATGGAAAAAATCATTTTCAAGTTTTGTTGGCAGACAGTATTTCTATCTTTGTGTCTTTCTCACTCATTTGAGGTTTGGGAAAAAAGTGAAATATTTCCATCCACCATCAAGATTTAAGATGTGCGAATCAGAGGCTGTTGAAATTTATTATACTCAGATATGATCAAAGAAAACCCACACAGGTGATGAACTTCAAAGCTGTTTAGTTGTGTTTTATATTGTAAATTACTATTCTATGGCCATTATTTACTATTACAGGCAGATACAGACATGGATAGAATGCATTAATCCCAGGGGGAGAGTCAATAAGATCCAGTACTGTGCAAAAGTCTTAGGCCAGCATTAAGTCTGTTGTTTCCACTGTCTATATGTATATATAATAAGAAAATGTAGAAAATATATAGACAGTATTAAAAAGAAAAACACATTTTAGAAAAATACATGAAGACAACCCAAGTATTAACAATGACAAAGCCTAAGACTTTTGTACAGTGCTGTATAAAAAGTTGATCCCAAAGTTCCCTTTGGACAATTTTTCAAGCAGCGTAAAGCTTTGACCATTACTTCTGCATCTGGTTCCCTTTCAGTGTTTAATGACAGTATAAATGCAGTTTTATCGACTCCCCTTGGAGTTTACATTCCAACTTCCAGTCTCAGGCATGGCTGTGTCGGTCCAGGGAACAAGCAGTGGGGAGGGGCAAGAGCTTGATAGTGCACGCTTATTAGCCTGAAATATCCATGTAGCAGCTGCACCACTTCCGTGGCAACACCTGTCACCATGGCGCTGAGTTGTCGACATGCCTCTGTGTCAGTGCCTGAATGCTGCACATTTAAAGCATGGCAGACCTCTGAAAACACATGGAGCATGCAGTTACTCCCTAAGCTAATGTCTCGGCATGTCCAAAATGCTATACATGCAGCACAACATCCTCTATATGACAGTGTTAACATATAACTACACACAGAGTGTAACAGAATTATTAAAGTAAGCACAGCTAGTGGACCATGTGGCGCTTATTGGCCTCTTTGTTGCATCCTGACATAATCTATTTTGTGTTTTCCCATTTTCCATGTCATTACTCAGATTAGGAATTGTCTGTTTCCATGACAACCACAGTGGTGAAGGAAGTGGATTAGATACTCTGCACTTTGCTGGGGGTCTAGTAACTATATAAAGGGGGAGGGGGATGCTTATTGGGAATTGGGTTAATAAAGCAGGATTGGGGTTTTCAATTGTGCATATGTGTATGTGAGACACAGAGTGGGGGTAGTGGGTGCCCTAAAACCACACTGCAGCAGATGGAAAGCTTTGATCCCCTTAAAAACACACACTGTTCTGTCTTATTGAGTGGATAAAGGACAATTGACTGTCTGTAATATTCTACTAGCAGTCCCCTCCTTTATAGACTCCACCCTGTACTTAGAACATGTGACACCTGATGCGTGCTCCTCTCATCTTCTGCCTTTGTTATGTAGTAAAACCATGATGAGCTAGTTATCGCCTCCCATGTATGCATCACTTTCAGCTCAGCCAGGCTGTCTCCTCCACACACTTCATCCTTGTCTCCCGGTCTTCCCCTGTCTGATTTCCATCCTCGCAGCTGAGAAAACAGGCGCGAGAGATCTTGGCAGAAGAGACGAGGCAACAGAGACTGAGAAAGAGCTAGAGAAAGAGAGTAGAGAGGGGGCTTTTCAGACGAGGGGGAAAAAAGGATGGCTGCTTTGAAAGGGAGCATTGTGTTGTTCTTCCACATTGCTACAGCTCCATCTCTGTGATTTAGTCGAGCCAGCAGCCAACACATTACTGTGTCTCTTTAAATCAGGGTAGTGTTAGCCTTAGCAACGTTTAGGCTCCAGCGCTCCAATGCTCCTGCTCAAAGGTCTCCTCCTCTCTGTTACTCCAGTTAACTTCGCCTGTGGCCACATTCCTGAGAACTTGAATAATAAATAACTGCAGCTCGTTTGGAGAATCTGAAATGATTAGATATAGTGTAATCAGCAAAGCCTGTGCATGATGGCTAACAATGTGAGACAATGCATTTTGGTGATTTAATTTCATGTTTAACACTATACTATTACCAAATTTCACCACATACTATTACACATTCACATTTCACATGACACAATATACTATGTCAAAATTTTACATCACATCTGACCATTAATTATGATATCATGTGATCATGAATAGTGATAACAATCAATAATATATACTGTGACCAAATTTCATGATACTAATGTATAACCAAATTCCATATCACATACTGCACTGTGACCAAATATCATCTCCAATTTTATTCCATGACCAAAATCCATTATGCTATGACCAAATTTTACATCAAATGAGATACAATATATCTGATATCAGTCAATATGTATGAGAGGCCCTTTAGGCTGTAAATCATACTTGGTTTCACGTGTAACATCATCCTCTCATACATGTACTATGTAACTATACTCTATCACAGACCCCTATATTCTCTCACATATACTATTATACTAGATAGGGTTAGGGTTAAGGGTTAAGAGTTAGGGTTAGGGGTTAAGGTTAGTGTTAGTAGGGTTAGTGGTAAGTTTAGGGTTAGGGTTAGGGTTAGTAGGGTTAGGGGTAAGGTTAGGGTTAGTAGGGTTAGGGGTAAGGGTAGGGTTAGGTGTAGGGTTAGGGTTATATAGGGTTATGGTTAGTAGGGTTCAGGTAAGGGTTAGGGTAAGGGGTAGGGGTAGGGTTAGGGTTAGGGTTAGGTTAGGGGTAGGGTTAAGAGTACGATAGTATTAGCGCTATGTTAGGTCAGGGTTAGGGTTGTGTTAGCTTAAGGTTAGGGGTATGGTTAATGGTAGGGTTAGGGGTAGGGTTTGGGTTAGGGATAGGGGTAGGGTTAAGGGTAGGATTAGTGGTTAAGGTTATGTTAGGGTTAGGGGTAGGGTTAGGTTATGGTTTGGGGTTAGGGGTTAGAGGAAGGGAAGTGGTAGGGTTAGGGGCAGGGGTAGGGTTAGGGTTATAGGTTAGGGTTAGGGGTAAGCGGTAGTGGTAGGGTTAGGGGTAGGGTAGGGTTAAGGGTCAGGGTTAGGGTTTGGGTTAGAGGTAGGCGTAGGGTTAGGGTTATGGTTAGGGGTATGATTAAAGGTAGGGGTAGGGTTTGTGGTAGGGATGGGTTAAAGGTAGGGGTAGGGTTAGGTTAGGGTTAGGGGTATGGTTAGGGTTAGGGGTAGGGTTTGGGTTAGGTTAGAGGCAGGGCTAGGGTTAGGTTAGGGTTAGGGCTAGGTTAGCTTAGGTTAGGGGTTAGAGGTAGGGTTAGGGTTAGGTTAGGGTTAGGGGTAGGGGTAGGGTTAAGTGTAGGGTTAGGGTTAGGGTTTGGAATTAGGGGAAGGGCTAGGTTTAGGTTAGGGTTTGGGGTTAGGGGAAGGGGTAGAGTTAGAGTTAGGGTTAGGGTTATGGTAAGGTAAGGTTAAGGGTAGGGTTATGGGTTAGGGTTAGTGTTAGAGTTAGGGTTAGGGGTAGTGATAGGGTTAGGGGTTAGCAGTAGTGGTAGGGTTAGGGGTAGGGGTAGGGTTAAGGTTAGGGTTAGGGGTAGGGGTAAGGGTAGGGTTAGGGTTAGGGTTAGGTGTTAGGGATAGTGGTAGGGTTAGGTTAGGGGTTATCGGTAGTGGTAGGGTTATTGGTTATGGGTTAGGGGTAGTTGTAGTTGTAGGGTTAAGGGTAGGGTTAGGGTTTAGTGTTAGGGGTAGGGTTAGGGTTAGGTATACAGCAAATCGGGAGGTTAAGGTTAGGTTAGGATAGGGGTTAGGGGTATGGGGTAGGGTTAAGGGTGGGGGTAGGGTTAGGTTAGGTTAGAGTTAGGGTTAGGGTTAAGCTTAGGGTTAGGTTAGGGTTTGGGGTTAGGGTTAAGGGTAGGGATCAGGGTGGGGCTAGGGTTAGTTTAAGGTTAGGGTTAGGGCTAGGTTCGGGTTAGGGGTTGGGGTTAGGGGAAGGGTTAGAGTTTAGGGGTCGTTGTAGGGGTAGGGTTAGGGTTAAGGGTAGTGTTAAGGTTACAGGTTAGGGTTAGGGGTAGGGTTAAGGGTAGGCTTAGGGTTAGGTTAGGGTTAGGGGAAGGATAGAGTGTAGGGGCAGGGTCAGGTTAGGATTAGGGGTCAGTGGTAGTGGTAGGGTTATGGCTAGGGTTAGGGGTAGGTTAGGGCTAGGTTGGGTTAGGGGTTAGAAGTAGTTGTAGGGGTAGAGGTAGGGCTATGATTAGGGTAGGGTTGGGGTTAGGGCTAGGTTAGGGTTAGGGGTTTTTGGTTACGGGTTGGGTTAGGGGTTAGTGGTAGGGTTAGGGTTAGGGCTAGGGTTATGTTAGGGTTAGGGGTTAGAGGTAGTTGTAGGAGTAGGATTAAAGGTAGGGTTAGGGTTTAGTGTTAGAGGTAGGGGTAGGGTTAAGCATAGGGTTAGGGTTACTGGTTAGGGTTTGGGGTTAGGGTTTAGGGGTTAGAGGAAGGGAAGGGGTAGGGTTAGGGTTATAGGTTAGGGTTAGGGGTAAGCGTTAGTGGTAGGGGTAGGGTTAGGGGTCAGGGTTAGGGTTTGGGTTAGTTTAGGGTTAGGGGTAGGGTTAGAGGTAGGGCTAGGATTAGGGTAGGGTTAGGGCTAGGTTAGGGTTAGGGTTAGGATCAGGGGTTGGGGTGATGGGTTGGGTTAGGGCTAGTTGTAGGGGTAGGGTCTGAGTTAAGAGGTTATGGGTAGTTGTAGGGGTAAGGTTAAGGGTAGTGTTAGGGTTAGGGGTAGGGTTAGGGCAGTGCTTCTCAATTATTTACTCTTACGC
>JAPQRQ010000002.1:21608084-21629253 GCA_037367365.1 Apogon talboti
CCGGGGTCAAATTTTACCTTTGGAATGATTGGGCTGGGGTTCAGGTTTTGGGGTGGGGCTTGGGTTAGGGTTAGTTTAGGGGTTGGGGTGACGGGTTGGGTTAGGGGTAGTTGTAGGGGTAAGGTCAGAGTTAGAGGTTATGGGTAGTTGTTGGGGTAAGGTTAAGGGTAGAGTTAGGGTAAGGGGTAGGGTTAGGGTTAGGGTTAGGGGTATGTTTTGGTAGGGTTATGGGTTAGGGGTAGTTGTAGGGGTTAGGGGTACGGTTAAGGGTAGGGTTGGGGTTAGGTTTGGTTAGGTTAGGTTAGGTTAGGTTAGGTTAGGTTAGGGGTTGGGGTAGGGTTAGGGTTAGGGGTTAGGGGTAGGGTTAAGGGTAGGGTTAGATTTAGGGTTAGGTTAGGTTAGTTTATGTTAGGTTAGGTTAAGTTAGGTTAGGTTAGATTAGGTTAGATTAGGTTAGGGTTTGGGGTAGGGTTAGGGGTAGGGTTAGATTAGGGGTTGGGGTAGGGTTAGGGGTAGGTTTAGAGTTAGAGGTTAGGGGTAGTTGTAGGGGTAAGGTTAAGGGTAGGGTTAGGGGTAGGAGTTAGGGTTAGGGTTAGGTATACAGTTGTCCCTCACTATAACGCGGTTCAAGTTTCGCGGCCTCGCTGTTTCGCGGATTTTTTTAATGCAATTTTGCATGCTTTTTTTTACAGTGTATGAACCGCATTGTGTTCTGCATTCTGATTGGCTAAGGGACTGTAGACCATTGTCAATCAAGTCTCCTCCATGCCTGTCTCCTCTACAGTACAGAATGCGTTACTGTACTTATTTTTTTAAATCTACGAAGGTTTGAACTTTGAAAGTGTTGAAACATGAGAGAAATGTGAGAAAATGTTAATGCCTGTCTGAGAAAAGTGTATAAAGTGTGTGGTGAGGGGTTTTACAGCCTTAAAACATATATAATAATTGTAAAAAATAAAGCTGACTACTTCGCGGATTTCACCTATTGTGGGTTATTTTTAGAAAGTAACCGAGGGACCACCGTACAGCAAAACGAGGGGATGAGCGTGGTTTTTTGTGAATAACTTTCGAACGGAAGGTCGTATCGAGATAAAACCAATGTCTACTAACCCCCACTCACCCTAAAGTCACCACGGGCTTTCCAACGGTACCAACCACGAGCCTGTTCGACTTCCGGTTCTAGAGATACGGACGGAAATAACTTTGTTTTGGCTGTATCTCGGGAACAGAAGGTCGTAGAGACACAGGTCCACAACTTGTGTGTTCAGTGGGGCTGAATTAGGTAGGAGGATCTGGATTCCAAGTCTAACCCTAACTCTAACCCTGTATTAATAGTAGTGTATGTTAGAGAGTATACAGTAGTAGTGTACATGAGAGAGCATAACAGTGCATGTGAGAGAGTATAACAGTGTATGTGAGAGAGTATAATAGTGTATGTGAGAGAGTATAATAGTGCGTGAGAGAGTGTAACAGTGTATGTGAGAGAGTATAGTAGTGTGTGTGAGAGAGTGTAATAGTGTATGTGAGAGAGTATAGTAGTGTGTGATAGAGTATAGTTGTACATGTATGAGAGTATGATGATAAGTGTGAAACCAAGTATGATTCACTGCCTATAGGACCTCTCATAAATACTGTATGTATGGACACATACACACATTGTACAAAAGTATAACTATATTTCACAACATGTACCTAAACATGTTGAAAATATACATTTTCTGACCAAATACTATATTTTATTTTCACCACAGTAGGCACCTCAAACACATTAGAAGCATAAATTAAACACAGTCCCCTATGAATAATTTTTAGAGCACATAATCTTCCTCTACTTTATCACTACAGGCCACCTGAAAAAAACCTTTGATGATACATTAAACACTCATGAATTACTCACACCACTTGTATTGAAACATGTATGAAAACGTCTACACAATGATCATTTCAGAGTAAATAGTATAACATTATTACCCTACCATGGGAGGACATTGGTGACTGAAAATGCCATAGAAACAGCTTAAAATTCCTCAGGGAGTTCATATTAATGCCTAAAACAGTTTAGAAACGTGTTCCAATCCTGGTCCAAAATAAGAACTAAAATCATGTGTTTGTCCTTTTAACAAACCAGTAGATCTGACTTTATTTTGCTTTATTTTGCTTGAGTCAAGATCTATTTTTAAAGCTGGTTTTAGAATAAATAAGGTTCCATTACTTTCACTCCCTGTTATTTTTTTATGAGGAACATTGAACGAAAAAACACTGAACAGAGCTTGCATTAACCCACTGCCGTCTCCTCAAAGTAATTTGATGTCTGAAACTTTTCAACCTTCAGTGTCATTTGGATTTAATCCTTTCGTACATTGAATGTGGCAGTAGATACTATATATTTCATCCCAGACTCATTTTCCAGTGAAGTCCAGATTATACTGGTCTTTATCCCCTCTGTATTTGCAGTGTGCATATCCACAGAGCAGTGCTCTGTCCTCCAACATGTGTTGACCCAAAACGCTGCTGTTTAGAGACAGCTGCAGGATGAGAGGAAGGAGGGAGAGCGGGGGGCAGGGAAGGAAAAAGAGGAAGTCAGTTGAGGAGGATGAGGGGGAGGGTTCCTTCCTTTCACTGGATTACTGAGGGTTAACAAAGTATTAAAAAAAAAAAGGCGCGGAAACTGACTTCCTGTCCCGCCGTGAGCAGCTTTTACATCACATCCTGCTCTTTCCTTACATGGGGTCCTCCTCAGGCCTGAAATGAGATCCTTGTTTCCTCTTACTGGGTTTTCCTGGTAGCTCACACACAGTGAGAGAAGAAAGAGGCAACTCCACTTTCCGCAACAGAAAGAGAATTAAGTCAAATTAAAATAAAGCGGCTGTATGAGGCATTTCAAGAAATTAATTTGTAGTGACTTTGTTAGTGTGTGTGAAAGTGTCTGACTTCTTTACTGACTCACCACATATGTCAAAGTCACCACATGTCTGTTTGCTTGTGTCAGAGTGTGAGATGCCTACTATTCTTACTTTTGTCCTGGCTGTCCGCTGTTGCAGTACACAGGCGGCTCATTGTCAAGTTCCAATCTGCTACAGCCTCAGCTCCTTGGACAACCCTGCCACACATCACTAGTTTGAAGTTTTGTGCTTGTGTGTTGCTCTTTTGTGCACATCTCTGTGTGTCAGCGTGTGTATAATCAGTGGGAATGTGGTTAATTAAGCAAGATAGGGTGGGGGCATAAAGGGGGCAATAAAAGAACAATCTTCCCATTCTACTGGGCTTCCCTCTGCGGGAAATAGATGACACATGGGGACAGTGAGGACAGCAGGAGTCTCTGTGAGTCACAGGATGACTAAAATTAGCTGATAAAGGAACTCTACAGCTGTTTTAAAGCCTGGTAGTGAATGCACATACACTCAAATGAAGAATACTCATACTTCCTTTGTTAGGTCACTTAAAATTCGAAATAGCTCTCAAGTGGAAGCACATAGAGTGAATCAAACTGAGACAAACCCACAGTGCTTTATTAGCTCTGACTCATCCACTTGTGTCTGTGTGTGGGACATTCTGCTCTGCTCTGCCATGTTTCCTGCATATGCTTTTCTCAGCGTTGCCAGGCTTGTCTATTGGCTGAATATATTTGTCTTTTTATAGGTCATTCAGATCCTGAGCACTGCACACATTTATAATGAAGATATGGAGAACAGAGAAAAGCATCCAGCGCTGGGGCTGACAGTTGCCATGGCAACCACATAATACTATAAGCCTGGAGTCAGCCATTTTGGGTAGCTTGGTCTGTTTGATGTTGGAAGGCTGATGTTACGATATGAGTCATCCTATAAAAATAAAATAGTTCATCTTGAATAAGTCCAATGCTACAGAGATACTTGAAATGTGTCTCATAACTGTTAGTTTTGTTCAATTTTTGTCCAATTAAACTGTAACCTTAATCCAGAAAAACTGGGTTATCTAAGAACTGACGTCGCGCCTAATTATTGGACAACATACATTTCACCTCCATCCATCCAGATTCTCTGTCCTTCTTTCCATCCCCAACATCTGCAGGGCTGCTTCTTTTGTTTTGGTTAGTGACGTCTCATGGGCTATTTATAGGGATGTATGTTATTGTGTAAGACTTTGGAGAAGGCACAAAGAGCCTGAGCAAGCTGCCATATTCCTTGCAGCTGCCTCAGGATCTTTAAAAGAACAGAGTAAAAAATGAAGCTCCAATAGGAAGAGCTACAGATGTGACAATGGACATCTGTGAATTTAGGCAGAAATTAAGCTGCGTATGTTGTATGAATCTAGACATATTTTAGTTTAAATTCCAAAGACATTGTCATAAGTAGTCTTGTATTTTCTATTTAGACAACTGCACATGTTAAACATCATGAAATTAGTTGCAGTGCAATTTGTAACCAGTGGTTTCTATGTCTGCATGACTGATTCTGGGTGATTATTCATTCACAAAACTTTGCATCTTTTTCCAAGTTAAATATGATATGAAGAAAATATTTCTTTATTCTGTCTCTCTTATTAAGAGAATCTATTCAACTAATTGTACTCCACATATATATATATATATATATATATATATATAATGATGGTCATAGAATTGATTTTATTTATACAGATATGGATTTTCATCATTTTAGCAAAGTTTAAATTAATTACTGAACCTCACTTTTCATTTATGATACAGCTGCATTAATGCTATAGTGGTACATATAATAAAAATGATATGTTTCTGAGAGTCTCAATACCTGGAACATCATTTTATACTGTGTTTTCCACAGGGAACTGTTATTCAATTAATGGCATTAGTGACATAAATAACACACAAAGTAGAATTATTCAAAAGCAGTAGCCTATATATTAGTAATAGGTTACACATAATAGCACCAAACAAACTTGCACAGAAGACATTTATAAATGATTTCAGAATCTTTTTATTTGAAATGTCAGTGTTTAAGAGAAAATAAAACAGCAATATAAATATTAGCATAAAAATAAGAGTAACACAGGGGTAAAGCATGGGGGCTAAGCATTTGATAAGAAAGATAATACAGCAGGATAGAGTAGTATTAATTCAGCAGCGGACGGACTTACACATATATAATATTTATAATCATTTGTTCATATGGACAGAAAGAGAATGAGAGGCATTCTTCACAAATGCACAAGATAAAATCACCGCAAAAGAACATTAAGAGGTTACAGAAGGATAGAAACATTTTCATATTTTTTTGTTTTGTTTCTTTACTGGGTGATAAAAGATAGTAGAGAGAAAATGAACACAAAAATATGCGCAACACATATCACAAGTTAACTAGTCTACGTGTGTCACTTTGTTTACTTATCTAAAGTTATCTTTAATTCATTTATTTACACTGAAGAGTTAGTTGGCTTTCATGGTGCTTAGTTACTACATTGCAACACAAACTGTTGAAGAACATCTCAGATTTTAATTCATTACAGATTTTTTTTTTTTGTGTGTGGTTTTCTCATTTTTCTTGAAAAACAAAATGCAACACATTCCAGTAGTAAGCCACGTCTTGTGGAGAGGGACTTTTATTTTGAAAATGTTAGACGTGGTCCCTACTTTACAAACAACTGGCTCATACCATCAACAGGACGTTGTTTATTTACAGTGGGGGAGAGCCTCACAGACCAGGGTGTGGAGGGGGAGATGTGAGTGGGACACAGGATGAGGGTTTCCATGGATTTTAATGGAGGACAGATATTGAACTTCTAACACCTTCATCTTTCACAAGTGGTATCTTATGCAGGTACAGCTGTGCTTGGCTCTGTTGACCTTTACCTGGGTCAGTGCATTGGACAAAGTTTTGGAGGCGAGTGGGTCAACAGTGGATCCTCTGTACATTCAGTGGTTAGAGCCAAAGTTGTTCCCCACTCCTCTGGCGTCAACTCCACCAGTGTTCCACTCACCACACCCTCTCCACTCCCTCTAACCTGGCCTTCAACCTGCCTTTTTTCATGCAGTTGTATTGAGGCAGGGGCCTGACAGACAGATGGACGGCAAAGTAAAGACTAAATATTTTGCTCTAACAGTTCCTCTATGCTATTGAGTCTCCCAAAAAACAAAAAAAACAAAACGTGTCACATCAAGACATTTCTTCAGCACTTCAGGGTAGTGAGGGGAATACTCCATTGTGGCCCTAGAAGCCTACAAAGTGTCTAGAAACTCCTAAGCACTTAAGTTTACCACATCTATGCGTTTCCCTAAAGAATGAAGTGATTACTACCCCTACATCATCTCATCTTCAGAATACGAACAGTGCATTTTTCATTGTTTGGCTCTCAACGTGGGGTAGTGAGTGAGGGGAGAACACGAGCTGGGTGTGGAGAGGGGCGGGTAGAGGGTGCAGGGCAGCAGAACAATGTCAGTGCCCATCTGGAGATGTTAAAAAAACAGAAAAGAGGCCAGACCCTGCTGCTGTGCCACCTGCATGGACAGCATGACACAACACCATGCTGCCACACCCTCTGCCAACCTTTCCTCTAGGTGCATGCTCAGGTCATAAAAATATCAAGAGATTAAAATCTTATCCTTTAAACTATGATTACAAAAGTAATTTTCCATTTTGTGTCAATTAAATGCTACATGTGCATTATGTTGACCTGCGATTGGTGGGAGGAGAATAGACTCAGGATGTCCCCCTGTTTGCTTTTGCAATGCATAGTTTGCAACACTAAACTAGTATATGTGGTTTGAACCTTAAAGAGCATGCAGAAGAGTTTTTAATACCTGTCAAACAACAGCCTTATATCCGCAGGAGCTGCTTAAAGATCCTGTAAGGCTGATCCTATATAAGAATCTAATGGATGGCAACTAGTGTACTTTACAATAGCAAACTTTCCACATCATGGAAAGAGCAGGATAACTCCAACATGAAAGACATTAACATTTCATCTCTGAATACATCACCATGTATATAGCCTTGTCATCCCAGCAAGGTTCCGTATTCTGAATCTCTTTGTCCAAGTTCACTGGATTTTACCAAAACGAAAAACGAAGATCACAATAACCCCCCATACCCATCCAGAAATATCTACCGACACAGATTATATGAGCACAGCATGACTTAGAAACACCAGCCTTCAGCACATTCTGATTCCGCACGGCCCTCAAGACAAACTTTCAAAGAACCATCAGTATCCTCCATGTGGTCAAAAGTGATTTCTTGTCAATATTTAGACAGCATGATTAACAGCAGAGCAGTAAGATACCAAATGGGGGGATATGGGGGGTTGAATTTCTTATCAGATCAGGCCGGGCCAATCTTTCCTACACATCTCTTTATCCTGCTTTACTTCTTCTCCTTCTTGGTGGACTTCTTCTTGGAGGCCGGGGTCTGGGCAGCCTTTGGGGGCTCAGGTTGGCCCGTGGCCTGGGGCGGGGGCAGAGCCTGCTGGGTGGCCTGCTGGGCTGTGGCCTGCTGCTGCTGGGGGTTGGAAGTGAGGGTGGCAGTGCTGCCCGGGATGTAGACGTTCTGGCGATAGTCGGGCACATGCTGCAGGGTGAACTGGGGGCTGTAGCGGGTGCTCAAGCCCATGGTTCCGGGTCCCAGAGTGGCCGTAGCCTCGCTCACTTCTGGTGGAAACAGAGACAGAGCGGGGGGAGGAGGGGGAAAGAAGGGAGGAGAGACCAATGAAACCTGTTAGATGACAATGCAAATAACAGAATAACAGTTTCACAGTTATACAAGAGTGGTGACATTAAAAATAGAGCAGAAAACAAATTCAACAAATAGTTTTCAGGCTGCAAACACGAGACACATGAATTCAGGCTAGGTACTGCACTGTGATACTTTTAGAGCACAAACCAAATTGCTAAGATACTATAAAGTGTCAAAAATGATCATTTGACAAGTTGAAGCTTAAATCTCATCAGTGTCAGTGCATTCAATGCGCTTAAACAGCATCTATGAATGTATGAAACATGGAACTGAAGCAGAGGTATTGAGGACTGAATTTGTTTCAACAATCCCCAGCTCCAATCATGGCTGAAGTTGGATACTGTGGGAATATGAGATGTAACACATATCCCCAAATTGAAGGCAGAAATGATGCAGAGAATTAATAATACTAAAGGTACAGAAATGGGAAAAAGCAGTTGTCTCTCAGTGATCTCCTTGTGTGTATAGTTTTCTATCATCCAAGCACTGAGGCTCTGTGCGCATGACGTATCTGCTCTGCTCATAATTCTCCTACAGCCCCTGCAATGCAGAGCCAGACACAAGTGCTCCCTCCCCCATCCTGAAGCTCCTTTCAGCTTATAAAAACACAGATGCACGTGAGCACCCTCAGGCTGCATGTACTGGCTTCCAAAGAGGCAGGGCAGTAATTTAGAATTTTACCCTTCTGTGCTCTCCTACAGTGCTTTACTGTACACATTCATAGTGAAATTAACTAATGCAGAGTGACGACCTTCAGTATTCATCATGTGTCCTGTTTGCTCCCTCTGTTCTGCACAAACAGTTCATGCTGTTTCACTTTGTGCTAGTATACAGCTTCCACCCAAGTCCGAAAAAGATGAGGAATCTGTGTCACTGTTAACCCTGGTGGAAAAATTCTACACCACATCCGGTTCAGTGTTAAAGAGGGAGGCGTGTGTGTTTTGTGGAGAGCGAGCCATGATGTGTTAATTGTTAAACTAACAGTGGAAACCATGAGTCTCCTTGGCAAATTCTTGTCCTGTTCATCCTTCCAATATTTTTCTGTATGCTTTGCTTTTTCCTGTCATTGCATCTGAAGCTGCTCAGTTTTGCTTTTATACATAGATTCATGTATATTTTCATGGCTTCCACAGTAACAGCCCCAAGATGAGTCACTGTGTGTGTTCTATTGTGCTGCTAGGTAGTCACTGCAGAGAAGGGACAGTAAAGTCAGATGTGTGTATATTCAAGCAGCAGCCTAAAGGCATCATATTGTATTAGATAACGACTGTACATGTGTCGACCTATGGCCCTCTGCTTGTGACGAAACATTGTGCATGTGATCAGTGTGTATTGTGAAAACATGCGATTCATGTTATTGAATTCAACACATCAATTACTCTGTTTATCTGAGAAACTACAGGTAGATACTGTACTTCCCCACTCTGAATAACACTCTGTGACTTTCTCTGACACATAAATAGAATACCCAGTATGCCATGGAAACATCAATGCCGACAGAGAGATTTATCAATGAACGAGTCTGGGTAGTTGCCTCCCAACAAAACAGAAACCTAAATAAATTCACTCCAGCCTACACAACATGGCAGAGCTGATAAAAAGGAGAGTATTTCAAAAGAGAGGGTAACCTGATAAACTCATTGGACGATTACAAAAAAGACAACAAGGTATTGGACTCACCGTTCGCTGCAGCCATTAGGGCCTGGAGCTGCTCAGCTTCAGTTGGGGGCTGGGGCCAGGGGCCAGTTCCCATGGCAACCTCAGGTCCTCCAGTTGCCCTGTGGCAGAAATGAGGAAAGAACAACTGTAAATAACTGGTGCGTTGTCCTGTACAGTGTGTGTGTTTGACTGATTTGACAGTTGGTGGTTTATGATGTAAAGGCAAAGCAGCTCACAGAGAAATATACAGCCTGAGGAGAACTTTGCAGAGATAACAAGGAGGATGTATAATATACAAAACAGGGTGTGTCTCAAACAAAGGCAAACTCTAAAACACACTCATGTTAAGGCAGGTAATGTGTCTGCACACAGACACACAGTAGCAAGCGCGTTTACACATTCACACACAGTAAACATTGTACAGTCTTCACACTCTTTCTAGTATGGCCATGAGCCTTGTCCCATCTAGTACCTGATTAAATATTTAATGATCCCACCTGTAACAGGAAATAGCTGTCTGCATAGTCACACATGCAGCGCTCAGTGAGCACTAAACATTTCCATCTGGATGAAATTCAACTTCAAAGACTTGTTTATTTAAAGTCTGCAATTTGCATTTGGGGGAACAAAGGAGAAAGCTGACCTGTGATCTATTATGTACACCTACTCTTTTCCATTCCCACACTGTGACACACCAACACCGTCTCTACTACTAACATCTAGGTCTCTACACTTTCCAACTGACTTAGCTCCTCTTCCCAAAGTGCTACTAAACATCTCATTCCAGAACATTTTATCAGAATAAAAAATACTGTGAGACCATTATGAAAGTTCTCACGTTGTTTCATTGCAAAAACAGTATAGTAATATAGTCTCCCATCTCCCTAAACAATATGTCTGTGTGCAATACATTGTTTATTTGACTGTTTTAGGCAGAGACAAGTCACATGGCTCCATTTAGTGCAAAATCGTGGCCATTTAATTATTATGACACCAAGTATTTCTGAGAGTTACTTATTACAGACCATATGCATTTACATCTTAAAATGATTTAGTTTTCTGATGTAACACGATAGGACAGCAAGGCTGCAAATGTGTAGATATGAATTTAAATATTCTATATTCTCTATTCAAAACTGAAACCTCCTGGACAAATTGGACTGCTCTGGGGAAATAGCAAAAAGTAAAGGACACAACAAGGGAAAAAGTGAAGACAAAACCAGCACTCTGCTTAAGCAGGTTGCCAGGTCTTTCTGCCAAAACTCTGAAGTGGTTTTCACTTTAGTGCCAGTGAGAGAGACTCAGAGAGAGAAACATGTACATCCTGTGCCAGGCATCAATGAGAAACAGGCTAGGTTAAAGCGTGGTCACCAAAGACACAGCAGCCATTTTGTGCCTTTTCACATCACTTAAGATAAAGATAATGCTTCATTTGAGTTAAATTAGCATCACATTGCACTTATCACATCCTGTGGTAGTGTTAAGCACTTCCTGTGTTCAGGATTATCACTTCCTGTGGGTAAGATTGTAAAATACAGTCCAGGGGGATGACCTTGGTTTTCCAGACAGTTCTATCTCTTTTCTTGTGTAAACTTATATAACTTATCTCTCCCGGTTTTTCCTGTTGTCTTGCAAAGAATCTTGGGCACCTCAAACTTCATTTAGATCTCTAAAGACAGCCACATGGTGTCCATTATAATATCTGTATGTGAGTTTCTTGTGCAGTACTTTTTTTTTTGCTTCAAAGAGCTGCATTTTAACCCCAGGTAACATACATTTTAAAGGAATCAGTCACACAGCTGTCTGGATTATCTTTCTTGCCATCATCCAGCTGATAAATCACATGAAAAAGCCATATGTGGTGATGTTGAGCTACCACCATCACAGACATACATCAAAGACCACAGTGTATGGTAAACCAATCCTCTGGGGAGAGAAAACAAGAGCTCTCAGACTATAATGTGACTAAATGTATAAATGTATAGCACACATACAAGGCATAGCAAATCTACAAAACACTGCACGCAAAATCAAGAGTCACAGTTCTTTCTACGCCACAGCAAGCATTGTGGCCTATGCACATCGATCAACAAACCCCATCAAACTTTCAGGGAGACTAACAAAAGCTATGGGTTAGATACATCTACACACAGCACAGCACTCAACTGCAGTGCACTACCTAAAAGATTTTAGTCACTCTCTGCCCTTGACAGTTGATTTGTGAACAGGTCCTTCTAATACTTGGCAAAACTGAACACTAATCAGCTATTAGGGACAGAAAGTGGCCCATAAAGAGTCGAATTCTATATTAATACCTTGTCCCACTCTTCGGCGTCCATCGTATGTGTGTACCGTATGGCATGTGGGGACTAAAAACACAACAGGTTATACAGTCCGCAAGAACCATTGTGTATTTGACTGCTGGCTAGGGCTACTGTAAGAAATAGCAAAATGCAGAAAAACTGTGGTCTAACTCTCAGTGGAACATGTTCAGTCTGTCATATCTGTTTAAAATTCTAGAAAATGGAAGAGTTATTTATTTTAGTTTTTAGAGTACTTATATAAATTATAGCTCTATGGCCTCAGTGTTATTCAGAAATGGCGCTGGCATGTGTTTGTGTGTCTAATATTTTCCTGACTTGGTTCAAATGAACTTTTTGCCCCAGCTGGTACATCTCAGGGAGAAACCCTGACTCATACAAAGTGTTGTGCAACCACTGCTGTGAAAACTGTTACTGCACGCAATACATTTTGGTTCACACAATCTAGAAACATAGAAATTATCAACCACCAACACACACTGAAACAGCTGAAAATGCAGAACTAATCTATCGTCACTGAGAAATCTCTGATCCCTGTTAAACTTGTACATTTTAGATACTCTTTGATGGCGGATAGGAAAGAGAGAGCATGAAGGATGAATACACCGTCCCATCCCCCCACTAGCTCTGGTCACCGTCCCTCATCAGTAGTACTGAGTGATGGTGCACAAGCTCAGAGAGTGCAGAGAGGAGAGGAACAGGAGGAGAGGGGGAGGGGGAGTGGAAGCTGCGGCAGCCATTTTATAAAGCAGCCTGCAGACAAGCAGAGATGCTCATTCTGGGTCAAAAACCAGAAGTGTAAATGCACTGAACTTTCATGCACTGAAATACAACCATAAATTACATCACTACCATGTAATTCATCATCAGATTTCCATGGTTGTATTTATGACTTTAATGTCCTTTCTAATCGGCAAATTCCAGTACTCACCACCACCTCTTTTTAAGTTCCTCATCCCTCAGTACTCCCTCTATTGTAACAATAAATCTGTTTTGTGCTTGACATTATTTGTCTGTGTCTTAGTTTACTTACCCACTAGGTCCGGGTCTCTGTCCCTGTGTGAAGCGCCAGTCGTTGTTGGGGGGTTTTTGCTGTGAAGAGACCAGAAAACATGACATTAATGTGTTTTTTACTGTAACTGCAGTGCTCCTGAAGTGTACCTTTCAGTTCATGTGATGTGGCCATGAATAATGTATGCTTGTGTGTAGCCTGTTGTGCCTCTTAGACAAGTTCTCCAGTTGTTTCAGTGATGGTAAATACAGAATTACAGATCACAACAAATATCTGTATGCTCAGGCCTCCATGTTGTTCCAAAAGCTGGAGAGAATGGAATGCTGCAGAGGCTAAACTCAGAGATGATGCGTAACAAAGCACATAAACAAACCTGGATCCTGCTTATAAAAGAGCATTCCAAGCTAAAAGCAAAAGGATCATCAAAAAGATAATGACACAATGATGTAACATGGGTGTTTAGAAGTAGAGAAAAATAATATGCTTATTCAACATGCTAATAAGGACTTGCATAGGAAGACACATAAAAGATCAGTCTAAAATAAAGCCTACAATGCAGCAAAACTACTATATCTATCATATGTTGGGGATTTGACAGGCATATATTGATCACCTTCCTGCATTGCTAACCAAGCTCCTGCACATCACTATAAAAATCCTCTTAATATATCCAGAAGGCAGGGAGAGTTCTTAACACACCAAACTGTTTCATATATTGCTACCAAAGCTTCACAGAGATAACAGGAAAGCTCAGTCGTCATAACAGTCTCTTGTCTATCTCATCTCGGCATGTCTCTGCTCCTCTCTATTAATGCCTTTGAGCCCATTGCACTGTTGTCCATCTCCACCTCACTGACCATGTCACCATCTCTTTCCCATCTCTCTAGCTCTTTGCCTCTCTCTCAGGCTCTCTTGTTGTGCAGTGATGCGGTGAATAGAGCCTTGGCATGGCTCCAGATTCTACCGCCTAATCGACACAAGAGTTCCCTGGAGAGAGAGGCCAGCAGGATGATGTGCTGCATTATTAAAAGAGCTGTTTTACCCTAGGGAATGATGGAATGAAACAAGAGAGGAGGACAGAAAACTGAAGTAGAAAAGCCCTAAAAACATACCTATACAAATTGAACAGTGTGGCAGAACAAACTGGTGACAATGACTGATTGAACATTATGTAAAATGCAATAGTGCGAGGAATTGTGGATGTTTAATTTTGCAGTAAGTAAAAGTAATTAAAAGTAAGAACAACCAGTTCAGTGAATTAAGGAAATGCCTACCTAGGATTTGTGAAGGTCTCATCATAGAGTGATTAAATGAGTGAAAGAGCTGCATTGCATTGGTTGCACAACTGTGATACAAATGTTAAACAATCTTACTGTACATAGTGTTGAGTGAAAATAGCTGTCTGTAGTCACCATTTAGGAGAATCACTCTAGTCCTTCTCACTTAAAGAATTAGAGACTACAGAAAAAAGATGATGCAGATCAAAGCTTACTGGATGTTTAGATACCCTGATCTGCTTTAAGACTATCCTAGAAAGATGTGTCTGTGTTGGCGTGCATGTGTCTAAGGTTTGGTAGTGAGAGAATGAGGGTGTCCATACACAGAGAGGCCCAGCATTCCAGCTGTGTGACACACAGCACACTCACACATACTTGTTATTTCCAAGGTCAGATCCCACTATAGGCATGTGGAGTAAATGGTAACAGACTATGTGAAATGCTGGACCTCACTTTTACTTAAGCTTAAATATAAATAGCATGACATACTGTACTGTGAGCACACATCCCTGTGGAAAGTTTGGATGTTCTTACATTACAAGCAGATCGGTGATATTAATAATACAAAACTCTTCCACACAGTAGCAAGTCAAACTTAGAGGCTGAAACAAAATTCAAACTTTACCAAGTTCTAAACTGACAACAACTGAAAATAACTTTAATGGGCAGTTTAATGGCACCGAGGGATAAACACCTATAGCTCCATATTAAGCTGTGCTTGTTTGTCTGAAGTGAATCAATCTTTTAAGACAGCTGAGATGAAAGTATTCAAAATGTCTATGACTTTTTAGGGATTATCCAAAAGACATACTTTCATACTAGCCTGCAATCTTTAAAGAGTCATCAGTCAACTCCTTTTTTGTGTTTCAGTTGAAGATATTTACATTGTGACCTGACAGAGCAATTCAGCTACTACTGTCTTTAGCAAGAAGATGGATATTCAGTATGTGAGAGTTTAGCTGCACTGAGTTAGATACCACATCTGGATTTCATCCAGGATGTGTGTAAGCATGTGTATGTGAGCATAACGTCTTTTTACAGGTTAACCTTCATCATGCATGAAAGTGATCTACAGACTGTGAAAAGTGAAAACAAGTGAAAAACTATATTCTCCATTGGATAGGAGAGAAAAAACTGAGCTCATGGAAACAAGTCTAATTCTTTTTCAGATACAACATACATAGATTATACTGGAGTTAAAAGACATGTTTCTGTGCTGCACCTGGTGATCTGAAAACAAAGAGGAAGTTCTTTCTGTTCTGTTGGTCTGATAACCTTCAGCATACATGTAAAAACCACACAATATAACCTTCAACACGTACTGACCAACACACTCACTCCTATGCTGTTTCCTGTCTATCATACATTGTTTTAAAAGACAGTGTCCTCATCAGGGTCCACAGGATGTAAACACTAAAATTATAGATTGATTAAACTGTGTATACACATACATGACTCATATGAGATAGAAGTACAACTTGTGGGGGTTCACATTAATTCCTGTCCCTTAAGACCACCACTAAAACCCAGTGTCACTGAATGACATGAACCTATTGGTCACATATTCAGCTTTATGATCGCTAGAGAAATTTTCAAAACATTTGGCCTATCTCAGTACAAACGCCAACCCTTAAACACCCACACACAAGAGTAATGGCTAAAGCACAACCATGTTTATGTAAAAATATTCAAATCCTGAGCGGATACGTCTGATGCTACAGAGACATGACAGTCTCCCTGGTCCACTAAGCCAAAACATATCTCATAATAACAGAAATATTGCTCTTTGAATACAAATTTATATACTATAAGCCAGCGGAAGCATGACTTATTTTATTGACAAGGATTTTTAGGTAAATTGGGTAATATTTTTAAAGAGTCGCAGAACAGCACACTTTAAGTGAAGACAGAATACAAAGTGGGGCAGTGGGAAGTGACAGGAAATCAGGCACTGAAGCCTGAGGGTTCCTGCTAAAATTACACACTACTGGAGGCGCCTGATGCCTGATGCTTTATACACACACGCTCAGACACACATAAACACCCACTGAGCTGCCTGTCGACGTTTCACACATGTGTAAAGCCATCTTCTCTTTCCCTTTATCTACTCCTCTATCTCCCCTCCTCTGTTGTTCTCATTGCACACGTGTCACTTGTGCAGAGACAGATGGTACCCTGCTGACCTGGGGGACAACCTAATTCAGCCCACAGTGAATGTCTAGAACACAAAGGAAACATCTAGTGTAGACCAGAAATAAAGCTATTCCGGAATTACTGCAGGAGTGAAAAGTCAAAACACGATATGGGGATTGAGGACGTGAGCACTCAATACTTTTTCGTTTCATTGACTTCCCCTTAAATTAGTCATTCAGGGAAAACTACTGTCAGACATCTATACCACCCAACACATTTCCGCTGCATCGAACCACTAAATGGGTTGTCTGTGTCTTTTGCATGTGATTATTATCTGGTTATCCTCAACACATACAAAGGAGTGCCACTTCAGGCCAATGATTTAATATAAGGAATTAGATACAGCTGTGGAGCACACAGAGACGATAGCCTTGATCATGTGATTTTCAGTGCTGGAACCAATCACTAAAAGTTCAGAGGACAACAGGAAGTCAGGGGTCAGGCCACTGACCCACTGAATTCCTGTTTTTTAGCTACTGCTTCATTCTTTCCCCTCACCCGTCCATCCATGTTCTTTCCTTTGGCCCTTTTCCTTTTCTTCACCCCCATCTCTCCCTCTGTCATCCTGTTCCCCTCCGTCTCCTACTCATTCAACTGAGCCAACACCGCAGGACCTATTTTCATCTGTTTGTCTCCTCCTCTCCATCTGTTAAGAATGCTTGTGTTTCCCCATTTTCCCCTTCCTCTAATAATTTCCTTCACTATCTCTAGCTCCTCTCTGTCTGCTTCATTTTCTCTCTATCTTTCTTAATCATATAACAACTCTTTGGAAGCTCAGTTACTGTAAGTCAGAGATGGTAACCTCATTTACAAGCCTTGGGTTAGATTATGTATTAAACTCTTTCATTCCACATTCACACAAGCCTGTCTTGTAGTAAGACAAATCCCTGTGAGTTTTCTCACCATTCACAGAGAGTGATTCTCCAGTCACATTCCAGGTAAAATACTGCAAAGCTACGTGACGAGGAACATCTATTTACAGATTTAGTATGAAGTACCAAAACTATGGCAACAACACATTCGCTGTATGGATATACTGTTCCAGTGATGGTTTTCATTTGCTGTTTGTTAGAACAGCAAATGAAAAACATAGCTGGAGATGCTGAATTCATCTTTTAAACCCAGATTCTCAAACATCCACAATGAATGTAACATGACATTTCTCACTAATGCCATGCTTACTCTCCTACTAAGCCCCTCACCTCACTGGCTGAGTTCATAAGGTGCTTCCTGCTGAGTGTCATGTTGAGAGTGTTGTTATGACTCAGCATGGGCGTCTTCATAAATACAAAGTCACTTCTGCTGGATATGGTGGAATAACATGGTCTATAGGTGCGTGTGTGAGGCTCTTGAGGGCCTCCAACCACCTCCATATAGCGGATGGGTCCATCAGTATTTAATTGCAAGTGTAGGTCCTTGCTGGGTCTCTGATGGTATCGGCTGGATCGGTGTTGACCGTAGCAGCAGCAGTCAGAACCGCCCATCCCTGGTCCACGGTGCCTTAGACAACGTACCATTAGGACAACAAAGGTGATAAAGGACACACCTGACACACAGGCTAGAGAGATGATAAGGTACAAAGTGATATCTGGCATTCCAGTACGGTGAAGAGAGGGTTTGTGTCGGGGGTTTACTGGAACATTGTTGGGTGGGGCCTTTTCATCCACAGTTACTGTGACATTCACAGTACAGGACTTCGGAGGGTCACCATTGTCCTGGATGATGATCATAATGTCATAAGTTGACCCTGCCTCCTCCTCAGCCCACTTATGGGCTGTCCGCAGATCACCACTATGGGCACCAATACGAAACATGCCCACATGTGGTCCAGGGGCAATCGAGTAAAACAGCCATGCATTGTGCCCACTGTCTGCATCCACAGCCACAAGTTTATTTATGAGATACCCTGGACCAGCCGATGGGGGCACACTGAGCTGTAAGCCTTTTTCTTTTGGGTAAGAGGGATGTACAACCATTGGTGCATTATCATTCACATCCACCACAAACACATGCACAGTGACATTGGCTGTCCGTGGGGGCACCCCAGCATCCCGAGCCTGCACCTCGATACGGAAAGCATTCAGCTGTTCGTGGTCCAGAGAACGCATGCTATAGATGTGTCCACTCTCTGGGTTAATGTAGACATAAGAGGAGATTGGTGAGCCCTGAACCATGCTTGGAAGGATAGAATAAGAGATGTGAGCATTTTCTCCTAGGTCTGGGTCAGTGGCTGAAACAGAAGTGATGGGAGCACTGGGAGCATTGTTTTCTGGAATGTCCACAGAGTATGAAGGCTGAGAGAAGACAGGGGAGTTGTCATTCACATCAGAAAGCTTAACCACAAAGGTGATTTGTGATGACAAGGGAGGGGAACCAGCATCAGTGGCCTTAATGACAACTGTGTACTCTGGGGTGGTCTCACGGTCCAGGACTCTGGCAGTAGTGAGGCTGTAATGCATACCGAAGGCAGAATTCAGCTTAAATGGCAAACCTGACTGGACACTTAATGTAACCTCTCCATTCCTGCCAGAGTCCAGGTCCCGAGCACTTATGAGGGCTATCACAGTCTCTGGGGCTGAATCCTCTCCAATGGGACTGGTCAGTTTAGTCAGTGTCACCTCTGGTGGGTTGTCGTTTACATCCATGATGTCCACTATGACGTTACAGGAACCTTCCATAGCGGGAGACCCGCCATCTCTGGCCTGTACTGTGATGTGATACGTAGTGGCTTTCTCATAATCCACATCTCCTTTCACACGGATTTCCCCACTTTTAGAATCCACACTGAAAAGTTTGAGAACACGGTCCGGTGTGTATTTACTAAAATGAAAAGATATCTCTCCGTTATGGCCCGAATCTGCGTCAGAAGCATTCAGTTTAGTTACTAAAGTGCCCAATGCGACATTTTCTAAAACTTTTACTTTCTTTACTGGCTCGTCAAAGACGGGCGCATTGTCATTCACATCCAGAATTTTAATAAGCAAGAGTGTTGAGCCAGATTTCTCCGGCTGTCCCCCGTCTACAGCGGTGAGCAACAGGCGAAAGGAGGCCTGCGTCTCTCTGTCCAAAGGTTTATCCACTACGAGCTCTGGAAACTTGCTCCCGTCACTTTTAGTCTCCACGTTTAAAATAAATAAGTCATTTGCTGCAAGGTGGTAAGTGCGTAAAGAGTTGGTACCCACGTCCGGATCGTGTGCGCTCTCCAAACGGAACCTGGTGCCCGGGGCGGCTGCCTCGGATATTTCCAAAGAAATGTTAGTTGTTGTAAAGTGCGGTGCATTGTCATTCACATCCAGAATGTCCACCACCACGCGTTGAATGTCTAAAGGATTTTCCAAAAGTACTTGAAGGTGTAGGGAACATGTTGAGCTTAATTCACATAGCTGCTCCCTGTCTATTTTCTGTTTAATTACTAAATCGCCAGTCGCTTGCTTTACCTCAAAATACTGTGTTGAAGACTCCGAAACCATCCGCAAATTTCTCTGAACAATCCGCTCGGTAGTAAGACCCAAATCTTTCGCTATATTCCCAACGATAGATCCCGGATTTAGTTCCTCTGATACGGAATAGCTGAGCTGAGCGGACGCACAACAGAGGTAAGCCAGAGAGAGGCAAAGCTTCAGCAGCTGCCCCTCTCCTCCGGAGCGCTTCCTCTGTCTGTCCATTGTGCTGCGCTCCCAGGATCGGAGAATGGAAAAGTTTTAATCTTCAACTTTCACCGCGACAGATCCATATTCACGTTATAGTGGTGCTACCAGTTTCGGTAGTAAACATTCCCGTTTAAAAAAACAGTTTTTGCGGGTTTGGAAGTAATCATGACGGCCGCCTTTAGAGAAAAAAAACGCACGAAAATCAAAGTATTTGTCCCTCTGAAACTCTCCCCTGTCTCCAGCGCCTCACTCCCCTCATGGGCGGGGACAGGCCACAGAGGCCTTCCCTCACACTGGAAAACTGGGCTGAGCTTCCTCTGCCGCACACAGACACAGGGTGAAAACTTTTTCGTGACGCCTCCTCCACTGACAGACAATTCTCAGCCTTTTCTCACTGAACACAATACAGAGACTGTGGTGTGACAGTGGAAAAACCCCTTCACATAGCAGAAAAAATAGATGTTCAGAATACAGGTTTGGTTTTATTGTTTTTGGTTATTGGAACTTTAGTTTGATTCTTTTGCAAATCCCTGCATTATGAAAAACAGAATTGCTATTAATAAAAAGTACCTGCAGTGTTATTTGCTTCCGGGAGGGGGCATTGTTTCCAAACTGGTTTTCACCATTACAGAGTCATTATCTAAAGACCATTTACGATCACGAATTTGTTGCATATAATATGATTCAAATGCTCTATGAAATATCAAAACCAACCAAAACGCCATAAAAAATTTAAAGTCACACAGGGCATGCACATGAAAGTGCAAAAACTGTGATATGTAGGTTGTGAAGTTGATATGAATCTGTAACCGTTTGCCTCTTTTCTTACCTGTTGACTCTCAAAGGTCCAGGTGCTGTCGGGTAAAGACGCATCCAGGACACTGATCACTTCCTTAAAGTCAGTGGTGCTGCTGGGTTTAATCAGAGTGAAATCACTGTACTCTGACATCGGAGACATACAGGACCTGAACGACTGACTCTGAGACAACATGTCTCCTCCCAGGACCTCCACATACTTTATAGGTCCATCAGTGTTGAGCTGAATCTGCAGGTTCCTGTTGGGGTTCTTGTAATCATCACAGTCTGTCCGTCTCATGCAGCAACTACCGCTGCTTCTGCTGTTTCTGATACATTTAACCGCTAAGATGAGAAAAGTCAGCAGAGACAGCACGGACACTGAGGCCAGAGACAGAATCAAATAAAGGGTGATTCTCCCAGTTTTCTTGCTGGGCTCAGTGACTTTCTGTCTGATGTCCAAGATGGGCTCATGGAGACCGTCCTCCATCAGGATGGACACGGTGACGGTGGCGGACTGGACCGGTTCCCCATCGTCCTTGATCTCTATCAGCAGCCTCTGAGAGGAGTCGTCCTG
>JAPQRQ010000002.1:21639683-21650948 GCA_037367365.1 Apogon talboti
GCGTTTAGTCCTCACCTCCCCTGTGTACAGATTGACAGTGAACAGAGAGGCGTCTGTGGCCTCCGCCAGTTTGTAGGAGATCCAGGCGTTATGGCCCGAGTCAGCGTCCACAGCCGTCACCTTAGTGACCAGGTGACCCGCTTTAGCGGAGCGGGGCATCCTCTGATGAGAGAGGGAGCCCAGGGCAGCGGAGGAGGGGTAAATAACAGCGGGGGCATTGTCGTTCTGGTCCAGGATGAAAACATGGACAGTGGCGTTGCTGCTGAGAGACGGAGAACCCTGATCCTTTGCCTGAACCTGAATCTGAAACACCTTCAGTTTCTCATAGTCAAAGGAGTGCATGCTGTAGATGCTACCGTTATCTGAGTTAATGTAAACATAAGATGAAACTGACACGTCCTGCACTTTAGAGTCCAGGATAGAATAAGAGATTTTGGCGTTTTCATCCAAATCAGCATCAGACGCTGATACCGAATACAAAATCCTGCCAGGTGGATTATTCTCTGTTATATAAACAACATAGGAAGACTGCGAGAAAATTGGCGGGTTGTCGTTAACATCTAACAATTCAACAAGTATAATTTTTTCACTTGATAATTGTGGTCTTCCAGAATCAACTGCACTTAATTTAACACTATATTTGTTATTTTTCTCACGGTCAAGCCTCCCATTTGTAACTAATGAGTAGTGGTTAGAGACCGATGGATTTAATTTGAAAGGGGATTTAGAGGACACACTCAACGTTACCTTCCCATTATCACCTGAATCTAGGTCTTTTGCACTTAATAATGCAATAACTGTTCCAGTGGGTGAATCTTCTGGTACAGGCGTTGTTAAAGATGTGACAATTATTTCAGGAATATTATCGTTAATGTCAACTATTTTGATTTCAACACCACAATGCCCATCCATCTCAGGGTTACCTTTGTCTTTAGCAGTTATGTCAAATCGATGTATAGAATTAGTCTCATGATCTAAACCCCCTTTAACAACAATAGCTCCAGTGGATGGTTTAATGACAAACAATGCTAAAATCAGATCGGTTGTTTGTTCTGCAAATTGATATTCGATCTCTCCATTTAGTCCTTCGTCTACATCTGTAGCTTTAACGCGTAGAATTTCTGTTCCAGGTGTTGCCTTTTCGCTGACATTGGCTTCGTATACATTTTTCTCAAACTGTGGTGCATTATCGTTTATATCAAGTACTACAATTGTAATTTCAGACGTCCCTGAACGTACAGGATCTCCGCCATCCACGGCGGTGAGGACAAGATTATGTACAGGCTGCTTTTCTCGATCAAGTGGCTTTTCTAGGACCAGTTCAGGGATTTTACGTCCATCCTTGTGGTTTTTAACAGTCAATTTGAAATGGTCATTTTTGCTTATGAGGTAAGACCTTACAGAATTGGGACCGACATCGGGGTCTTGTGCACTTTCTAAAGGAAATCGCGCGCCTGGATTCACTAGCTCAGCAATTTTTACCACTTTTTCTTTGGTAAGAAAACTAGGTGAATTATCATTTGTGTCCTGTATTTCAATTTCAACTCTGTATAACTGCAGTGGATTATCTATCACTAGTTCCAAAGGCAGCAAACACGACTGTCTCTGGCCACATAGTTCCTCCCTATCTATCCTATCAATCACTACCAGTTCTCCCTTTGTCAAGTCCATACCAAAATACTGCTTACCAGCCTCCGACGCTATCCTCAATTTACGTCGGTGCAGTTCAGATACAACCAAACCCAAATCCTTTGCTATATTTCCCACCACAGAACCATGTTTCAGTTCTTCTGGGATGCTGTAGCGTGTCTGTCCGTCTATTGTACTCCACAATAAAAAGAAATGATGCCACCACAAAAATAGTTGCCATGCAGACGATTTGTTCCACATTATTCCTCGCTCCATATATGCTGTATATTTGTACTTAAATCATAAATGACCATTTGATGAAGAACAGGAGCTCTGTAATCCAATATAGATACGTCTTCATGTACAGTAGCACTCATGCTTTTTGTCTGCATATACGTCCCCCTCCTCATGCGCAGAACGTCCAAGTGGGTACGACGCTGAAGCCTTCGATGCAAAAGGGAGTAGATCTCTTTGTACAGCTGAGGATGCCATTGGTGGATAGAATAGACCGATTTCCACCAATCATGACAGAAATACAAGTCTACAGCACCGTGACGTATTAGGCAGTCTGATGCATAAAAATATGCACATTAAATAATAATGACTTATAATGACAACTGCACTTAAACCATTCCCCAAATCAACTAAACATATATAAAAAATACACATTTAAATACGAAGCACATTCTAGATAAATGTGGAAGTATTTTATTTAGAGTAAAATACTTCCACATTTATGTTAATAATAATATATTTGTAGTTATTCATTGAGTAGAGTCGTATATATGCTATAACGCATTTATTCATGTAATGATTTGTTGATGTATCTATCTTCTGGCTGCATGCACCTGTGTACATGCAGGCTCTATCATGCCTCTGTGCTGTCAAGGCTCTTCATTGCCTTCTTGTGGTCAGAAGACGCTAGTGCTGCCTGCGTACTCTTAACACTCTCCCCACATAGCTCAGACTATCATTCCTGTCAGCAGCTGACATTAAATACCCGTATGGAGGTCTGTAGAGCAAATGAAAAGGGAGGGGGAGTGCAGAGATGCTTCATCTCATCTCTTTCTCTCTCACTCACATAACCTCCAATATTATTTATTCAAATATGGATTGTTTTGTAATAAGAATAATTCATTTAAATTTAAAACATACTGAATCATCTGCACAGATTGAATTATTCTATAAGCATCTCATCATTGGTATATAATTCTACAATAGTATATCATAAAATCCCTGTGATTAAGATGGTTTAATCCTGCAAGCAGTATTTTAATTAATAAATAAAGGGAAATATAAATAGGGAAAATAACATTTATTCGTGAAAATGATCCGTTCTATATAAATCTGGGCGACAGAGGGAGATGTGGAGAGCAAGCATGAGAAACAGCGAGAGGAGGGGGAGAGAGCGTCGCTCCTTTCAGCACCACGGATGCGGACAGCGCCACACAGGCGGCCAACTGCTGCGGCTGCTGCTGGGGAGGAAGCAGCCTCACAGACTGCAGACAGCCAGGGAACAAAACACTGACCAGTACAGTATTTAATACGAGAAGTACACTGCATCTGAAGGGAACTTTACTATGTGGTTAAAAATAATTTCTAAAAAGATCGGGGCATATAAAATATAGCTCTGATTTCATATTTATTTTTGGTATTCATCAATAATGAAAAATAATAATAATAATATTTTGGATTTTCTAGGTTCAATTACATATTGAAGTGATGAACACATGGCACAAATGGATTTCATGGACACCAAACATTTCAACCACAAAATCACATTTGTTCAATATATACTGTATTTGCATTACACAACACTGAAGCTGTAAAGACTAAAGTCTTTTCAGCTAATTTTGTCACTGAAGCTTATTAATACTTCATCACCACCTCACCATTTGTCTATACATATATCATCTTTCATAGGCTTAGCCTACTCCACTACACACTAGATAGGATGCATGGTACAACACAGACCAGTCCAATCAGTCCAGCAGATTGCTGATACATCACCAAACAAGAATATTAACAAAACTGAATATCTTGGGGAAAGGTAAACTCTGCAAAACCACCTGAGAATTCAAATGTGTCTTTGGTCATACACAGAGAGCTCAAAAGAAACAACCTCCAAAGTTGTTCATACAGAGTTGTTCATAACAGTTCTTCATACAGAGCTGCACCAATGTATCAATTTTAACAATTACTCTACATTATTTTAATGTAATTTACCTTATTATGGTGGTCGAGAATGTAAATGCATACCAAACTAAAATCCAAGATGGAGATCTTGGCAGTATAATCAGTCCAGCTGCATTTGGGTTACTTTACCAGTTGGTGTTCCCTGCTAATGCTCTCCTTAAATCCCCACAAGCCTGTTAGTAGCAGAAGTAGTCCAGCTCATTTGGATGTTAAATGTAAAGTACTTTGGTAGCATGAAAAACTGAGGTCAAAGAAACTGTTTAAAAATATCTTAAAATTAAACGGACAAGACTAAAAAAATATTGAATTGAGTTAAATTTATTGATTGGTGGTTGTTGTTGTTTATTTTGTTTTAATTTTGTCCCTCTTTTTATAATGTATATGTGAATATATTTTTTGTATGTGTGTATGTAAGATGTGTATTAATATAAAAAAAGTTTCAGGTGTTCTCATGTGATAAAACCCATATCAAACTGAAATAAAAAAATTATATATATATATATATATACTAAAATTAAAGTTGAAAGTTAGAGTTTAACTTCATTTTGTCATTTCATCCCCATAAACCTCAACAATTAGTTTGCTGTCCACGTACCAGCAAATTATATCTAAACTAGACCTATGTAATTTAGATTAACGCCAAAGTCAGATAAAATACATTACACTCTTTTTAAGCATCAAACAATTCATATCAAGCTCAAACAGACTGCGACATGTTGGCTGCAATCAGAAGTGGTGAATGTTGAACTTCATACAGAGCTAGATAGATGACTAATTTATGATATCAGGGCAGTGGTTAAAAAAAAGTACTTATACCACACCATGAAGGCAAGTAAAAGTGAAAATATTTTCAGCAGTGTACATAAAGTATGAAAAGGAGGCACTGTGCAGTAAAATGATCCCTGTCAGTGTGGTGTGGCTGCATTAATGAATGTTGCATTTTTTTCGCATAGATGTTTATGGTTGAGTTCATTTGAGCAACTTTTTATACTGCTGGTAATTGAATTGCACAGCAGTTTATCATATTCTATAAAATGACTTTAATGATCACACATTTGTAGTGTCATTGCTGTATATGATGTGTATGTTTGAAATGTAAGCTTTCCATGACCTCAGACACACAGCCATGTTCTCAGCTGTGAAAATGTATGTTTCAGGCAAAAAAGTAGTTGAAGATGTAGGAGAATTTTCTGGCTCCATAAAGGCAAACTTACCTTCAATTTATCACAAATAATCAAAGCAACACATTTAGACATTGTGATGTTATGTGGTTTTCACTGGAAAGCAAATATATAGAAAATTGTAATGTAAAAAGTAACTAAAGTCAGAAAGTGCAATATTTGCCTCTGAAATATAACAGAGTAGAGGAAGAAAGCTATATGAAATGAAAATATCCAAATAACTACTGTAATTTGAAACTGAATTATATTAATGTATAGTAATAATTTTCAGCTGTAAATGCATCGGCAATCTGCATTTTGATGATTTGTGAAAGCTTGTGTTTGATGAGTGTTTTTATGGGATTGTTGTGAAAAGAAAAAAACAAAACAAAAAAGTCTATGTCTTACCTTATTTGGCGAGTCAGGAATGAAGAGGGGTCATGGAGAAAACAGGAAGAGCGCCACGCAACAGGGGGGGACACATGGAAGAGAAAATAAGACAAAAGGATGTCGGTTAGACTGCTGGTCAGAAAACTTGGTCTGGCTTTGGGAAGTCCAGAAACAAACATACTTACCATATGGATTGTAACAAAAGGACTGTCATTTTGTGTGATGAGTGATTTATTGCAAAATTTGGTTCATTTTTCATGCCAATAAAACCTGTCTCATGACTGGACTGTCCCAGTCTGTAGAATCTCCATATTAATTTAAAAAATGATGCTGTTTTGTTCATCAGCATTGATAAAATTTGTGATTTTATTCAGCTTGTGGAGAGCTGCAAGGACCCACATTACAAGACATACAAACATCATACAGATCTTTGTTAACCATATGTGGAAAAGTACAATGAAAATAATGTATGGGTTAGAGATTATGGTTAAAGTTAAAGCAGGGTGTTAACTCAGATCCAAGAGTCTTGGGACTGTTGACAAAGATGGTGAGTAAAAGCAAAACAACAAAGCCAAAAAAATAGTAATAAAACAAAATTTTACTACTGTAGGAAACAGGAGCAATAACTCAACTTCAGAGGAGGAAAGAATATAATGTCATTATGCTCCTTTAGCATAAGCAAATGCAATCCTTGGTTTGTGATTTGTCTTGAATAGCATTCACATAGTAGTTGATGTTACACTAAAATCACTTCATCTGAAGCCACAACACCATGAGGATCACCAAGATAAATGTCACAAATTCATCCCTAAAGACAAACCCTGTTAATACCACTTGTGTAATGTCTGACTGACATCTCAAAATGCTGCACTGCTGCACAAATCCAGTACCCTCATTACAACAGCAGAGGGCCTCGAGGCGATGCCCTGATAAAATCCATGCCTTATTAATGAGATTTTCCGTCTGTGACCCTGTGTTAGCCACAGCTGGGTGTCATTGTGAATGCAATTTAAATCTTCTTAGACAAAGTAAAGCTGTAACCACTGGACACAATCTACTCGGTTTGTACAAATTACATGATGTTTTAGGCTCCTCATCACTTCGTATTGGTTTGAACGCAACACATATAGCACACAATACATAACCAGGTCACCTAGATAAAGGAGGAAAGGAGAAGAAGAAATAAATTTTAAAAAGCAACAAAATCTTCTTTGTCTTGTATAACAGGCTTAAAGATTTGAATGAAAATTTTATGGATATAAACCATAACACCAACAAAGCATGTCATTACACTGCTCACTGAGTGCTTTCACTCTGCATGGAGATAGGGTTGCTGAAAAGTAATAAACAAACAGTGAAGGACTAATCAGAACAAATACTATACAAGCAGCCATGATGAACCTCTCCCTATCTTTTTCTTCCATCCTCAGTCACTGCAGGTTTCAAGAGTCTGAACCTCTCTGTCAACAACAGGGGTGTCTCTGGTCCTATCTGTATCAACACATGCATGGAGCCCTCTCATACCATGAGCAGCATCTGCTGCTGACCCCCTGTGGCTCAGTGAAAAATGGTACAGTCCTGCCTGTGAGTCAGCTTGTTGCTATGGTAACACATCCCACCTCACTCTCTTACATCCCACCCTTGTTGCTGCGAACTGGGTAAAGTAGCATCAAAGACCTATGAAAGCAACATATGATGGGTAAAGAAACACAGGAGATCACTCTTTACAAAGAAACACAACTGTTCACTATTAATATGTTTAACAAACACATGTCAACAATCTGCTTGGTCACAAAGAAACCCTGATAAAGAGCTTAAAATGAACATATTAGTGACTCTCATTAAGATGGCAATCTACACAGAGATATAATGACACTATCTGGTGTATCATGACTTTTTATAGACAGAACAAAATGTCCTAAAGAGACCAGTGTCTCTGCCTTTCAGTCTCTTTCTCTCTGCAGCAGAATGGTGCAGCTGGAGAGGGGGAGGGGAGGGATGCAGAAAATGAGATCAGGAGGAAAAGCAGGAGTGTTGGACACAAGAAATGGTGCTAAACAGTGGGCACTCAGCAGTGGCACAATATTAACAGTGATGCCCGATTTATTGGCAAACAGTTTTGAATATGAGAACACAGAATTTGCTAAATTATGTTATATAAGTAGGTGCATAATAGAGTAATAAAATGCAGACATGTAAGTAAAATTAGGACACCAAAATATTATATTGTATATTATAATATGTATTTTATCATTATTACATCTTTACTCCTGGGTAAAGGTTTCTCTCTCTGAATTGTGCTAAATATGTTGTGTTGCTGTAGGATCACACCAACATAAAAGTCTGACAAATATAACTCTGGTATTTTGTTGTAAACAACAGTTAGCAATAAGTTGGATGTAGGTGTTAGTTTGCCTTTTTGTTGTATGTTATTGTTATGCATTAAAAGGCACCTATCTAACCCATCCAGAATCAGCTAGTTCACAATTACACATCTCTACCAGCAAGAACCATTAAGAGACATTATGCTTATGTCTAAAAAGAGGAAGAACACTGCACACGAGGGCTATAAATACTTATACAGCATGAAAAAAGTCTTCGCATACTCCAGTGAATAGGCCAATATGTCTAGTTTCCCACAAAATAAACAATGTGCACAAATACTTCAGTCTCTGTTTCAGCCAAACTTCAGTCACAGCAGAAATAAAATATAAATCTGCTCTACATTAATTGCCATCATCACAGGTTTGATCAGAACAGAACAGTGTTTCAGCAACCATACAAGATGCATACAGTGAGATTCAGTGATACACACACAATAATGTCACAGACAACATTTCTGACAATAATATCAAGCTTTCTTTCTGTTTTTGTTTTTTTAAGGATCCCCATTAACACAAGTTGAAGCCTTTGGTCTTATTCCCGGAGATTCTCCACAAAAACATACACACATACTTACACATAAACATAACCAATGCCAGCTCTACACTTGGTATTAGCATTAAAGCTCAAACTGAAGTGAACATAAATGACTTTTTTTATGTAAAATCAAAGCCAAACACATTATGAATCAATAATAAATTCTTAAGCGTTCTTATGACATATTTTAATTACAAAAAGTGAGTTTAGAATATTACAGTGTACCATAATCTGCACTATGGGAAAGAACACGTACCAACATGTCTATCTGGTAAACAAAAAACAATATAGGGTAACAGTGTAAACATTAACAACCTCCCCTAACACACACAGTGCACAGTGTGATGACTAACCCCAGCGGCATAAACATGGTCTCACAGCTGCTCACCAGACAGCTTGGTTTGTAAGGCAGGACACTAACAAGTGCTCTGGACCATGTGAACCAGGAACTTCTGTATGCCATTATGTGGTCAGCACCAAGCACAGCAAGCTGATTTTTGTGGCGTTGTGTCAGATCCACAATATCTGTTGACAAGTTCAAGGCATGTCAAAAAATGGCAGGACAAAGAAAAGGGATAGAACAAAAGCTTGAAGAGAGATTATATGATGCAAAACAGACTGAAGCATTTAACTTCCTGCAAAGTCGCTTCTGTGAGCTTTGACCCCTACAGAGAAACTGTGACCAAAAGAATTTATAGTACATGATAAAAACCTGGAAACGCAGTAACACATGTGGGCTAATAATGATGACAGACTACTTCCTGGGGACTTGGAAGTTAATATAATTAACCTGGTTTCTACCTTGTTATTTGCCAGTTGCTATTTTCACATGCTCAGACCTAAACACCACACAGACGCCTAAAACACATACACCTTCAAAGAGCCACCACATCTCTCTCATGCTTATTCTGATGCTGAAAGATCATAACCAAACAACTGCACATCAGACGAAGAGTCACCACAGAGAGGTATAAAACAAAACAAAAAAAAAAACAAACTTGTATGTGTATCAGTTATTGACATTTTCACTGCAAAAAATACCCTATGTGTGTGTTCATGCAGCAGATAATCAAACCCACACAGATGGAGAAACTTCTAAGGAAATGAACTTTTATTTTTTAATATGATGCATATTAAAACCATCTTACAGACTGCTATTAATTTAATAACAGCCAGATTCCATCAAATTCTAACCTCTGTTCTCATTTCTGGCATCCTTTTGTTTCTTGTTATATAACTCACACAGATGTGTCTTGTTATCTACTGTATTCTGTTATTTTGCAAATGCCCGGCTCCATGTTAATCTTTTAATGGGGACTTGGTAACTGCAGTCTGATGTAACTGCTTGATGCATCTCATACCTTTAGTGCTCTATTTTAACAGACAAAGACTACTGCAGATCAAAATGGCTGCCTACATCACTAACACGAAGGCGTCACAGGGATGTGGAGACTGTGCCTGTTACCACGTGCCTCTTCCCCTCCCCCTCTGCCTCTCTTTGGCTCTCCATCACACTGCCGTTCTCTCTCAACCTCCCAAGCACTAATAATAACTGTGCTTTCTCCTCGACCACTGTTCTATTACAAACCAAATATATCTAAACCTTTTCTGTGTTGATGCCAGTGTTTTTACATTTTAATTGATTTGCTTGTACTCCCTTTGTTATGTTTCCTGTACCCACACCAGCTCCTAATATCTGTATGAGAATCCTAGTGCTTATAGCTACACCATGTTATAGAGGGAACTAGGTCACTGAGAAAGTAGTGCACTGCCTGGTTGTGTGTTTCTCTGCCAGAGAAATCTGTCTGAAGAAATTCTTAAATAGGGATAAATACCAGAATAGACCAACCTCTGTATTTTCTCTTTCATTTTTGCAGGTAATTATTTGAGAAGGACTATAACACATTACAAGTTATTTTGAATAAAATTGCTATTACTAAAGGTAAGTCTGCATATCAAATAATATAATCAAGATCAAACAAGGTAGTGAAGTGGCAACACAGTTAGGATGTGCTGTCTAAAAACAGATCTCACAACTACCTCATCACACAGGCAAATTCAACTGTGCATGCTATACAAGCAATAACACTGTTAGAGAGTGCACTGTAAGTACAGAATGTAAAACGGTATGCGTTTTGATACAAATTTACTATATGGGAATAATATTGCCTATTTTTATTTCATTTATTTCATAAATATTTAAAGTTAAAGTGAGAAGAGAGCACATAAAAAGTCCAATGCTGACACTTGTCTAAACAATGATGAAAATGAAAAATGAAAAGTAATCACTATAATATCAAATTACAATTTTGCAACACCATGTCTGAGTTTGTCCATGTCTGAGTTTTTATCCTTATAAACAAAGAGAAGAATCAATAACCTAAATGCAAGAGACAAGGTCACCTGTAAGATGTGCAAAGACAACAGAAGCACCTTTGTAATAAGTACTCATTCTAAATTGAGTATCAGTACACTTCAAATGACGAGTGACTAATGACAAAACTGAAGTGCAAATAACAAAGTGAAGAGCAGGTAGTGCAGATGAAAAACAAAACATTAGAGAGCAGGAGCAGGTGTGATGAAATGAAGAGATTGTTCTCACCTCTGTGAGCACATTCTCAGACTCTGTTTTGTGCCTTGGCACTGTTCTGGTAGCACTATGGTCAACACTCAGAGTGCTCTGACTGAATGACCGGGGGCACTTGATATCACTTTTTCGGGAGTCAGTAGTTCCATAAACTTCATAACCGAATTGCTTCAAAGTGCCGGCACCTCCTACATCTGCATAAAGGGGCGGGTAGTATGGAATAACAGGAAGATTCCCACTGGACTTGTAAAACAGGCGCTCTCTTCTCCATCTGTAGATTTTCACTGATATGATGACCACTACACATGTGATGAAGAGGAAGGAAACTACAGCCAAAGCCAACACTAAGTAAAAAGTCAGGTTATCATTGTACTCCTTGTCGTG
>JAPQRQ010000002.1:21812884-21829419 GCA_037367365.1 Apogon talboti
AAATAAATAAATAAAATTATTATTTAACACTCAGCCAAGATGACAGGACTACTCTCCTTTACGCTGACAGGAATTACTAAGCGTAAATATATTGGTTAGTTGTGCTACTGCAAGTCATTTTATGTCATCAGATCTTATGATTTCCATATAATATCTGTGTACATGATGACTCAAGTGTGACAGAAGTGATTTTTGTACAAATAAGATGTATGGAGCAGAACCAAATGGAATAGGGACCCCTATGACTTCAGTTTTCTGAGATGTGGGACCCTTTTTTATGTGCCTTTTTTATACCTTATTTTATCTTTATGTTCCTGTGGAAATCATTAAGAACAGTTACTTATTTCCAATCATTTGTAAAGCTAATAGAATACCAGTCAATTACAGAAAGCTGCAGAATTTATTTGTTATTGTTGAGATTTATAGACATTATCAGAAAAGACAAAAAGTACAGCCTTTACTGTATAAAGTTATGCTCTGGCAAAACATGTTAAATGTTTGTGATGAAAGTGGCTGATGAGAAATGTATTAGTGTGACAGCTGAAATAAAAAGGGCTTTTTACCTCTGCATTACCCCTCCTGCTCTCAGGGAGGCTGAGTATCTCCAGTCTGCATTAGGTGCTTTGGGCTGCAAGAGGGAAATGAAAGGAATTGAATCTTAAGTACAGGCGAAACTCAATACCATCTCATTAATAAGTCATGGTGATAACAGCTAGTGCATGTGCTCACGCACACATATAAACACATTCACAGTTCAGTCACATTCACAAATCATAGAAGTGAGCATTTCTCCTGCATTTGGAGAGAAGTAATTCATTAACTGAACCTTATAGGTATGCACATTTTTTCCCACTCCAACACCATCTCCATCATCCTCTCCTTTTCTACTGACACCCATGTCCTTTAAACATAAATAAAAAAAATATGGATTCCTCTCCAGCGGCCCAGTGACCCTGGTACTCTGACACATCAGCCCTTAGGCAGCTTGTCGGGTTAGTCCACTCAGACAGGGCTGGTCATGGTACAGTCTATTACCATGGAAACATTGCATGACATTCACATTGCTGTTTATACAGAAGGCTGACACAATAATAATAATAATAATAAATCTACATGTTCTCAGTCCTTCCCTCTCTCTTGGCTATTATTTATTATTCTTCCAAAAACAGTCATCAAAAATTTAAGTGATGAAAGATTCAAAAAACAAACAAAAAACCCCCACTAATTTCTGAACCACCTCCGTCGTCTTCTGCATTTTTTTTCCTTTCCATACCCTCATCTTCTCTTCTGTTCTGCCTTTGTATTTTTACCACCGCCTCTCCACTCCTGCAGAGTTCTTTATGCCTGTTTTATCATCCTTACACCGATCAAAACCTTGAGTTTCACTGGTACAGAGTGTGCCTGAGTCAGTCTGACACATCTCACCATGGTAACTGCGCAATGCCTAGTCTCCATTTTACCCTCCACCCACTGCCCTCAGTCATTTCACTCCTAGGAAGGTCACAGGTGGATGAACAAGGGGGAGGGGATGGCAGATAACTCTTTAACCACCTCAGTTTGTGTCTAGATTCAGACACGGAGATACAAAGAGGGACAAAACATCACACCATTAAAATCCCTGCCTTATGTCAGTGATGCAGTTTGTATGTGAAGCAACATGGCTCTAGTTCCAGAAAAATTAATGCAGAAAGATATGTTGTAAATCTACTGAAAATGTGGTTCAAAGACAATTTATTGTGTGGTCAAGATTCCTGTGCAAGTTCATGCTAAACATACGCTGCTAACATGACCTCATAACCAACATGAGATTGCATTTTCTCTACTCTTAACCTAAACTACTGACAGAACTAAACCAATCAGACTGAGCCCACTGAATTCTCCTTGCTTGGCCATGCAGTTCATAAGAGACCCATTTGCAATCCCATTTCCTTTCAAATATGACAGATGTTCACTTGCTGCTGAAGCTGCAGTGACCTCTATGAGTTTGCAGTGGGCATTCATCACCCTTGAAATCCAATATTTGGTCTTAATGAGGAAGGCCTGGTATTCCTCCAGGAGTCATTCAAACGGAGCAGAATGGCTACAGGGAATTAGAGCAGTGCAGCACATGAGACTGGTATCCATACTGAAAACAAACAGTCCACTTGATTATATGATGACAATTATTTATCGGAAATACTTCACTGGCTGTATCGACACTTTCTCACATTTTGACCAGAAAAAAATAAATAAAGAATTGTTGCATGAACTACATAAATACCTTAACCTCTAAATGTATTTCTTATGTAATGCACAGGAAGAATAAAATCTTTAAATAAGGCCAGATTGCACAGAAATGGGACTAAACGGCTTTACTGTGAAATGGCAATGGCCAAAGGGAGGCTGGTCTGTTTGGCCGTATGGTGTTTATGGATGTAAAAGAAAGCACACATACTCTAGCATAGATACAAATTATACACAAGCATCTGGAATCCAAACAACACTAATAAAATCCCAAGGGAAGACAAACACACAAAACCAGTATCTGTACAACAAATGTAAACAAAAACAAACTCAAAACAATTCTTAAGTACAAGAATAATCACAAATAAGTGCAATCGTTTAAAAGATTCCCATGGGTTATTAGTGTATTTGTTTTCTTGCTATATTGTATATTTTAAACCAGAGAACAGATAAGCTTCTGGCTGTAGTCACTCTAATCATTTTCTTGCCATTTCCTCCATTCTTCCCCCTTCCTCTGAGTTAACACTCCTAGCATAGATACAGAGCTCACACCTCCGCCATCAACACTGCAACCAATCACCTTTCATCCCCCTCCTCATCTGTACGGAGCCAGCCAATCCACACAGAGCAATGAGAATACACAATGCTGCCAGTTAATTACATAGCAAGAACAAACATGACTGGCATTTAATGAGGAACATGTCAAATGATAAGAAAACAATTACCTTAAACATTCCGTTCATTTTCCGTCACATCATTTGTCCCCTCTTTTACATCACATATATGCCCTTGTATTTTTTATTTTTTTTTATACAATGCTGACAAGAAAAAAAGGCTATGGGACAAACATGATTATGTATTAAAGAAATAAATACTGTTTTTATGAAAGCTTAGCTCTGTTTGAGAACACAACATGAGGTGATAGAAACAACCGTTTCCTTTAAACACTGGCAAAATAATGGGATATTGAATACCATGAAACCAAGAAACAACACACTGATACAAGCTGCACAGATACAGTGTCTGCCTTGTTCCTGCCTTCATCACTGATTCCCAAACTCTGGCTCTCGATTTAATACCAGAGAGGTACGTGACCAGAAGAGAATATTTTGGTGCAGTGGGACTGGTGGCTCTTGTAGCTGGCGAAGGTTATATTATTTTTCCAGACTCTGCTTCTCTACAGAGATGACTACTGAATGCCCCCTGGACTCACACAGCCCACAGAAGAGAAACAATGTGTGTGAGGTGACAAGTAAAAACTGCTATTAAAACCCATGCTTTGGTGCTAGTACAGTAGTAATATAAGTAGAGTATGCATACTCAACTGCTCAAATACATACACAACCCATATAATAGAAATTACCTCTTTGAAGTTTGCTTTCTAGTCATTATCAGGATGCAGACATAAAGAATCTTTAGAAAAAAATAACAGTGGTCTACTGGATGGCTAGTAATTAAACACAGCCCCTTTGAAAAACAATCACACTCACTCTCAATTTTGGCAGATAAATTTGTTTTAAAATACATACAGGACTTTTCAAATCCTCACAGAACACCACAAACTAACCTTTTACTGATTTTGTTACAAAGACTTGAGTGTGACATAAATGCCTACGAAATGCATAGTTGGCCTCTGTACTTAAATAAATCAGTATATCAAAACACAACAAGAAAAAATAGTGGCTTTAAATGCTTGCTTCAACAGCTCCAGAGCTGTAAATGTCAGCTGCAATATTACACCAAGAGCCCTGCTCCAAACACAAACCTGACCCATAACTCTTACAGATGTGTTTTTATGGCTTGTGTTTTTAGTGTAATTTATCGGTCTTAAAATACACAGACACACAGACATCACACCAACGACACACCTGAATGGCTGTTGCATCTGGCATACTGAGACGCCGTACAAATATCTGGCTCTGTCCACTGTGGCTGGTGACGTAGCCTGAGCCCCAGGTGCCACTGTGTGGCCGTCCAGTGTTGTAGAACATAAAAGTGTCACTTCCTGACGTGGCAGTCAGGCATGTCTTGTAACAGTATGTTTTAGTCAAAGACCCATTACCCCGCACTTCAATATAATGTGGTTCCACTTTGAGGTCACGGCGCAGGGCCACATTGTTGGTTTGTTGCCCCCCACCTCCACCTGCACCTCCACCTCCTCCACCTGCAGTTCTTCCTCCACCCCCAGTTGCTGAGGTGCCTCCTTCTGGAAAATTCTTTTTAGAAACGCAGCATGGAGAGCAGGAGCCAGGCTGGGTACAGTAGGCATGACAACGTACAATTGCCAGAACAAAGACGGTAACCAGGAATACAAAGGTTGTGGCACTCAGGGCAATGATGAGGTAGATGGTGACATTGGAAAACATAAGGGGGCTGTTAGGTCTGATGATGCGCTTGGGGTCAGGGGTCAGCTTCGGTGGTAGCTCCATCACATGCACATGGATGGTGGCGGTGGAAGAGAGTGGTGGTAGTCCATTATCACGAACCAGCACTTGCAGAATAAAGGAGGTGGAGTTGTCTTCTACGACACGCCTTGTGGTTCGGATCTCACCTGTATGTTCATGCACTTTGAAGAGGTCGAGTTCCATGTGTGTCTGCTCCAGGGTGTAGAGTAGCCAGGCATTTTGTCCTGCGTCACCATCCCATGCCATCACCTTGGTGACCAACACTCCTGCTTCAGCATTTTTCATCAGCGTCTCTGTGGTGTGGCTTCCATTAGCTGGTGGATAGACTATTCTAGGCACATGGTCATTCTGATCCATGATGTAAACATACACCGTAGCCACACGATGGAGGGGAGGCACGCCATTGTCCTGGGCTTTAATTTGAAAATGAAACTCCCTCACCTTCTCAAAGTCAAAGGCTCGCAGGGTGTATGCCTCACCTGTATTAGGTTTGACACTGACATAGCTGGCTATAGGGATGCCATGGTTGTTGTCATTGAGGACAGTATAGGTTATGCGTGCATTTTCTCCAGCATCAGCATCCATGGCCTTAACAACACACAAAGATGCACCTGGAGCATTGTTTTCTGTAATATAAACAGTATATGACGTCTGCTCAAATCGAGGTGGGTTGTCATTTACATCTGCAACATCTACTTTGAAAGTCATTTGAGATGACAGGGGTGGGGTGCCTCCATCTATGGCACTGACAGTGACATTGTAAGATGAAATGGTTTCCCTGTCGAGGAAAGCAGCTGTGACAATGGTATAGTGGTTGCGGAAAGACTTGATCCTAAAAGGCAAATTAGGCATGATCTCCAAGTTTACTTGTTTGTT
Organism: Apogon talboti; assembly: GCA_037367365.1. Classification (NCBI taxonomy): domain Eukaryota; kingdom Metazoa; phylum Chordata; class Actinopteri; order Kurtiformes; family Apogonidae; genus Apogon; species Apogon talboti. The sequence continues at coordinate 21,818,389 of JAPQRQ010000002.1, forward strand.
TAGTCCAAAGTCACGGTCATTCACACTGATCAAAGCTACTACTGTGTCAGCCCGGGCATCTTCACGCACAGGACTGGAGAGTGAAGACAGCACAATCTCAGGAATGTTGTCATTGACATCCAATACTTCCACAACTACTTTGCAGTGTGCTGCAACAGGAGCTGGCCCCTTGTCCATTGCCTGTATGTACATTTCATATGAGTTTGTTTCCTCATAGTCTATATTATTTTTCACCCTTATTTCCCCAGTGTCTGTATCTAAGGAAAACACCTGTCTGACTCTCTCAGGAGTGTAACTGCTGAAAGAGTAAAAAACCTCCCCATTTGAGCCTTCATCAGGGTCTGTTGCATTCAACTTGATTACAAGTGCGCCTTTTGGAGAGTTTTCAGACAGTTTAACTTTGTATGTAGTGCTGTCAAACACAGGCGCGTTGTCATTGGCATCAAGGATACGTACATTGATTTTGGCCGTGCCAGTTCGCTGTGGGGTGCCTCCATCCATTGCTGTCAGGATTAACTGATGAGAAGGCATCTGCTCACGGTCGAAGGGCTTTTTGAGAATCAGCTCAATGTGCTTATTATTAGAAAATGGCTTAATGGAGTCCAAAGTGAGATGGTCATTTGGGCTGAGGCGGTACTGTTTAACAGAGTTGGACCCGTCGTCTGCATCCTGAGCTCCTTCTATGTGGAAACGTGACCCAGTGATAGCGGACTCTGACACCTCCAGCTGATACTCATCTCTTGGAAATTGCGGTGCGTTATCGTTAACATCCACGATCTCCACATCCACTTTGTGTACCTCAAGCGGATTTTCCAACACTACCTCCAGGTTGCGCGAACAGGTGCCACTAAATTCGCAAACTGTCTCTCGGTCGATGCGGTCACTCACCACCAGCTTCCCAGTTTTGTGATTTATGGTGAAAAATCTTCGCCCACTTTCCGATGATATTCTTAAGCGTCTGGTGGAAAGTTTTCTTGGGTCCAGACCCAAATCTCGAACAATGTCACCGACCAATGCCCCGCTCTCCAGCTCCTCTGGAATGGAGTACCGAATCTGTGCATTTGTAAGGCCACTGAGTACGAAAATAGCCAAATATAAGGAAAAAGGCACATTCTCCTTTACACTGTACCAGCATCGCACCGTCACAGCCATCGCATGTAGGCAGACTTTGCAGACGGGTTGGAGAAATCTTTCCACCTTTTCAGCTCCGTGTGCGTCCCCACCCGCCTCATTAAAACGGAGGGAATGGTCCGACTATGTGCAGGACCACCACCGCATCCTCTCCAGTGTCGGTTTAAAGGGAATTTTCCCCTGTGCATCCATGTTTATCTATATCTGCCTGCGATGTTTTTAAATGCCTCTGTCCTCCTTGCAGGGCTGACTCCTTTCCCTGATGCTGCCTATTGGTCTAGCTCTCTCCCTGCGATGTGGTGATGGTGTCTGTGGGCAAAAGGGGAGGGGGAGGCACTCTCCCAAACGATGCTGGCTGCATTTCAGCACCACCGATCAAATGATCTAACATAATCTAATAAAAATAATTAGCGACACACAAAAACACACAAGTTTTATCTAGTTCAATCCTCAAATTTAGATATGGTATGCGATGAAATTAACGCTATGTGCACACTGATTTCTGGAAATGAAGTCGACACAATGGTTTTCCCTCTTTTTGTCAGTGCCACCGCCCTTTTTATTGTGCGCCGGAAAACTGATTTATGAACCAGCCTGGCGATTAGACGTCTATACTAATGCAAACCAACAATTACTCGGCAGAACTGGAGCCAAGCAAAAAGACAGATCTCTGATATATGCTGACTGTATGGAGAAATTTAACAGTAATAGATAAGCAATATAGACAGTATGGATTTAAAAAGCACCATAGAATGTACTTAAGACGCTGCGTTTAAATGATTTGAGTGTATACTTCTGTTTAAATCAGAAGGTAGGTTTTTATTTTATCCAGTATATCAAACACAGTGGGATCTGACAGGTGACTTAAACATTTGGTGCGTTTCTCTGCCTGTTTCACCTGGTGTCTCCTCTTGAGTTATGAGGTAAGACACTGGAAAATCGGAAGATAAATAAATAAATATTTAGTATCTGGTCCTCGATGATATCACTTCATCCTATAGCTGAATGAACTTAGGTTGAGCAGCCCCTTGTTCCAGTTCCATTAACACACAAAGTTAATTATGTCATCGGTCGCTCACTGTACACGAACAAATCGGGTCAGAGACAAGATGTTCCAGATGTGGCCCCTTTCCACATCTGTAATAATATGGTGATGACATCTTAGCAGACAGTAATGGTTAAGCACAAAGGCACTGATGTATTTGAGTAGCCACCAGGACAGAGAAATAAAATATTAACATAGTTTTGCACATATACCCTATCTCTCTGCAGTCATTGGCGCCATGTCTGTAATCAACATTTTCTCATAATATGATATGCTTTGCGTAAATCAGGCTACCTTACTTGTTTCCCCAATTTTGAATCTGCAGGCTTTTAAATGTCAAAGAAAAAATAGAGGAATTCACAATGTACGTTTTAATTAATGGACACATCATTTTGCACATGTATCGTTTAGCAGGCGTAGACATAAAAGATCAAATCACTCCTCTTGGCCAGAGCGCATGCTTGTACATTAAATTAAATAAAACTGAATTGAATTAATAACACAGGAAAGCTGCACTGTTCGATATTGTCTTGACTACAACAACACAAACTTAAGCCGAAGGAGAATACAAACTCCTGGAAAAAGTCAACAGTGTGCACTGCTGATCTAACAGTAAAGGCGTTTGTTAAAGATTAAAAGTATGTTCATCTCCGCTCTCTTTGAAAAGATACAGCTTTGCGAGACCCTAAGTCATCTTTCACCCCGGCTACAGGGCCAAGATGAACGTCCACCGCCCACGTAACCTCCTTCCTTTCCCGGTGCGCAGCCACTCGCACCCACGCCCGGTCTGCCCACGGCGATGACAGCGCTTGGCATCGCGGGAGACGAAGAGAAGACAGTGAGTCACTGGGATGCTGCTAGTGTACGGGTTGATACAGAGCGACTATTCACACTCCAAGGCGACGAGGAGGAGGTGGCGGTATGAGGAGTTGATGAAGCAGCCAAATGTCCCTTAAAGGAAGAAACAGCAACTCTTCTACTAATGTGGCTATAAAAGACTCAGTTTGTGTCAGTCACTAGTGAACGTATCACTATGAAATTGTATATGCTGTAACCGACCAAAGATCATATTTTTCATATGTCGTCATACAAACAAATTACTGCTTTCACCAACCCTGGTGGCACATCTAAAACAGTTAAAGGGTTATTTGGCGCTGGCTTCTTTTGCTATATTATCATCCCACAAACAGCAGTGATAAAGTCTTTTAAGCCAGGGCTAGCAGCCTCATATAGGTCCGCATGGTTGGCCACGCTACCCGTGACATTTAGAAGATTTCCCCGCTGGGACATTTGGACCTCTGTGTTTGGCTGTGACACAAAAAATGAAAAGAGACGTTGCTTATCTCATCAATTACACCCACAGAAATGGATTTACACTAAGCCTTAGCACTTTTTTTCATTTGCTTTATTTATTTCAACCGTCCGTTTTTTTGTTTTTTTAACAATATATGTGGGGACGCAACTCTCTCACAACCTGTTTGTTTAAAATATTCCCATCTGCTCCGAGTTAATTGCATGCCGCAGAGCTCAGGATTATTTCATTTTCACTCAAGGGTGAGGCAGATAAACTCATCACCATTATTCCACTGGCAGACATACACCTGTTATGCATCAGTAAATAATGATTTTAAAGAATAATTTTGTATTCATTTTAACCGTCCCTAAACTTAACCTTGCATTCCAATCTGCTTTTATCAAGTGATTTAACCTTTATGTCACCCCCCCACCCCCGCCAAACTTCTCTCTAATCCACACCACAACCATGTCCTTCTCTATTCATTTCTCACTCTTCTTCTCTTTCTCCACCTTGAAATATCGCCAGGTGCATCCTCCGTTCTAGACATCCACTATTCCAGCTGAGGGTTCGCTGGGGGCCATACAGGGTCTAAAGCATAAATGCAATAATCTCATGTCTTTTACAGACGTGGAAAAGTAGGTGGCAAAGAAAAACTGTGGCTTTAGGGCTGTGGGGAAGACTGTTTAAAAAATGAGACCCCCTTTTGTTCATTCTATTAACACCCTCCATTTCTATTAAAAATGCAAGATAGCCACTACATTTATAACATTCTCGTCACTGAGAACCTCAACCTCATTAATAGTGTAAGCAGCCAGTCTAAAAGCCATTTTTATTCCCTCCCCTGAGTCTGCGGAATTCCCTTTTTTTCTTTTTTTTTTTCTTTTTTTTTTTACTTAGTAAGTTGTCAGATCCAAAGTAAAAGGGGTCAGGGCTGGAATATCATGAAGAACAACAGTTTACATCACCTTAAAATTAAAACAAGATATTCATATATAATTAATATATATTAATATTATAACCACCAAATATCAAAAGTAAATCTATATGGGTGATTTGACTGTCTCGAATTGCTAGTAAATAAGGATTTCGATAAACAGATGCAGTGATTGCAGGTGCTGCACAAAGCTTTTATAGTGCCTTCTTTACAGCATTCAGAGAAAATTATTATTCACTTAAATCAAAAAGACCAGATTGTCTTTATTTTACATCAGTAGTGTTCAATTTGTCAATGTTAAATATCAGTCATTTAAACTACTTTCATCTGATGCTAGTTCACAGAGAAGAAGAGAGGGAAAAACAGTTGATATATGTCTTCCAAGAGCCACATCCCCAATAGCCAAAAGACTGGACGTAAGTGTGTGTGGTGTCAAGAAAAGTTATTTTAGGTTAAAATTTGGCAAATTAAAAAGATACTCAGAAATGACGACTGTTAATTACTATAATACAGAGATATCCCGTAAGAACATGAATGGATTAAGCATCTAAGTCAATCTCAAAGTATGTTGATGGGTGTGGCCAGGGTATACAGAATAAATACAGTTTTTAAGGAGATATGGAAATATTATAGCACAATGAAATCATCTTAGAAATTCAGCTACTGATATGTGATTATTTTTTCCCCCTTGTTTATCTACCTAAATGCCAATGCCAGCCGCACAGCAAACATGAGAGAGGTGAAGAGGCTGAGCTCATGGGATTAGAGGTGGAGAAGCAGTGAGACTGGTCCCTCTGTTGGAATAAATTGGTAGTACAAGGGTTGAACACATGATCATCACCCCACTGCCCATCCACACAGGCATTCTCATTAAGCCAGTGCACTAAAACATAATCCTCTCTATCAGTGTGTGTGCGTGTGTCTGCATGCATGCATGTTGAGGAGGGAGGGAGAGAAAGAGAGGTAGGGAGGGAGGAAGAGAAAAAGGGACAAAAGGCACAGACATTTTCATTTTCGATTACGGTGACCACAATGGATTAAGTATAAGGCAAGGCCCCATCCCGAGGTGAAATAAGAAGGAGCAGTATAAACAATGGATGGAAAAATGTACAATACTGCTACCTCTAATCAGTTCAAGGGCAAGTCTTTGAACTTTATTTATTTTTCATCAAAACAGTATGAATTTATTGTAAATTTATTAGATGGGTACTCACTTGAAGGGGCATAGTGGAAAATGCTGCCTACAAAGAAAAGAAAAGAAGAAAAATGTCAGCTGTGCTCATGCATATTTTCTCTGCGTTACTGTTTAATCGTACCAAATGAACATGTAATCACAGTTAAGGTGCAATAATGTGCTCTCTCATTTTAACAAACGTGTTCTTCCACATCAAATGAAATTAAAGCTGCAGTAACACTGGAAGATATCAGAAACTGCTATGTAAATACAGAGTTTTATATGGAGTATGGGGTTTTAACACAGAAAAACTGTGCTTTCATACCCTCCTTTATGATATTTCTCTATACACAAGAACTTTATGATTTCTAAACACTCCCATGATAAAAACAATCCTTTTACTCAGGTGGAGAAGGCATTTTCTTGGTATGTTTGTTTGTGTTGATCCCTTGTGTACCTTGCTTTCAATAATAAAGGGCATAACACAGCTAAAAACAGCACAAATCCCTCCCTCCAGAGCCCTGCAAGGGTTAAACAGTTCCTTGGCTGTCCTGATTCAGTTTATGCATAAATTAAACAGATTCTTGTTGTGGTACTGAACAAAGCTATCAGGAAATGCAGGCTGGCTTAGGATACTTCCCTCTTAGGATGCCCTGGCTTTGCATACGTACTGGATGGAAGAGGGACCCTTGGTTCTGAGCATGACAAAGCTATAATCTAATGGCTTCAACCACATCCCAAGAGGTGCATGGATGGGAGATGGGTTGCTGGAAGTAGGGATGGGAAGGGATGGTGATAAGTTTTTCCCTTTTATCTGTGACCAATTGTAATCCTGTGATGTTCTCACTCAGCTGGAGGGCATGTATTAAATATGTTTTTGCTCATTTCATCCGCAGAAGTTCCCATTTTCTCACCATCTAATGCTCAAGGCCCAAATCTACACTGCTGTATTTGTGTCTTCCTCTAAAACCCTCCTTTTATGGTAGCAAGTCTTTAATTTCACACACTTTCCTCTTGCCTGCTCTATGCCTTTACATATACTCTGACGTGGCAGTTCTGTGCCTGATGCTCTATGTCTTAGGTCTGCATCTCTCTCTCTCTTTGTTTCTCCCCATCTCTCTTGCCTCCCATTGTGTCCACCCTGCTTCTTCCTTCCGGCTTGCCTTTATCACATGCTGGGATAGATGTCTGGGTGGGGGCGGGTATATACTGACAGCTCCCTGGAAACAGACTAGTTCATCATTTCATTATGGCTCAGAACAGTCTCCATGGCAACCACAGATAGCACTAACCTCACTCGCACAAAAGACACGCCCTTGTAAGGGAGAAAAACAGGAAGTCCTATGTATAACCTAACTGAGACAAACGTATGTGACAGACAGAGATAAAAGTAAGAGAGGATGTGCCCATCTTATCAGGATGGCAAAATATGAAATCATTTTGGAGCATTTTATTTAACCCATGTATATAATTTAACAAAATGACGTAGAGATAAATATTGTATCCGTAGGACTGCAATCTATGAACTGTGAACCACTTAGCTCAGCTTATGTACTGTGGAATCAATAATGCAATGCATTTGGAAGCACTGAGGGAAGCTTTCATGCAGACACACTCAGCAGTCACACAACACTGCCATCATCAGCAACAAACGACTGCAAAACATCTCTTTAAAATAGTCCTTCAGTTAATATATTGTATTATCTGCATTAATTAAACAGTTCACTGCAAGTCTTACAAACATGTATAGACGTGCAGCTATACGAAATATCCTGTAATACAACACACCAGCACAAACACATGGTGTTGTGATGCATGGATAAAAGCTCTCCTTCTCATCCACGCTGACCTCTTGTCCGCCCAGCTGGTTTAGCTCTGACTGACACAAGGTGTTGTCAGCCCCGCCCAGCCGCAGAGCAGAACAGAACAGGAGGGAGAGCTGAGCCGAGCAGAGCTGATACCTCGATCGGTACTGAAGCTCCCTGCTGCTGCTGCAGCAAGTAGCGGAAAATTACCTGCCCCTCCCCCCTCTCTCACTCACATTCACTGAGAACTGCAGCATACAAAACACATACTGAACCGATTTTTTTCGCAGAGAGACGGCTCCAGGCATTGTTTCCGGAAACCAGAGCATGAGTAGATTGTGCATATATCAGTAATACGTGGCAGCAACTGCAAAGCAGCTCTCCCACACAGGTTCATTCTCACGGCGCATATAGCGGCTGCCATCTTTAAATCACATGCTGACCCACTTCAAACCTACGTAGCATTTGCGCATTGCCTACTACGTGCAAAGTCTGATTGAATGCTCACAAAGCCTTGTTCAGCCTCCTTTACACTTGACGAGCCAAACGCAGAGATTTGACAGATCAGACCGCGACTGTTTGCGTTGGACCACTCCCTGGAATGAGGTCATACCGTCTGAGTGATTCAAAGCATCACGGACCCACAGCATTAACGAGAATAGCCTCTGTGATCACGCCCCACCAGTTCAGAGAAATAGAGTACTACCGTATGTATGTCACACAAATGTGCATAAACACTAGATTAACTAGTGATATATTCAATTAAGAACACATGCAGCTCTCCCTTATTCTACATGAGCGAATGGCGGTCTTTCTACACACATTAGGGATGTTAATCAACGAATATTAGATCGTGTTTACAGCGCCCTAAAGCTGATAGCACACGTCTTCAGAGATGGACGTTAATTCCGTCATTTCTCTCAGCTGCTCCCCTTCTCCTCTGAGAAATCTGGTGAGGAAGCGGGGGAGGGGAGAAAGGCTAGCAGCACGAAGGAAGAGAAAGGGAACATGGTGCAGGCTATGTCTTAAAAGGTGGTGAAGGAAAGACAAAGAGAATATTCATCTGTCAGTGAGAGAAATACGAATAAAATAGACACTTAAAGTAGCCATCTTTGCAGTTTTGAGTTTGGAATTGGTATAAATAACATAAATAATTTGTGTTTTTCTTTCAAATAAAAACTGGAACAGTTTTCCATCCATGTATTATTTTACTGAGCCAATTTCAAGGAAAAAGGTGGCTTAGTGAGCAGGAAGGCTCCACTTTTTGCTCTTGGCTTGTGCCTGTCAAATTTATCTGCAAGTCACTGAGGCACAGCAGCCTAAAAAGGAGTCTGATTCAAAATAATGCTATGATGCAAAGATTAGAGGAGTAACTGTCTAATTATTAATTCAGGGTGGCATGTACAACAAAAATAATTAAAGCTGGAGGTGTAAATAATAAGCGCGTTTGTCCAGAGACAGTGTTAAAAATCTCAGAGAAATTCAGATCTTTGAGTGGATTAAACATAGTAAACATTGTTTCTTCAAAGCTAACCAGCCCATTCGCACCCACGATTCACCTTCACAGTTGTTGTCATATATTATCCTAAATAGACGTCTTTTCAGGAAGGTTAAGGTAGAAAAGATTGTTATTATTGTGACAGATCTTTTGCATGGAAGTGTCAATAATGCAGTTCATAGTGACTGAATTCCTTTTAGCTCATTTGTTTTACTTAATTTAATGTTATTAAAATATTTAAGAATGTATTTCATTAAAAAGTAAAGTGTGCATCCAGTATAAATATTTAAAGAAGAAAGTTTGGGTGTATGTCAATTCTTGTTTAGAGAAAAGGACTTTGACAGAGCCATAGAGCTGCCTATTTTCACTTCCTTTATTAATCACTGAAAAATTACTATACTGAGTCATGGTAGCCTCAAGTTTCAGTGGAGAACTACCACAAATGAGTTACAATAGAAGAAGAGGAGATCAAAATATGCCTACAGAGTGTGTAGCTACAGACCAACTGTGTCATTATTTCCCCACCATGACAACAGACAGCAATTCCACGTTGACTGTAACACCACAGGAACAAAGTGCAGCGGACAGAAGACCACATAGCGTTTGACATCATTTGATAAGTTACCAATTCTACGTTCATTAGCCACAAAAGAAAACCATAACTCCACCCTCATAACATAAACATAGGAGACCAACAAAGGTTTACTTCAAAAATTGTTGTTAATGGGTTAGTTTAGTTTTTCCATCATATGTGCACCACATGAACAAAGCAAGGTTTGTAATGAGTATCTATCATTCACTTGGGACATCATGTGACCAGAAAAAGAAGTCTTGATAAGAACAATCCAGAAAATCCAGAGACCTTATTTACGTAAAATTATTGTTGTGTGTTATTAGCAAAATGTACTCAAAATGCTATTAAAGTATGGAAAGTGAATGTAGTTATTGTGCAGTAACATAGTCCCTGTCAGTTATGTTTTGAATTCATACTCCTGCTACCCCTCTAGAATCATGTATCTCAAAAAGCCACCTTTATTATCTCAGGAAAAGAGCCTTGTTTTGAGAGAATTTTTTCTTTCTTTCTGACAGATAAAAAGACAGTCAATACTTCAGTAGCATATATAATAAGCATTTTGAATCAGCACTTGTGGTTTTTACTGGATATAAAATGACAGAAAACTTTAAAATGATAGAACAAACAATTGGATTAAAAAGAACAACATGTGTCCATGAGTATGAAATGTTGAAAAATCAAATTATTCAAGTAAATTTTATATCTGTACTTGAGTATAGACTTAGATTCCACCAATCAATACAGCACAACACAAGTAGAAAAATAATGCAACTGCTACCAAAATGATTGCAAATACTTTCCAGCCATCAGTGACAGAACTGAGAGCAGTGCTATGAGCAGATATGTCCATAAGCAGCAGAGGAAGAAACCTTGAGGCTTTCTGTTTCTGTGATTTTGAATTAATGAAGCACCCAAAATTATGCAGCATAGATCGTATGTTCATTGTTGTTCAGCATACATATATGTGGATATCCAGACCTCCCTATTTTGGAAACAGTAACATAACACTGAAAGGGGCCTATTCATTTATCAAATTCACTTCCCAAAAGCCTTCTTACTATGTGGAGGTGCCTAATGATTATATCAATCCTTTTATCAAATGGCCTGGCCTCAACTATTTCACAGCTAACATATCTAAGCTTATATATTTGGATTTTAAAATATGCATGGTAATGTTGCATATAAATCTATCTAGATTGCATGTTTTTCTCTGAGAAATGGGGAAGAGTTCCAGTGTATCCCAGATGAGTTTATTTGGTCAGGTACCTAGCTTAAAATATCCGTGTAGCGTCCAAGGCTACAAACTTACTCAAAACAGAAACATTTTATGCCCTCGAAAGCTGAGGTTAGTTGACTTTAGCTAATCATTGCTTTGCTAATAAAGTGGGGAAAAAAATATATAGCAAAAAATACCATAAAGAGATTAACATGAATGTTGATCTGAAATGACAACATATCTGAAGATAATGCACTTTAAAAAAAAAAGTAAAAATTATATATATATATGGATAGATAGATAGATAGATAGATAGATAGATAGATAGATAGATAGATAGATAGATAGATAGATAGA
>JAPQRQ010000002.1:21877202-21890820 GCA_037367365.1 Apogon talboti
GAGGGTTCTCCGTTATCAGAAACCAACACCACCAAGGGGTGAGTTTTCAGATCATTGTCACTCATCCTCCTCTTAGTCCTGATTTCTCCGGTGCTGGTTCCGATCCGGAACAGGCTGTTTCCTTTGGGTTCAGAGAGGTGATAAGAAAGCAGTGCATTGTATCCAGAGTCTGCGTCTACGGCCCTGATCTTTGCCACAAAGTATCCCGCTTCAGCAGAATATGGAATGTTCTCACTGTTAACGGAACCGTGCTCAGAATAAGGTGCCAGGATTGTGGGACTGTTGTCATTCTCATCCAGGATAAAAACGTTGACGGTTACGTTGCTGCTGAGTGGAGGAACACCAGAGTCTGTGGCCTGAACCTTAAACTGAAACGTTTTTAACTCCTCATAGTTAAAAGACTGTAAACTGACAATATCTCCAGTTTCAGAATTCATATTCACCATGGTAGATAACGGCAAAGGATTACCATTCTGTGAAAATGAATATGTCACGTGACTGTTCTGGTCAACGTCCGCATCAGTTGCAGTCACGGTTTTAATAACTAGTCCAACTGGACTGTTCTCAGTCACATATACATTAATCAGAGGCTCTTTGAAGACAGGCGCGTTATCATTGACATCAGAAACGTGTATTGACACTACACTGGAGCTGGAGAGTGGCGGTGTTCCTTTGTCCGTGGCGACTATAGTAACGTTATAAGAAGCCACACTCTCTCTGTCCATGGGCCCATCTACTAACAAAGAATAATAGTTTTTGTAATTAGTTTCGAGTTTGAATGGAACAATATTTCGAATCTGAATTTTCACATCACCGTTTTTTCCCCCATCTTTATCGATTACAGATACGAGTGCAACTACAGTGCCCAAATTAGCGTCCTCTTTAACGCTGTTTTGTAGTGACGTTACAGTGACCTCGGGAGCATTATCGTTCAGATCCACAACTTCCACAAGCACTTTACAGTGAGCAGACATTGGAGGCTGGCCTTTATCGCTGGCCTCCACACGTATTTCAAAAGCCTTTTTCTCTTCATAGTCTATATTTCCTTTTACTTTAATGATTCCACTTTGGCTTTCAATTTCAAACATGTCAAGAATGTGATCCTGATCTTTGCTTCTCAATGAATATATAATATCACTATTCAGGCCCTCATCTGCATCGGTGGCGTTTACAATTATCACTACTGAACCCAGGGGCGTGTTTTCGGGAATTCTTGTCTTATACAGAGATTCACCAAATACCGGAATGTTGTCGTTATTATCTAAAACATTTATAACAAGCTGTGAGGTGCCTGATTTGGGAGGAGTACCCCCATCTACAGCTGTCAGTGTCATAGAAATCACAGCCTGCTTCTCTCGGTCTAAAGCTTTCTGCAAGACTAACTCAGCAGACACACTGTCTCCCGTTTTGTGTACTGCCAAAGAGAAATATTCATTTTGGCTTAATTTATAAGTGCTGACTCCATTTTTTCCAACATCTGCATCACTCGCTTCAGATAACACGAATTTGACTCCTGGTAACGTACTCTCTGCGATATTAAGATTTTGCAATTTGTTTGTAAAAACCGGGGAATTATCATTTACATCTAAAATATCTACATCGATGCGATAAAGCTTCAATGGGTTATTTATCACTGCCTCTACACTCACTGAGCATTTAACTTCTTCACCGCAGAGCTCCTCTCGGTCTATCCTTCCACTGACATACAGAACTCCGGTCTTAAGATTTACCTCGAAAAATGTTCTCTTTGATCCAGTAACAATCTGAAACATACGAGATTCCAAGTCCTGTAAATTAAGGTGTAAATCCTTAGCGATATTTCCAACAGGATTACCTGGGTTTACCTCCTCTGACACGGAATATGAAAGCTGTCCAGACACAATTTCCCAGTAAAAATCCAGAAGAAAAAGCAATAAATGTATCCCAAAATAGTTCCATCTCAAAAGCGACGGCATATTTCTGTTAATATCTCTGTGTTCACATATAACTTAGCAATTCTTTACATGTTATCTAGCATATCAGCCTCACTGCGCTTTGAATATGGACGGAATATATGTTTGTTCCTCCGTTCTCTGTCTCTTTGTCACAAAGACTGAAGACAAGACCCAATCGCCTGAAAACGGGAGGGGCCTAGTTATATCAAAGAGTCTGGCTATCTTTCATGGATCAACAGTGGAGCCAAGTGGCCAAAATTGTAATGTGCAGGAAGCAAGGAAAATATGATGATGGGCTCTGAAGAGCAATTGGATTTAGAAGGACATATTCAGTCGGATAATTATACTGACATTATTCTGTGAAGGTTGATGTAAGGTATCAGCACCACGGACAGCGCACATATCTGCCGTTGTGAATGTGGAATGAATCTGACGTAACTGACCTGTATATCTCACACACACACACACACACACACACACACACACACACACACACAAAGAGAGAGAGAGAGAGCACTCCTCTCCTTACAGCTGTCAGTAGATTTATGTGGTCCAAATTGAATTTAGTATTTTCATTATATTTAATTTATTATAACTTCCTCACTCCACCTCTCATGCAACATAATGATTTTGTGCAATATTTGCTATTTGTTGACAAGTGCAATAATTTTATGTTGCCACTATGAATAATTTGTGCAATAACCCCTCACTATTTCATTTCCACCCCTCATTTTGCTATTTCTGGAAAATTTTCAAAAGTCTTCTGTTACTGTTGGACTGATTAGATTTGCTATATGAATGTTTCATTAATGAAATGGTTATATGTCTGTTTACAATCTTTACACCTCAGTTATAGCATTCAAAATTAATGTATTAGAGAATTCTTACAGTATGTGCCTGGAATGTTTGTGTGTGAACAAATGGCAAATAAAATCTTGAATCTTGAAATAAATTATTTGGGCCTTTATCAGTGGGTATTCTGAACAGTAGTTTAAACCTCCTTTACCTTCACTTGTGTTTGTTTGTCTGTCTGTCTTGATCACATTAGAAAGCCAAGAGAGGGAAGGGAAAAAAAAAATCTTCCTCTTTACGACATTGGGCGATAATCTGAATATACTGTTTTCATGCATTCATAAACTCAGGAGTACTATCTATGTTTTGTATTATATTTTGCAGCATTTTAGTACCTCTCCACATTCACATAGAAACTGTAAGGGTGAGCCATGGGGCATAAACACTCCCTCATTTGTAATCCCTGGATTAAGCCATGGATTCATATACTCCTGTCCATTCCTATTCTGTGGAAAGCATGATTTGATTTGAAAATAATAATAACTATCACACTGAGCTGCAGTCGTCTGTTAACCCTAACATGCCATAATAATAATGATAATAATAGTTCACAAGGGAAGGGCCTTTGTGCTCCACTTTCATAATGTAGGGCAAAAGAAAATGATATAACAAAATAACAGGTATACTATGCAATCATGCACAGACAAAGGCCAACCACCACATGTAACTCTCACAGCACATGATGCAATTCATTGATTCATAGATTATTTGTAGGTCGCAGTCTATAGCAGTGACCTTACAGGACTTCAATCTGTAATATCTTTCTCACACAAGGACAGACTATTAGAGATTGCTCAGCGCAGTAAGGACATTTTAATTTAAAAACTGGATTGACATGAATTTGCACAGGATTTTCCTTATGGGATCTGCTGACATCATAACTAAGAAATTATTTTTTGAGAGACACATGCACAAGCTATAAAAGTAGAGATTTAGGGTGTTGTAAAGACTTGATCAGTTCAAAGTAATAACAAACAAAACTCTAATGATGTCTAACAACACATCATTAAACCTATAACTACATAGAGTCTAACATGCAGTGTGTGGATGACAGCAAATATCATAGTCCTGATTCACTCAGAGCACCTTACTGAGCATGCAGATGAATTCTAGCTCATCACATACAGTTTAACATGCAGATTAACCAGTTACTCAAGTGAGTAGAGTAACTTTTTGAGCATGTTTTTTTTTTTTGACAAATAAATTAATAAAAATAAACCATCTCAGTGTCAGACAAAAAAGCATCTCTGCAGGAGTCCACTTAATCAAAATGAACATATTTTGACAGGTTCACACATGGTAGAATACATTTTATTCAGAAAGATTAAACAAGCTCTATTGAAGAAATGTCTTTTCCTGCTTTTTAGTCTATATACATTGATAAAAGTCATGTTTCTTCAGGGCATGATAATTGAATTTGGTGAATAATTAATGTTGAATAAATAATGGTTAAGCAAAACAGGTCCCTAAAGACAGGGAGCTGAGCATAAAGATATGATTTAGTGGTTAAATGTGTGTCTGTTAACCTGCTTCTCTGTCTGCTGTTTGCCTACAATGTCATAATGAGCAGAAACGGTAGAACCAACCAGAAACAGTGGGCGGTGAGCAGAGGTGAGGAGGAGGAGGGTGGAATGGGCGGAAGCAGTTGACAACAGCGGTTCAGGCATGTTAAATGCATTATTAAAAAGCTACCGCCACATATAGTCAGCTAAATCAGCTACTATATATCCTTCATGGTGCTGAATACATGATTTATTTTCATCAGTATGTGTTTGCGCTTGCAAGTAAGTATGTTATAAGGGTGTGTACTGTGTAGTTCATCTGTGTGAGTTGGTGGGGGAAGGGTGCGATCTGAACATGCTCCAAGGCTAGTCTTCCCCTCCCTTTCCTCTCTCCTTCTGCACGGCTCTCCTGTCGCCATAGCAACGCTGTCCCAGGCATAGACAAAATGCATGTGTACACACCCACACTAACACACAAGCATATGGGCGTGTTTTCTGAAAGGCATAGTATGAACAGTAGTAGACTGTAAATTTACCTACTTACACATACTGTTCCCTGTTACACTTCTGATTTATAGTGACAACTAAAAACACACATGCACTCAGTTGAGCTCAAACCACTGCTCCATGTGTACTGGACAAGGTTTTCCAGGGGCTACTCATACATTGGTAATGCAGCACTGCAGCAACATATTCCTCATGATGGATGCACTTTAGCTGTAGCTCCTGCATCTATTTCCACCCCCATATCCTCACAGGGAGCTTGACCTTTTCAGTCAGCTGTGCCCTACCCACTGTCCCCTCTGGGACTCCACAGACCACCCCCACTTCTTTGGTCTGCACACAATATCCTGCTTCATGTGACAAGATGTCATGTGTACTGTTTTAATGTGGAGAATAGCTCATGACAGCACAAGGGGGCAATATACTCCTTGTGCATATCTCTCATACTACACCATGCCAATTGACTCATTATTACATTCTACCCCCCTTTTTACCTTTACTTCATCTTTGCCTACTGAATTACCAGATTTATACACAAAGATATAAAGATGGTCACCTATAAAGCACTTCATTTAGCAATGGTATGAATAGAGCCACACCCAAATGTAGCAGTGCACTAATGACATGGTTGATCTGATAAAGCACTGGTTATGACACAACACAAAAAGGTTACATTTAAATTTGGGTTTAACTTTAAACCGGGAAGGAGAAAAAAAACTGGTTTCCATTCTTTAGCTTTCATGTTCTCCAAAGATGTATCCTAGGATGATGTTGGTAAATTTAAGTGATGGGTAAGATACATTTTGTTGCATGGAATGCATTTATTTATTAATCATCACATCAACTGAAAGAACTGACCTAATTTAACATTAAGAAAACAGCATTAGGAATCAAAATAAAATCTGTCTCTCTTTAGAATTAACTGACACGTTTTTCTGAACTATTTTACATTAACTCATAGTGATGATGATGATGGTTATTATTGTTATTATTATCATTATTATGATAATTATTATTAATAATAATAATAATAATAATAATAATAATAATACAGTCTTAGAAAGATGAGAGAAATTCTGAAAAAAGTTTAAAGAAGAAAACATACTGTCTTCTTAAAAATATTTCTGTGGGACAATTAAAATGTGTTTTAGACATGTATTTCATTATTCAAATAAATAAATATCCACTAATGTTATATTACACGATCCATTTATTTCACGAACCAGACACACACTGTGTGACATCATACAGTATGTGTCACATAGGAAGTGACAGAGTGAAGAGGAAAAGATAGATGAATCACTTCAAGTATTTAATCCAACTACAACTTAATCATTTATTTCCAAATCTGTGCTTGCCTTCTCTGGTTTCTGGAGTAAGTAGGACAGGGGCGGCTCCGGGAAAACATGAGCCGAAACGGGATGAAAACCAGGACACACCAATATGGAGCATGCCCAAACACACACATGCAAATGCCCATGGGATCAGACTTTAGGCACACCAACAGTGTTCACTCACTTGAATAATGATGGTGCAATGCCAAAAAAAAAAGCATAATTAGTTACTCTACTGTGAAACAACAGACAGGGAACAACTGCACGCCATTGTTACTAAAAGTATTGTGTGAATGAAATGTGATAAAGTATTTTCCAGCTGGTTAGATGTATCAGTGAAACCCAATTTTCAACTCATCGCATATATTTATCCAGTTACTTTAAATGTAACTAATTTGCAACATATCACATTAAGGTGCACATATTTTGATACACATATATAAATACCATAACTCTTGTACAACTTTGTTACTTACTATCACACTCTTTAAAACAACTGAGGTAGTAGTTGTAAATTATAGTCACGCAGAAGTATTTTACGCTAAAGTGTCAAAATATTTATATGTTTAAGAAACTAGTCATTTCATACTTACTTTTACCATTTTTAACCTCTACTCCTCCTTGCATCAGTACAGTACTACAATAGCAATCATTTCTATAAAACACCAGATATTCAGATGGTGTCAGGGTGCAGATTAACACTAGTTTAAATGTCCTTCTGGGTCATAAAAACAATGTACCCTCATTGTTATGGAACTATGCATTTACAAATACAGTCGTGCGTTTCTGATGATGTCGTATGGAATCTAGAATCAGTGAGCAGCAAAACACCATGAGTGCCAATATGTGAGTAAGAGGTGTGACAGTGAGAAACAGAAAGGAAAGTAAACAATCAAAATAAAGATTTATGTGTGTGCACGAGTTTTAATCATTACACTGATACTTATTGTTGTGAGAGAGTGAGAGAGTGTCATTATTGCACTTGCACAGTCATGATGTACTTTGCAACAACAGACCATTAATCTCAGCTGTCAATAAAACAGGATGAAGCTTTGGCAACAGAAACGGTAGCATAAAAATCTGATTGGTCATGTAGGATCAATGTGACTGTAATGGACACTGTGATTGGCTCACCCTCAGCATAGTGACAAAGATAGTGTCTGTGGTGAGCACCCGTAATTGATTCACTGGCTCCCCCTCAGTATCCATGGTGACGCAAATGCAGCCCCTGTCGCTGCCCCTCCCTGTACCCCCCTGCTGCACACCCTTCTTTATGAACACTCTGTACATATGCCAAGGACAGGGCGTTCATTTTTATTACTAAACACAACCATACAAGGACCACAAAACTAATTTCATTGTAGAGTATGTATGTTATACACTGTACACCTCTAAACATAGTATACATATAATATAAAAGCAAATGCACATGCTTCGCCTACATTTTGTAATGATCTTTCTCTGTCTTTCTACTGCTCACATACAAAACAGTCTGAACCAAATATTTATTGTGGGATTAAGAATACATCTAGCATTATAGTCAGACATGGATAACCTACATTTACCTATCAAAAAATCACTAGAGAAGAGGACATGGATTGTGTTCATCTTAAATAGATAGAAAGCAAAATGGGACAGGACCCACTGTCCATGGATCAATAGTGACACAGAAACTCAGTAACAATACCAGTCAATATACTACCACATACAGAGTAGCAACTGAATAATTAAATGTATTGACATATAAACATACTGTCCAACACTGAGCTTGAAAGTAACTTCCACTTTTTGCCACAAGGGGGAGCATTTTTCTAGCCTGTCTTTTGTTCTCTAGCAGTTTCCACATGTACAGACAGACAGTGATGTCAGATGCAGGCAGAACTATAATGTATTATATCAGATCTGCATTCCCACACTCCAAAAATGTATTAGTGGTACAGATACACTAGCAGCCTTGGTGTACACCATGTTTCTTCTACCTGCGGAAATTAAAATGTCAACTCTTCAAGATAGAAATGGAGGTGTGAATATATTTCAAAGAGTCTGCACATTCTCATCCAACCATATGCATGTCTAACCACAAATAGGCAATGAGAGATAATAATAGAATATATGGGGTTTTTTTTTTTGTTTTTTTTTAAGTATGAATAACATTTTAGCAGCATGCATTTTACCTACATCAGCACTGCATAGGTGGGAAACAAATATAGCTTCAAACTATAGTGTTGTATCTATTTTTACTGGCTTATTAGTCAAGCAGTAAATATGCACTAGGCAGTACTGCATGTGAAGTGCATTGCAGGTGCAGCCTTGCTGTGCTAGGGCTTGGCCCATTTCTTGAAAAAAAAAAGAAAAAGAAAAAAGAAAGTGTCTGAATAATAGAGGAGGAGTGCTGGCCTGCAGAGATTCTGATGTTAGAAGCAGTTGAAATGATTTTGTGAGTTTGCTCCACTTTCCACAGAAAATGAAGATAACTATTTATAAAATAATGACTTGCCTCCCATCATTTAAGCTCAGGCTGTGCTGCTGAAGCTCTCCCAGAATAGCAAACACTGTCTTCCACTCTCTTCCACATCAAAACTTAAACAGCTACATGGACCCGCCTCAGCATGTGTAATAACATAAACTCCGTCTATATGCATTGCTGCTGATAAAGAATTGCATACAGCATCAGTATATCTTTTTGTTTGTATGTGTGTGGCAAATTGGATTGTGTGTATACATTAGAGAGAGTCATTTATAATATTTTCAGTTTATTAGGGACCCCCAACTAAACCTCTGACACAGATGAAAGATGCCATTTGCTCAGTCTGTACTGCCAGTATATATTCTGACTGGAATATATCTGTTAGATGTTAGTGGCAGATAATCACACATCCTCCTCTCTCTGATGCAGGTGGAAGGTGTTCAATCCCAGTCCCAGACCCTGCTCTTGCTCTTCCTCAGCATCACAATATATTGACCTTACTAACATTATACAAACAGAATCCAAAACACCACAAATTTGACATCCCTCTCATCTACTGACACTATATCTTGAAGGACAGGCATCACAAAAAATTAATCAGAGTTCAAGCAATTTGATAGAATTGTTCAGAAGAGTACTGACAAGTCCCTGTTATTATAAAACCACCAAAAAACATTAGGGCACAAGGCCAATGCAAATATATACAATTATATAAACAACAAAAATACAAATATATGATAAAAATACAAATATAGACAATAATAGAACACATCACAAAAATAAATAACTGGTTGCCTGGAATTAAAGGGTAAATGGCATCCTCTGTGTTGAAGACTGTTCAGAGCTGCACCTCATGTCACCTAATCGTATTAAAGAGGCAACATAGTAGAATTATCACTTTACACACTTTACAGAAGGCTTAATCCAGGACTACTGGGAATACAGACAGCAGTGGCAGAGTGGAAAGAAAGCTTTGACAGGACTTTCTAATTTAAAACACCTGACTGACAAGGATAATGTAATTTTAATCTTTGATGGGGCAGCTATTCAGTATCCAAACATGGAAATATAATATTTTTGGTTAATAATGCTATAATGTTAATAGTTACTATGGGGTGCATGTACTACATTAGTACTTCTCCAGTTTTCAGTTAGAGGACAAAGCAAAGTGAGTCAGGATTAAGACCAACATCAGGCAGTAAACAAGAGCTTAGGGAACAATTACAGTTTAGTCTTACTGCAAAGACCCAATTTACCACCAGACCTTTCGTTATGTTGCTACCTTTTTTTTTTTTTTCTTTTAAACATCTTTGCTGTCTGTGTTCAGACTCAGTGCTCTTATCTTATGCAGCCTAATTCATTATCTGTAATGAGATGCATGGATCATCTAGACCAGTATCTGCTGTGGGAGAATTAGTTGCATCATATGATTACCTGTTGTTTCATCCACTCGTACTGATATTTTGACTAAACACATCAACACAGTATACTGATAACCAGGTAGTATTTTTTTTTTACTAACCAAGAGCAGAGTAATAAAAGGTTGAGGTACATAGAAAGGCTGCTTGATATATTTAAGTCACGGTTGTATGTATGTTATTGCATTTCACATCCATTGACTACAAATGCTGCAGTAATATAAAGCTCTTTGATTATGCACAGTTAGCCAAACATCACTGAAACTTGGACAAAAGAAAAAAATGCAATATCTCAAATCACTTTGCAAAAATCATTTTCAGAAAACAAGGATGTAAGGTAATACGAAAATAAGCAAAATCCAAATAATTCTCCTTCATCTGTGTTATTTTGAAGAAACACCCGAAGCAAGATTGTACTTGTCCTAAGGACTGGCCTTTTAACTTTGAATCAGATAATTGCAAGCCTTGAGACTATTCTGCAGTCCAAAAGTAATAAAGCAGTGATTATTATCAGTGATTACTGCATGTTAATGTTGCATGTATGATTTTAGAAAAAGTTAAAAAAAAGTGCCTGTTTTAATATAACACAATTTCATGCAAAATGTAAATGAAAGCCGATGACCATAACATTAAGAAAAGCAATATTAGCAATTAGATAGCAATCCATGGAACTAAAACATTTATTTGAATTTAAAGAAATCCACTTTTTGGGTTGAAATGCATACAGAAAATCTGAAAGGAGTGATCTCTCTCAGGGTGGCAATGTTCTTATCCCTAGGCTACAAGGGCTCAGTGAATAGTTTGAAGTGCATGATAATTATGTGAATCATATGCTACAGCCTTCATTGCCACCAGGTCTTAGCCCCACTGAACACCTGTGAAAGGGTTTTGACTAATGTGTGAAGTTGAACTCTCCATCACCATTATAAAAAAAAAACAAATGATGGAATATCTTTATATCCATATATATTGGAAAAATTGTGTTCATCACTCCAGTAAAATGTACAGACTTGTAGAATTGATGTCAAGGTGGATCCAAAAAAATCCGTGAAAACATGCTGGCACATTTGTACAGACACACAGAAAAAAGACAAAAACACCGACTGACTGGCCTAACTTTATGTTAGTGAAGATAGTGGACTAGGGCTGAAGCCAGTCCAGTTGAACAACAGTTATCTCAAGCACAGTTTCTATATGATCCTGTACCGGACTCACATAGATAATAGGTTATGATTCCTCTGTCTGTGGCTATTAGCTTTAGTTTTTCTTTAACTAACTCACAACTCCCTACCTCTGCTGCAGTTATAAGGCTGAGAAAAAGGAAACTATTCAGCTCCAATCACAGCTCCAGTTTCTAAGGAAAGATATAACACTACAAAGAGGAGAGGCTGTCTGTGTGGCCAATAAAAAGAAAAAGAGGGTGCACAGAGTAACGTGATGGCATAAAGCTATGTTAATCTGAAACTAAAACATTAACTAAGAATAAGGCTCTCAAACACGAAGGACTGAAAGAAGGACGGTGTAACCAAGCTTCTAAAATTTGTCAGCCATTTTCTATCAGTGTGCAGTCTCATAGAGAGACAGGAGGGGGCATAAGAGAAAGAGTACCAACCAGACAAAAAATAAGGATGCGTAGGTGGGGGAGAGGAGGGCAGAAGAAAATCAGTGAAGGAGATTCTTTGTGTAAGGCAATGAAAAGATATAAAATCACAAAGCTTGATGAAACAAGTAGAAAAAGGATATAACTCTAAGATGTAGTGATGAGGGAGAGAGCAGTCAAGGCTGGAGGAAAGCGCAGAAGCGATAACGAGAACAAAGACACGGGAAAGGAGTGAGCCGGTCGGTGGGAGGAGAGAGTGGGATATGAGTCAGGCTTACAGCATTAACACTCATCTTCCACACCCATGTCTCATTGTTTTATTCATATACTTCACCCTCTAGATAAGATGGCGGGAAACATGGAGGAATATTTAGTAACTTACACGCGTATAAACACACAACCAGAGCCTGTGTGACTACAGATATTACAGATCTGATTGTTGTTTACCGTGACAGAAGAATGTAAGCCCTAACCTGAGAGGGCTAAATTGTGGATTTTCCTTGTTTTTTTATGGCAGATGGCCCACCTAAAAATAGACACAGTAGTGCAATGTGTGCAAAATACATGTGGGATGACTTGACTCACCCACTGCACAGAACTGCCCACTGATTAGCGCTCACGATGATCACCAGAACGCACCACAAAAAAAACTTTCAGTTAAATGACAATAATAATGTTTTAATAATGCTAAAATACATCCTTGTCATTGTCTGTATATCTGTATAAGTATGAAAAAATACACAACTGGCATTAGTATGACTCACTGCACAGTCCCAAGAGGCTACAGATCAATTATTTACATGTATGTAGTTTCAAAGCTTCTGTGTTGATCATAGTTATATTATTGCTATCCTATAGTTTTGCCCTAAAATTTGAATAATAATAATAATAATAATAATAATAATAATAAAGCTCGACTGATTGTCTGATTATAACTATTTCTTTTTTTTTTTAAATCTTAAAACTACTATTGAATGTTTTCCACTGTTTACAGTGACCTGCAGTAATAGACACTTTGGCTAAATGTGAATTCTATAAGCAAAGGACATCCTCCCAGGTGTAAGCAAGCTACTCTGTGAACAGTGTATTAGACTATTAAACTACATGCTACTTATTTCATAAAACATCTATAAAAATATACAAATTCTACACAGCATGTTTGATGCAAATTATGGCTATACTTATTTTTATCTGTGTAATGATAAATGACAAACAGGTCAACAATCATGTGTTGTGGCTATGAGCAGATAACATACAGTATAGGTTTACTGCAGTTTGGCTGTTCTTTGTTGTAAATACCCAGACAGGAAGCCATGAAATAAAAATCCAGCTGCTAAAAAAAGGATAAATAATTACCCAGGATGCTTTGCAGAAGCACTTGGAGCAGGCCAACAGCCACAGGGGGAAAAAGGACCCTGCAGCTACAGTCTGTATCCAACCCACAGCCACCATCTGATCCCACCCGTGCATAGCCACAAACAAACACAACATACAGTGTTAATCAGACAAGTTTATGGCAATTGTGGCAGTATACCCGGTCTACCCCATATTGAGCAGAGCAAAGATCATGCTGTAAGACGGGAATCCTCTTATGAAGGCTCCATTCAATGTCCAGCTTACTCTGGATTTCCCCCACTAATTTATACATCATTTCAATAAGAGATTACAACCTTATGAGTATACTTTATTGCCTTTTACATGCTTTTCAACAGGGCAGATAGTCATCTTTCAACCAACTGTGACGTCTTTTGCACATTATGGCAGGCTGTGCATCCTTGCACTAACCCTTCAGTCAGTTCAATCCTTCAGGCATAGAAAGATGACCTAAGCATAGCAGCAGATGTTGTGGCTGTATGAGCACTGATGCCAAACAAGAGCAGTGCAGACTTACATCTGTTCTGAGCTCTGTTGATTCTGAGAAAAAAAAGCTTATTTAAATATAGCACACAGCTAACTGAACTTTACTGTGCTAACCAGCTGTAACTGTTATATCAGACATATATATAT
>JAPQRQ010000002.1:22029366-22048735 GCA_037367365.1 Apogon talboti
CAAAATCATTCAGTACAATGTCTCATCACAAGGAAGAAAATACCAGAAAGTCCTTAACATCAGCCAAGTGTGTGTGTATGTGTATGTGTATGTGTATGTGTATGCATGTGTGCCAAGGCTGAGAGGAGTGTGGAGAACCCCTGCCTTAGGGGCCACAAAGACAGCTGATTGACAAGCCACATAAACATGAACATACATGTGTAACCCTGTCCTTACCAAATCCTTATAATCCAACCTCCTTCTCTGTTTTGTCCCTCCTCACTAGTGGTGGGAATCAGAGAGTAATTCATGATAAAATACTATCATCATATGTTCCCAGAATAATGATATGATGATACAGTTCATCTCTAAGACAATCATCTACAATACATCATAATGTATGTGTAACTGAAGTAGGGGAAAATACCCTTACAGAAACAATAAAAAGTGCCTTCTACCACACACCCTGACTTAATTTCCATGCCCACATGGGCCATTGTTTAAAGAAGTATAAATCTGTGAAACTGACATGAGAATAGAGCACCTGGATGATTTAGCAAAACTTTTCATTCCATATTTGGCATATCACATGCAGAAGCAATACGATAAACAGTATATTCATGTATCAATATTTTCTCCCACTGCTACTCAGCACCACCCATCATCCACCTGTCCTCTATCCTGTTTTCAACTTTTACACTCTTCTTCCTACCATTACTGACATGTCTTTGTAATTTATGAGGCAGGTACATATTAATGAGTCCTTAGTGAGTTTTAAGTATAAAATGTCATGAATGGACCTGATGGGAAGAGAACATTTGGATTCTGGCTTAAAAATAATGTAGAAGGGATGTGTCTTTTATTTGTAATATGGACAGCATTTATGCAACCCTTTGTTTTTTTGTTGTTTTTACCTTACTGGTACCCAAGTTGCTTTTTAATGTGTTTCTCATTCACACACAAGAAGCAGCAGAGTTGCTGGTGTGAGCAACTTGAAAGTTTAGAATCTCACCCAAATACATATCTACATGTCAAAGACCCACCGACCCTGGAGTCTGTGGATGATCCAGTCTGAGCTACAACTAACCCACAATAGGATGAAACATATCAATGATTTGTTTGTATTTGTCTGATAAAAGTGCAATGTTTGCCAGGACCAGTGTTTTTAAGGGGAAAAAAAAGACGTTTGACTGCATTAAAGTACTAAGTGACCCTCACACTGTAAACTACATGACCTGTCAAGTGGTATTTTCCGTTAATAGCTTTGCACCTACATAATGTGTATATAATTACTCCTTCTGTATATGAATGGAGACCTGCCCATGAACAAGTTTGCACATAAACACACTGGCCAGGTCACTGAGTGTGGTGCATGACCAAAACAAGACCAGCAATCAAGAAAACATGCAAGGAGGAAAAAACTCAGTTTTGACGGAAACCGTTTGCAGAAATTATTCATTTCCCTTCTTTTTTATGTTTTCCTTGTGCTGACTGTACACCCCTCCCTCTCCCTAGTCTCCTCCTTTTCACTCTCACTCTTTCCCTCTTGCACATTCCACTCCTTTTTGCATATCTCTACCCCCCCCCCCCTTAACCCCCCCATACCTCACCACATTTAAAACAACTTCATCCTTCACCCTCTCATTCTCTCTTTTCCTTTTTCTCCCTCATTCCCACCCTCCTCTCGCTACCTGACATTGTGGCCCGATGCCCAATGAGTCACACCTCTGCTAAAATCATCAGAGATGAAGGGGGGAGGAGAAAGTAAAAGAAAGAAACCGTCAGGGAGAGAGAAAAAGCAGGAGAGTATGACAGAGAGAAAAATATAGAAAATAAAAATGGGAGGAGAGAAAGTTAGAGAGGCAGAAAGAGGGAGCCTCCGGGGAGTGAAAAGAGCACAGAGTACGTTTAACTTTTTGACTCCAGTAGTCAGTGTGTGCTTGTCAGTAACAGTTAGCCTGTAGACAACAACACTTTCCACACACTGTTAAGCACACGCATGCATGCACAAATACACATGCACACACAGCCATACACAAACACTGACATCGTGCATAAGTCCACCTGCATGCTCTGCAGGCACACATACACATACATAGAGCAATCAGACATGCAAACAAACCAGAGTAGAAAGTGTGGCTGCAGCCCTGCCTCTAACATCAGCCTCCCCCACCCTCTCCAACCGTTGCCCCTGGATACCACACAAACACTCCCTGTTGGGCAACACTGGGATACAGGAGAGGACGTACATGGGTCACACAGCTCCCCAAGCGCTTGGGTTTGAAAGCTGTACGTGCATGTTTTGTGCATTTTTTGTCTATGTTTTAGGTGCAGCCAGTATTAAGAAGATTACTGTTGAAATGTTGTAAGTTAGAGATTCTTATTTACCCTGATAAAATGTACTAAATAATGTAAAGTGTAATTACTTCATCAGAGTAATGTTACTTATTTATTTAGCCTTTTTTTTTCTTTTACTAACACCGAAAATATTTGTCCCAACATCTTTGTTGGCCTGCATTGTCTGGAAAGATAGTGTTAACATGTGAAGTGGGAGAATGATTATTTTCCACAAATGGTCTTTTTACTGAAAATAATGTATTTCAATGTGAGACATTTGTGATCACAAACTATTTGATTAACAGTTGTACGTCACACTAATGATTAGTAGTCACATATTTGTTCTGTAACTAACATATTACACTTAGATTTACTTTGCTATTTATTTGTATGATGCTGTTGCATGTTACTACTTAGTTCCCAACTCTAGCCATGTGCTTCAAGTTTCTTTTTTCATGATAATAAAACTCTTCTTCTACATGCCCAAGCACAACAACAACAAATTAAAGTTAATTTGCAAGATGTTATGTGAAGTATGTGTAGCGGGAGTGGCATTGAATGGAACAATGTTTACATAGTGTATACATCATCCAAGGAAGGAATCAAAGAGGGCAATTAGGTAGATCAGTCGTTGCAAAAGCTGACATGATAAATACCAGGGCATGAAAAATGTGGCATAGGCAGATTTTGTTTTCTACAGTGAGTCTCTTGTCTCTTGAGAGAGACTCTTTACTTTACCCTTTTCCCTGAATTGTAACCTTGGCTTGCTTGTCACAGAGGGGTCACAAGCTTTAACAAGGCTTGTGTTTTATGAATCCTGAGGGAATCTCAGTAAGCTGTGTGGATGTTGCTGTGTGCCACAGGCCTGTCATCATTTAACAGTGTTGTTTTTGAACATTCTGTGAGTGAGTCAAACAAGCTTATGTCTTGGACTGGGAAGACTTCTCTTTTTGATGTACAGATCAATAGGTTTGTTGAACACAAAATCAATCCATCCATCAATCAATTGGTTTTTCTGTCATTTAAGATCCTAAGGTTAGCTTATCACTGCATGTCCAGATGGAAGAAAACGAAGTTGGTTTCATATTATCTTGGGTTTTGCACTGAGGGATTCATTTTGATTCCTTAGTACCTCTACAAATGGCACAATCTATTCTGCTTTGATGGGGTCAATCCTAACTGAAGCCCCAGGCTTAGGAAGCGGAACAGGCCTCTGCCCATAGCTGTAATGTTTTTAAAGCCATACCAGCCAGCCACAAAGCTCCTTTTGCCCTTTGTACAGAACACACCAGACAAAACCTTGGAAGCCATCCACTGAAAAGCGCATTCCCAAAGTATTTCTTTTTTTCTTCTTTTTACAAGTGTGGGATGGGGTCGAACAACAATTACGGTAAAATGTGACTAATATGTCACAGACATACTGGTGTGTTTTTTTCTGACCTACTCTTTCTCTTATTTCTTTTTCCATCCATCCTCTTCTCTCTTCTTGAAAATTCTTCCCTTTCACTTCAAACCCCTGTAATTACAAACAAAAGCACTGACTCTTCTCCAGCTGAAACAATGATAATGATGGAGAGTAGTAAGTGTGTGTATGTGTGTGTGTATGTGTGTCTTCATCAAAGCAGCGTTGACGTTGATGGGTGTACAGAAATGTGTGGAGGACAGAGAGGATTAACACAATCTGGGCATGAAGCCCCACAACTGAGAGAATGGTGTGTGTGTTTGTGTGTGCATATGTTGACTCTGTCTTGATAGCAACGATCCAACACACAGCTGCTCTCTAAGCTTGGCATTTAAATGAGGCAAACAGACACTTGGAGCAATGGAATACAGACAGAGGCAGTGACAACACAGACAGATAGAAGAGAGTTGAGCAAAAACAACAAACTCAACAACAGGTTGCACTTGGACGGAAAAGGGTGTAAACAACATAACACTGATGTAGTGAGATGGTGATGGCACAGTCATTATCATTACCTCAGTATTTAGGGGGGAAAAAATGAACATTGTGTGCAAAATTGGAATGTACTGATGAACACTTGGATACAGAGCACAGAGCATGTGTTGCCGTAGTATTTAGGCCGCATGTATGCTGGTTGCGAGGTAGAGAAAGAGTGTACAGCCTGGTTGTGTTTGGAGCGGACCCAGGCCAGAGGAGCTCAAAGCACTGAATGTCATCATCAGAACTGTCGTAGAGCCAAGCAGTAATCACACCCAGATCACCTACACGCTCACGCCAACTTACAACACCAGTCACTCCAGAGTGGTGTGTATGTGTGTGCCTGCATGTCTAAAAAAAAAGAGGGAGACTGATTGAGAGAGAGAAAGAAAATGAAAGACAAGAAGTATATGTGCATAGAGCAAGTATGCATCCTGTTACTGTAAAAAGTGTGTGTGCACAGACAAGCATGTGGTCATAGTGTGAGTATTGAGTGAGTGAAAGCTATGAATGTGTGAGCTGGAGAAGAGGGTGTATTTTTTTCTCTCCTCTTTCTTCCTCCCTCTCTCCATGTCAGTCTTATATCCCACCCCTCTATTTTCCATTTTTACATGCAGCTCCAGATGTGAAGGCAGTGAAATATTAAATTACAGAAATGGGCTTATTTCTGTACTTTGGTTATATCAAAAACAACCCAGCCTCTGCTCTCTCCTGACCTGACACACACTCATGCCTTATACTGTGTCTCACCATACAGCACAGGTGAAAGGAACAGCTTGTTACCCACTGAGAAGCTTTTAGCAAATATTTGTCTTATAAGTATTTGGTAAAAGGCAGTGCTTTGACTCTGTTAACATTCACATATAACTTCACATATGTATTTTTTATAAGATGTTAAAAATCACTGAAACATTTAGCAGCTACTGTAGCTGTGGCAGAAGCTCACATACAAGTGCCATAAGATGCAGTCCCTCCTCAGACCTCTAGATGCTGGTTTCAGAAAAAAATCATAACATATTGAAACCAACAAATCATTTCACATTGTGTATAATAGGCTAATTTTATTGTGCCAGCAGTCTAGAGTATCAGCAATCAAGCAATTCCAGTAAAACTATTTATATACTGTTTATAAAACAAATGGTTTATATATATTTTTTTCCATTTTAATCAATTTTTCTTGGTTGACATTCATTCAACATTAAATTGTTGAATTGAACAGTTAATCCAGCTAAAACCTTCAGGAGCCAAAACTGGGTAGAATAAAAGCCAGAATTTGAAAATACACATCTTCCACATGTAGCTCTCTTCTCCCATGTAATGCATATTAAATATAAATATATGTAATATGATACTGTTTCACATGATTATGGATCATGAGAGTGCAAGAAATCATGCTCCACCAGCAACTTAACTGATGTCGCACACAGATATTACTGCTGAGTGGTGTTTAATGACAGCTGTCAGTCAGTCAAGGTTCAGAGGTTGTAGGATGTGACAGGGTTGAAAGTGATGAATTATAAGAGACCTTCAAACTGTGAAAAGTCAGATCCCCCTAGCGAGCAGAACTGATAAACTGTGACTGTTTTGTACACGTGCATCTGATTTGTGCATGTTCAGTTGGTGTTTTTTGCCCTCCTGGCATGTTTTATTTCTCGGTCAGTCGGCCATACATCAGAGTTGTTGAATTTGCAAAGGATAATTCTTATCTGTAACATATCACATACACTGCTGGTCTGTATATTTTCTCACTCTTTCAACTTTGATAAAATTCTGATATACCTTTGAAAAGACAAGTAACCTTTCCAGGATCCCATGTGGAGGCACAGAATAGAGCAGAGCAGTTGCATCAGTAGAAATCTTAACAAAAATTGGTAATCACAGCTGTCAATCACAAATTTAACCCTCCTACTTGTCTGAAGACACCTGTGATTTGCCAAAGTCTGTCACAGAGTACAATGAAAAATGATTTCCTCTTAAACTATTTGAATTACAATGTATCTAATGGTACTTAGGAATTTATGCCTAGTGACACCAAAAAAGTACCAAGCACTGCAGCTGTATGTGTTAAAGTGGAACTATGTAACATTTTTACATTAATTAAATTGCTTCAAAGTAATTATGATGGTTAAATGGCTTATTAGGGGGAGAATGGAAGCCCTCCGCCTACCCACTAGGGTCTCTAGGGCCGAATATTCCACTTGCAACTTCTCTGCCACCGTCCCGGTGGCCTAGATCTCGTCTTTCGTGAGAAAAGCACAGTTTACGGCACTACGACACAAACACACCCCCAGCCAGGTACTACTAGCTGTAAACACAAGCCAATCATGCCTTCATTTGACAGGCGTTGACCATAGCAAAACAGACAGAGAAAAGGAAGAAGTGGCCATTGTAAGAGGATGAAGAAAAGAGTGAATGACCAAAACAGAAACAAGACAACAGTCTGCAGTGGTCGAGGTTTAGTAGAATAGTGGGAGCTGAAAGAAAAAGCAGCATGCAAAACGGATGCAGACTTGACGTTGTTGCTGCTGCACTTCTAAGTATTGCTGAGATAAATTCTCTATACTCTACATGTTCTGGATTTCAGTGGATTTTTCTTGATGATGCTATTGGTTGTAATGGTTTTTACTCATTTCTAAACTCATTTTATGAACGATGCCTGGATGCTTGTTGGCTAGCGGAGATGTTCGTATACTCACTAGAAATCACAGTTGTTTGTGTCACGTAGGTGTATGTTTGTTTAGTTTACTAGATCATCCTTTGTCTGCCTCAGGAGTGCATTTTTATTACTAGACACAAAATTTTGTCAGTTGAATTTAGTTTTTGTGAGATGTATGTAGTTCATTATATGACCCATGTCTAATTGGTTTCATCTGAATAGGGACTGGCATAACAACTAGCCTTGATTTTTGGTCTTACCTACTTGTCCCTTGTCCAGGTGGAGGTCTAGATGATTGTTGTTGTTATACATAATAATGATAATATAATATTAATATAATCTTAGTCCCGGGATGATAGCGTGCTAATTACTAACAGGTCCAGGATGCAGTGACATGTGCAAGCTGTTGATGTTTGTTAGTCTGTTAGCTCTTAAGCTGTGCAGCTAACGTTAGCAGCGTGGTGCTAGCGACTGCAGACGGAACCCCAGACTGGTGGTCTCTGCACCCAAAACGCATGTCAATGTGTCCCGTCTACCTGGATGGACAGGGGATTCCTGTCCACACATCCCCCCACCGCAGCTCTGGTTCCATGACCTCCTCCGTGAAGTAAAAACAAATGATCGAAACTTCAATGTCCAGCTAAATTTTCCCACTCCACTCCGCTCCAGTAAGTACTCTAGTAAGTACTTTGATAACAATTTTTTTTTTGCCAACCTTGGACCACCTTCATTGAAAACAAATGCACATGGTCGGAGGGGGAGGGTTAAGTGTGTATTTTATGACGGTGAATATGTACTCCGGAACTGTAGGGGGAGCTCCATGACTACAAAAAACAGCCAAGAAGAACCAAAATAGTAAAATGTTACATATTTCCACTTTAAATGTATTGCAATGTTGTTGTTTTTTTCTGAATTAATGATTTGTGTTATTATCTAGCCATTTAAACATAGTTACAGTGACTGACATTTCTATGACCTATAGTTTCAGTGGGCTCCATGATTTGAGTCGAATTTATCAAAACCTGACATTTTCAAAATGTAATTTTGTAGCCAAAAGATTTCCTTGTTGCTCACAGAACAAGATCATGCCTGTACTTATTGGGATCATACCTACATATTGTCTTCACATAAAGAAAAATAATTAGACAAAGGTAAGATAAATGCCTGTTGGAAAGTTATTTATTCCATGTTTCTTACAATATCATCACTTTTACATTTCAGCCTTATTTCACATTATTAATATTTATAGTTTTTGCATTTGTTACCATATATTAAAGCTGCGTGAGCTTTTCCTCTCAGTTCAAATGAAAAAGTTAATATAGTTATAATGACATATAGTAGGTGACTGCAGTGAAAATGAGAAGATACTTTTCTTCGTCTGTGTTGAACCGCAGAGTATGTTACAGGTACATCTGACTGAATTACAGCTGCCATGTATAAAACCCACCTACCTAATGAAAACACCTGTGAGTGGCCAGAGACTGTGTCATGGAGTAGATTTTCTGAAAACAGAGTTGTTGACTGTTAGACCACTTGAATTACAAAATGCTGAAGTGTAATTGTAGATTTTTTTTTGCCCAGTAACACCAAAAACTATCAAGCACTGCAGCTTTAATAGGTTTAGACTTGAAAATGCTCACAGTTTAATGTTTCTGTATAGTTTAGTGCGAAAAAATGAATTAAATCCACTGAAAAAAAATTGTACCAAAGCAGTGGGATACAAGATAAATAGGTTAGGCTAACAGTAACAAATTAATTATAATTAATGGAAACAATGGTTTCCCCAAACTACAAAGGCAAAATGGATTAAAATACTCTGAATTCCACAATGTTTGTAGAGTATGAGATATAAAAGGAATACAGATGAGTCTGGCATCCACAAAACTTAATGCAAGTTATTTTGAATCATGAGGAGGTTCAGTTGACTAAATTTACTGATGAAGCTGTTTTGGTGACTTAATGTTGATAAAAGGGCTGTTAATGGACTTTTGAGTTGTGATTACTTTGTCACAAAGATTGTCTTTGACACTTGACATTTGGCACTACAAGCAAAAGACTGAATATAAATACAGTATTTGGAAAAGTGCAAATAATGGGTATTTCCACATATTTATTTCATACAAATATTGACAAGATTTATTTGGAAAGAATAAAAAGTGACATTTTGTTGTCCATATTCATTAGGGTTCATGAAAAGCAGTTAATATTCCTTTTAACTACTTGTATTAGAGGAGCAATTATATTAAATCTTAAATATCTTAAAATTCTAAGTGTAATAATGACAGAAACAGTTACACATATTTCCACATTTATTCAAACACAAATGCAAATACAAATAATTTTGCTGCCCTCACAAATACAGACACAAATACCTGGCTATCTGTACATCCCCTACTACAGATTCTGGCATTATTATACAGTATTTCTAAAGTCAGCACTCTCACTGCCTTCTGCACATATTGTTCTGGAGTGTAGCCCCCTGTTCACCTCCTACATAAACCCTCCGCTATCCTGGGGATACACATGACTTACTGATTGAGTGTAGACAACCTGATAGCAGTTTAGGATCACAGTAGAGTTAACACACTGTCAAATGCCATGCAATGAGCACCTCAACTGGGGACAGATGAGAGTAACGTATGCTGGGCGTGTATATGTCTACGCATAGTATATAACAGGGCTGTGTGTGAAATAAGTGTGTATCTTGTGTGTATGAGAGACTAAAGTGTGTATATGTCTGTTTGTGTGTGTGAGGGCTACCCTGCTCAGGGCATTGACTGAATTGTTTCCACATGTGTCTTAACGTAGAGTTCTGGGCGGGTTTGTGAGGAGAGGGGGGGTTGCTATAGTTGGTGGGGGGGGGGTCATGTTTCATAGCACCATGCAGCACATCTGGGCCGCCGGAGCAGAATTAGAGTTCCCACGACTGAAAACACATCGCCTGCACACACTCTCCTACGTTTTGCACCCACCTTGATAAACCATGATCACACTGTAAGCAGCAAACATGCTCACCATCAACACCACAACTGACACATACACACACACACACACACGACACACTCGCAGCCACACAAATTGTACAGCCAGTTCCCCATTTTTGTTCTGCAAAGTGCAACTGATTGTATCACGCTCTGCTGCTCCTTAACCTTGGTCTTTCTTATCCTTAAGACACACTCATGCACACACATGCTCACATATTCAAACACCACTTCTTCCTTGGCACATCTGTCCCAATGCTGCGGGCACACGGGCGTTTCATTGGCACGACACATGGAAGGAAAATCTGAATGTGTTCTCACTAATCATTCCCCTATTCCACCCAGAAAGAGAGAGCAAGAGAGAGAGAGAGAGAGAAAAGAGAGAGATGTACAGGACTAAAGGATGAGGACAGACAAGTGCAGGCACTGGACAACCTGCAGGTGATGAAAGGTGAGGAGGCAGGAGACAATGTGAGTGTCAGAGCAAAAACGTAAGAAGAAAGGCAGAGTGACAGAGTGGGATAAAAGCAGGTTAGAGGTGAATGAGTAGGGAGAGTGAGTGGGAGAGAGAGAGAAAGACAGGGCAAGATGGGATAAATGGGGGCATGCCAGTTCCATAAATGTTTAATTGCCAGCAGGTTTATTCATGTTAAGCGAGAGAGGAGAAGAAAGAAAGCGCTCAAACAGTACAAAATCTGTCTAGAGCTCCCAAATCTAATTTACACAACAAACAGAGAGAGGAGAGAAGAGAGGGCAAAAAGAGGGAGGGAGAAAGAGAAAAGGAGAGGGAGAAAAATGCTAATTGGCTACAGTTGGGCATGTCTGGCTTGAGATGAAAGGGGAAGAGGACATAGAATGAGGGAGCAGAAGGGAGGGATGAGAGTGCAAATGGGAGGAGTACAGGAGAAAGAGCATGGCCTCCTGGTTGGATGGATGGGAGCAAACATGGGTTAAAAAGTGTCATCTGATGTGTAAAACTATTGATGTGTCTCATAGTCCTAACTTGATTGCCTTTGACTATTTTCCGCAAAGACAACCAAATGAATGAAAGAAAGGCTACGTGCTGGTAGTGCTTAATAATAGCAGGGATGGAGAAATTGATGTTTAGACTTGTAGATAATAAAACGGTTGTAGCTGAATGGCACAATATCTGTCTCGCACGTCCTTTCAGTACGAACATAAATACACATCAAAACATCATTAGCGGTCATTTCCATTCTCTGTCACTCTCCCAAATTCTCTGTTATCATTCCACCTGCAGTCTTTTAATACTGCTGGAAAGTAATGTGTTGCATTAATATCAGAACAGTATCTAAACATGACTAGGCTTATGTTATATGTTATAACTTGTATACTAACATTATCTTCACATCATTCATTATTTTTTTGCCAAAGTAATGTTCTGTTTCATTTAACCCTCTGTCAGTGGCACCATATCATTCCTTGAAGCTATTTTGTTTAAATGAAGTAGACATACATACATAAGTAAAAGCAATTGAATTTTAACCTTTAAAGACCTATTTTTGTGGCAACTTTTGAATGATTTTTTTTTCTCTACATTTAACTTTCCTAAGAAGTTTATCACCATGTGTTATATTATTGATCTCTGCTTTTTCAGATCTCAGAAAATCATGTATTTTACTATATTTAATTTACTGACCACGTAGATGTTCGTAAAAGCTCAGAGTAAGTTGAAAAGTTATTATTTCAGAACAGAAAAAGCAAATGTGACTTTTTCTGCTAAATATATCATTAATAGCACATAAAACAAGCATCTACAAGCACTGTCATTTCTCAAACTACATGGGTCTTACTGATGAATCAATGTTGCGGAAGCTGACAGTGCTCCCATATCCACTAGCCACTGAATCTCCAAAAAGGACAAATCTGACGCCACTGGAAAACTGAAAACTACATTTTTCCTGAATTATTGAAATGTATTAATAGGATTAGAAGTTCAAAAGCTATTACAAATTTTAGATTTATTTATTTATTTATTTATTAGGAAGAGTGCATATTAATGACCATCTACATCAATTGCAGGTGTAAATATGCCAGTTAGTAGGAACAGTGCTAATTTCCATCTGTAGTCCAGTAGATCAGTAGATGGTTTTGATCCCCTAGCTGTTTAGGCCTCATATATTATCTCATCTGTCATCTGATATGCTTGTCATTGAGAGAAGTGGTGGACACAGGAACTGCCATGATCACCCATTACTTTACAACATCTTCTAGTACAATGTACTTTTTTTTTGTTTGTTTTGAATGAGAGAGCACTATTCTAGTATTACGTAAAGTAAGATTAAAGGGAGATGATTCAGTTGTCCAATGTGTGATGCAACTCTACATGTATGTCTGTTGGTCAGTAGCTGTTGTTTGGGCGAGCCTCTTAATGAGTGAGAAGTCAGGATGAGTTTCATGTTTATTTTTTCTATTTCAGGCTTATTTACAGTGCAGCAGTTTTTCTCCATGTGTAAATGCATAGACTTTGAATGGGATCCACAAATGAGTCAGATTGGACTTTCCCAGCTGTGCAGAGTTTTGGCGTTGTGTGTCGTACTAGTGCAGGGATACTGGAACCGTGTTGGCTTGAGAGTCCTTCCTGAACTGAAACAACTCATAACCTCAACTGCTGCACAAAAGGCTTAAAATTCTATTGGTCTCTAAGCGCGAAGTGTAAGTCGTACTCCCTCCATTTACGGCCGGACCCCCCACCCTACCACATTTTGTCTCTCATTGCTGTAAATCTCTACCATTTTGTCTCTCCTCATCTCCTGTTCCATCACATTTTACACCTCCTCCTCCATGCCTCCCTTGTGTTTTCACTTAAGCTTATTCCCGTATTACCCCAAATCCCCTCTCAAGCCTCATGTGGAGAGCAGAGCGCAAATGTCACAATGAAAACATGATACCTAACTTAACAGGTCAGGATAGTCCAGAGAAAGGTTAGAGTGTGTTTTGCACTCAGACAGCCTCTGGTCCAGGCTGGATGAGGACATGTGTGTAGTGGCTGAACCAAAGGTAGGTACATTCTTGAAAAGTCTCTCTGCTTGTCTTTCCTCTTCTTCTTCTCTAACTCAGACCTATGTCTCGAGGCTGATACAGCATCTGTGCTTTGTTAAACATATTACTGTTACGCAAGAATCTGGGGCAAAGAACAACAACACTTGCTAAATATTTTGTTTATTGAAGTTAAAAATGCATTCAATTGCGGTCATGAATCCTGCTTGAGAACCCTTCACTCTGATTAATCATGAAAACAAAGCAGCATTTAAAAGGAAAATAAACCCAAGGCAGGCCACTTGTGGAGAAATTGCCTTTTGTGTGTGTACCTGACTAGGTTTGGATTTGGGCCAGAACCAGACCAGGAAAGCAGGTCAGGGGTGCTGTTCTGTGGGAGATATGTTTGGAGTCTGCTCTGTGTGTGTTTTTGTGTTTAGCACGGTTTAGTCAGTCTCCGATTTACAAACATTTAAGGCCCCGCTGCTGTACTGTTTCATTTTTCATTTAGTCACAGCCCAAGGCTATGTCCCAGATTGGAGACTGCTTCACAGTGCACCGCTGGACTCTGTGCCGCACCGAGCTGCTCCCCTCCTCATCGTCTGGTCTGGTCTGAGGAGATGAGGACCTGCCAGTGACCCCATAGCCTGCAACACACACCCAAACACACACACATTCTTGTATATTTCTATATGCACACTCACACACATATAAACCCAAGAAAAATGCCGACATATTTCTGCCTGTGCACACAAATACACACCAGCGAGCCATAAAAACACAGACAGATAGGCAGACAGAACACACACACGCAGACAACATGCGGAACAAGCAGTCTAATTCCTCTAATACGAAAAAATCTGCAGAGACAGACAGGTATGACACAAAGCTACTACAAACACAAAGATAGACATTACACACACTACAGTGCAAAGTTAAGTATTTATTAAGGTTTACCTCATACGCACACTGAAACAGCTGATAACCAGTCTAATGCGCACTATACAACCCACACATTACACTCAAACATGTGCAAACACATACAGATGCATGACCAGCACGTTTGAACCTACTCAGACCAAAAGAAAAATAAATACACAGAAAATGTTTCAACGCACACATACAGTAAGTAGATATAAGTGCATGCACACAAACACACACCTGTGGTTTCAAGCCAGAACACAGAGAACTCTTTAGTCTTCAAGCTGTCTGTCCCACTTAAACTGAGCACTGCTGGTGAAGAGGACCTGACAGACAGAGAAAACACACACATACACACACTGTGATGAGTACACTGCTGGAGCAGAAGACCTGACTAAGCTGAATTTCCCCCCTGCTCCCCTTTCCTATTTTCCATCTGCCTCAGCGTAGGAGAACCTGTGTGGGGAAAAATAATGCCCACCATACACACGCCACGCTCCACTTTCTCTACTCTCACTGTGACACTCCTTTTAACACACACATGCACATACACACTCCTAATCCACTTCATCAATCTCTAGAGTTTCTTCTGCTTTATATTCTCTGATTTCTTCCCTTGCAACTTTTCAGTATTCTGTTTTCACAATTTCCTCACCTCTGCCCTTATCTCTTGTCACTGCCCTATCTCATCCATCTCCCCTGCTCCCTTATTGCATCCCATTGTCGTTTTTGTGGTGCTGTGTGGTTGACCAACAGCCAGGGAGAGACAAGTGCAGAAGTGCCGGCCAAACTTGACTGCCTCTCCGCCCAAATTACATGGGACAGTCCCAATTACCCTGTGGCCAACCAAAGCATTTCCTGGGTTAGCAGTGGTGACGCGTGCCCCCCCCTTTGCTGTGGTTACAGGGGGTGTCATTAGACGCTTGTTTTACTGCAACCCCAAGAGCGTGCCCGCTGGCCACATGCACGCCACGGGAAGCATAGCTGCAATGTTCCAATAACTGCAGTGGGCCTGATGGATGACAAATGGATCACGTTAGGGGCAACACTGACACTTAGAGTAAATTCCAGCTGGCCGAAAAGGAGATGCAAAGTGAACACTGCAGAGAAAATAAGACATTCTCCATCAGTTGCTGTGAGTTCTGAGTTGCAGATAAGCGTGACGTGTAATGTTTTGTGGATTCAAATTATTATAATTGACTTCGGAAAGTGTTATGGACAAGCATTTCCCAATATTATGCAAGATGGAGGGAATACAGTCTGCATTAAGGGAAATCAGATTATAACTAACACTAAATGGAAATTGGTCAAAACATCCATCCATTCATTTTCTGAACCTCATGAGGGTTGCATGGCATTACACACATTAGTAGTTTCAGTTTGGGGAAATGTATTTGGCACACCAGAATTAGAAAGTACACATCTCTACAGCTCTCTCCACTCAGGCCAAATCAAAAAGCTTACCTGATGTTGTTTCATGATAGTGAAACCACTTTTCAAAGCTTCTGTGCTGAGACACAGAGTAGAGCAGTAGAATCTCATTCTGGCCACATTTGACAGAATTTGCGACTGGTAATTTCAGCTGGCAGTCACACATGTAACCTTCCTACCTTTCTGAAAATGTCTGTTATTAGAAAAAAAATTGAGTAATAGAGGAAGTTCTCCTCTGCCCAAAACCAGAGGGAAGCAATATATGGGTGTATTGTAGAGTCAGGTACTCTCAGACCACTTGAATTACAATGCTGAAAGGTAATTATGGATTTTTTTTTTTTGCCCAAAAGCAGTAAAGCACTGCAGCTTTAAGCACTTTTAAGTTCATTTTTATATATAGTAATAAATGAGCCACTAACAAAAAGTGTTACACTGTTATATGAAAAGTCCAATTTTATACAGCTTTACAAAATT
Organism: Apogon talboti; assembly: GCA_037367365.1. Lineage (NCBI taxonomy): Eukaryota > Metazoa > Chordata > Actinopteri > Kurtiformes > Apogonidae > Apogon > Apogon talboti. Next base: position 22,045,085 of record JAPQRQ010000002.1, read on the forward strand.
AACAAAATTGGAAATTATAACCAGGTGATTATGAGTGGGGAAAAAGCGGAGAAGAGAAAAATAGATGGATCCCATAGAGGAAAGTAGGCAACAGGAGAAGGGAAAGAGTAAAGGACTGACGCACAGAGTGGGATGAGGGTTGGGGGTGGGGATCGAGGGGGTGCCTGGCAAGATGCAGAGTGACGTAATGGATGAGAAGAGAGAGGGATTAGCTGAATGACAGAGATGAAGGGATGCTCTCTGGTGTCACCCATCCTCACTCTCACTCTGTCCATCATTCATCTGGAGCATCAGAGTGTGCGGCAGCTGTGCATGCCAGCTGTGCACAAGTTTACGTGTGTGTAATCAATTTGTTTGCATACATTTCAAAGTCTGTTTATGCACACGTGTGTATTGCATTTATCAATATTCCTTCTGTCAGTCTGTCAGTATTAATGTCTACCATGTGTCTGTATACAATGTGTGTGTTTTATGTATGTATTAGGTGTCAGTGTGTATTGTGGGTCTACATGCATAGTGTCTAGTTCTAGTTGCCCATCTGGTGCTGCTATGCTGTGCTGCCTAGCCAGCTCTCTAATAGCTCCAATAAGCCTGTGGTTTGCTGCCTCATACACACATGTATGTATACACACACACACACACACACACACACACACACACACACATATATATACACAGATATGTACACATTGGTGCATGAATACACACACATACTTACACACTTAACACAAACCTTTACACACATGCTACTCTTGCTGTTATTCTTCTTCCAAGAGAAAGAGGCCGAAAAATGACCATTTATTTACTTTGAGCTGTGGGGCTGCGGCAACACAGCCTGCCAGTTGCAGAAAAAAGAAGGAGTCAAAGAGCAAAACAGAGGAGGGAGTAGGAAGGCAAAGGGTACATGAACAAGAGAAGAAGACAGAGGGAAGATAGAGAAACCGATGAGCAACAAAGGGCTATAGGTTGAGAGAGAGGGAGAAAGTTTGTTGGTGGATGTGGAGTAGCGAGCTGTGGTTTGGTCTGGTGCAGCATTTGGTTGTGTTACAGTCTGGCTGTGGCTTATGTGGGTTGGGCTGAAATGAGTGGGAAACAAACCCGGGCAAGAAAGTAGCAGTATTCACTCCGAGTACTTGAAAAACACACATTACAAGTGTTTAATAATCATATCTTTCCACATTTTTGTCCATGTTGAGGTTGTATGACAGTCTGATGAGGGAATTAATTTTCAGTCATTCGTGATATTTTGAACCATATTTATGTTTGTCCAGATCTGCTGGAGGGATCTGTCTGCCCTGCCCAACCTGCTCCTGGCCCGTTCAGTAGCAGAGTGTCTTTCCAGCTTGAAGGGCCATGCTGGGTCCAGCTCCAACAAACTCAGAGCTTATTTACATTTGGGGAAAAATGTGCCTTTTCAAATATGCCTTACAAGTAATTTCTAGCCAAAGAAATATTTCTACACATGTAAACAGGACAAATTGTCAACTTAACTTTGACGTGATTCCCGTGGATGTGGTGGATTATGCTCAGATTCAAAGCCAGGTTGTTCCAGTTTATCCAACAAAACAGGTCTCTCTTCAACAAGATGTTTATTCGAATCCCCTTGGGAAAAGCCAGGTGTTGCCAGTGTACACAGGCTTAATGTGGTTTGGGGAGTTTACCTCAGAGTGCAGACTACAGGTGCTTGTAGGAGTGTACAGCAGTGTTTAGAAGATAAGATGCTGAGATGGGTGGAGAGCTTGTGTCCCACGACCCCTGAGCAACATGGTCCGAGTCAGTACAAAGATACAAAGGGCCAGAATGAATGACTGACTGACTGACAGACAAATCACATACACATACACATACACAGACTGCCTGTCTACTCGAAAGGCCAAGGTTGCCACAGTTACCTGCTATGTCTTTCTGTTCCTTCTTCTGCTCTTTTTCATCCTTCTTTCTCCCTCCCTCGTCTTCTGTTAATCTGTTCCAGAGCATTGTGATCACATGGAAAAAAACATAGCAAGTGCACATATTTCCCCCTTAGCCAGGAATGAAAAAAACACACACAGGGGTGGGGTGTACGGCAGGGAGGGGGTGTATGATGGGGAGAAAAAAATAAGAGCGAAATAAACTGTTTATTCAAAGGCAGCGCTGAGCCCTTTTGTTGTGGTGGGGACCTGTCTTTTATTAGCAGCCTGAAAAGCCTTCAAAGGCTGGAAAGACAGAGGACATGCCAACAGACGAGTGTATACAAGGCAGAGGAGAGAGAAGGGGAGAGGAGGGAGGGAGAGGGGAGTCGGGAGAGAAAGGGGGAACGGTGAAGGGGACAGGGCAGAAAGGTTTGGAGTGAGACAAACGATTAGGGTCTGAGGACATGAATGGGTAGAAAGGTCTTAGGGGTGGTGGAGGAGGTGATGGAGGGTTGAGGACTTGAGATTGTGCCACTGGCAGTGAGGACGCTGCGAGAAGGCCAGCAGAGAAGGAAAAGGGGGGTGCTGGGACAAATCCAGATGGACCATAATATGGGGAAACTGTTCAGGCCTGTTCTCATATGTTTGCAGCTTTTTACACTGGCAGGACTTTCTCAAATCCTTGTAACTGATTTTGTCAGTGTGTGTGCATGCGTGTCTATTGGGGAGGTTAAGAAGAGAATGATGTTTTATATCAGATCTTGATAGTTTTTAGAAAAAAAGTTCTGGCACAGGCTGTTTGGTGTGTCTGTGGGTGTCTTCACCCAAATATGCACACAGTTATGAGTGTTTGTTTGCTACACTATGGTGAGGTAGGTGTCTGAGTTTAAAATCACATGTGGGAGAGATAGATGTATTTGGGGATAGCTGGGAGAAGCAAAGGAGACATTCCCTCATTGCGTAACTTCATCTCTCTTATCTATGCTCTCAAAGCAAACTGTCAATGCCATGTTCCCACCTTTATCTCTCTCCGTTTCTCTCTTTCCTTCCCTTTGTCCCTCTCCCTTATCTCCTTTTTCTCTGTGTTTTTGGCTCTAGCCTTCAGGAGAACAGCCTTTTTGCTTTCCTCCCCTCTCATCCTGCTTTCCATCTCATCTATTGACTATTCAATCTATTTGTCTGTTCTTGAAAAGTGCTGTGAAAACTGATGTGCCCACTATAACCTTGAAACACTTGTGTTTTTGTGTGTGCGCTTAAATTACACATGCTGATAGCATGAACTGTATGTGAGCTTTTATGCATAATGTACGCAATCTATTTTAGTGTTTATGTATTGTGTGCATGCATGTGCACATCTGTGCACAGCGGCCACTCTTGAAGCTGAATCAAAGTGCTCTGCTTTCAATAAGAGTCACAATCAGCAAAGTGGCAGCAAGCAATGACATCACTGCAGCTGGGTCCCCAGCTGGAGCACAGAAAGGACTTTGGCAAGTGTGCGTGTGTGAGTGAGTGTGGACATATGTGTGTAACAGAGTCATAGACCAGTGTGTGCATAGTTTATTTGTAATATGCATATTTCATGCAATTCGTAAATGCTGTGGCAGAACAAAATGCAAGCAGGTCCATGCCAATGTAGAACCTTTCCCCAGTAATGCTTATGAGACTGTGTGTGTGTGTGTGTCTGTGTGTGTGTGTGTGTGTGTGTGTGTGTGTCTGTGTGTGTGTGTGTGTGTGTGTGTGTGTGTGTGTGTGTGTGTGT
>JAPQRQ010000002.1:22062752-22078337 GCA_037367365.1 Apogon talboti
TGTGTGTGTGTGTGTGTGTGTGTGTGTGTGTGTGTGTGTGTGTGTGTGTGTGTGTGTGTGCGCGCGCGCGCGGGTGTGCGTGTGTGTGAATGAAAGGTATGGCAGGAGTGTTGTGTTGGCTTGGCTGACCGTCTGCGGTTGTGCGGCGGTGAGAGGGAGTTTTGGGAGCGCAGAGCGGGCGTTGCTGCCGAAATCCCTGAGAAATGTTCGTTTTGGATCCGTGTCTGTGCTTACATACCGCCCTCCCGACTGTCTCATTCTCCGTTTCATTTTTCCCTCTTAAGGTTTAACTTAAAAGTTATGAAATGGGGAGTCAAAATACATCACTTGAAAGCGCAGCGGCTCTGAGAGTGAGTGTGTGAGTGCACTGCCCTCCGCCCTTCATCCCGAGTCCGGAGCCACTGAAGCTGCAGGGGTGAGGTTCTTCAGGGGAGATAATGTAGGGGCAAAATTACCTTTGTTCAAAGGCAGATGTCCACTTGACCGAGACAGGTGTCTTTATGAAGAGCTCAAACAAACAAGAAGCGTTGCCACTTTCTCTCTTTGGAGATTATTCTCTGTAAAAGCTAAGGTCGGTACTCTGAAATACACCCCTGAATCATCTTTGAAGGGGGAAAGGTATTGGTCCCGATCCCAAACTGTTTTCATTTACTTTGTAGGTCTGCCCACTTCTTTTAGGAATTTCCACAAACAAATTGCTGTTAAAACAAGGCAAAACAACATAGACAATAACCTAAAAGAAAACTACCCGAGTGATGAATTGTAACCAAGTGAAATTATCTCACCTCATTAGCAGATTTTTTTCACTTACGGAAAGGAGCACTAAATGGATATTTTGCAGTCTTGGTCGGCATCGCATAGCGACTGACTAATCCCATTTTGATCCAATAAGTGTGCATGTGCGTGTGTGTGTGTGTGTGTGAGTGTGAGGGAGAGAGAGGGGAGAGAGAGAGAGGTGGGAGGGGGAGAGGAGAGGAGAGGAGGGAGGGAGGGAGGATTGATCCGCGTCTGTTAAAATCTTGTTCTGGTTTTTCTTGGAGTGAGGTCTGTGCCTGCCGACGCGCCTCTCCTTGTGCAGCCCCCCTCAAGAAGAGCTTTTTATAGAAGGAAAGCTTGGGTTTTTTTAAAAAAAAGAAAAAGGATCTGCATAAAACAAGTGAAGTGGATAAAAAACGCACGACTGGGTTCTTTTTTGCGTCCTTTCTCTTGGGTTTTGTCCTCTGGTGTCTGAATGAAACAAGGAGGCAGATTTAAGAGGGAGAGGGACGGTGCAGGTTCTACGCTGCGAGTCGATCTGTAAGTGTGATTTGGGGTAAACACGTTTCCAGTACGCACGTTCAACTTTTAATTCTTCAACTCACAAGCTAGACTCCTCTCCTCTTGTACCGCATTCTTATGCCGAGTTCTTTTTGTTTCGGAACGAAGACACTTGAGTGTTTTCCCCATTCACAGAAACTGCTTAAACTTTCTACGTTTAAAAAAATAAATAAAAAGATCGGATTGCATTTTCCCCCTTCAAACATTTTGGAGGTGATGTCATCGTGCTGTGTTTTGGCTGGTGTTGTGTCGAGAGGGCGCAAGGAGGACTACTGCAGCCAGGCGGTAACTATCGGCTGAGGCAAGCGGGGAAGTCCGGAAAATCAGGTGCAAAGTGCGGCTGTCATTTCCTCGCCGTGTCGCGGGTGGCTGAGTCCGCCACCCAGCCACAGCTGTTCCCATCCTCTCCAGGCACCCCTCCCTCCCAAGTCTTTCTTCTCCCTTTATTATCCCCTCCCATTCTCATTCAGCGCTCTCCATATTCCTCTCTGAGCTGGACCGCTCCGGGACCATATCACATTCTTTACCGGACGCCGTTGGTTGGTGTCACCTGAGCCTCAGACCCGTTGAGCCAGCGTGGGGGCGCAGTCATGACCGGGGCCGCTTTTCATTGCCCTGCGCCCTCAGAGCCCCCGTCTCCATCTCGCCGGTTAGTTCATCAGACAGCCCAGGCATCCCACCTCCAACAGCGTCTGATCCAGCTCTGTTTGGACTAAACTTGCCTCCTGCTCTAGTCTGTGCCGGGATAAACTCTCCAACACTTTACAGAAGCGCACTGTTGGGCTGAAGCGTTACGCATTGGATTACGCATAAGTTTACGCGCCGACAGCATCTGTCTACAGGGGTGACCATCACGTTGAGGGTCAGCAAGGTCAGAGTTGGTTATCTGTGAAGCGTGGACGCGCTTTCACCTGTTCCTCTACTTGTCGGGGACGCGCGGCATTTAAACCCTTAACCTCCCCCCTTTGCTCCCCCGCCCATCCGGCTCTGCACTGGTCTGGACAGCTGTTAGAGGTTGCCCGGCGGTCACAGTGGCACAGTTATCCCGGCACTACACACTACCTTCACGCGGCCGCATATTTACCCACGCCGGGGGAACCGGGATACGCTGCCGCCGATGCCAACGGGAGTGTCCACTGACTCTTTGACTCTGCACAACATCCAGCGGATTCCAACCACAGAGAGGAACTCTCCGGACTGTCGGACTGGCTCAGACCGAGCGAGGAGACTGTCTCTGGGCCAAGTTCCATAGTGGAGGGGGGAAGCAATGTGGTCCCTTCTTTCCACGCTGACCGTCTTGTAAGTCACTCTTTTCTTTTTCTTTACTTTAATCTCATGTAATAGGTTTGTATCTCCATTCAGATCATGTGTTTTGTGATCTGTTTAAAGCATTTTCTTAAAAGAACTAGTTTCAGATGCAGATGATGGAGAAGAAGGTTGCAATGTCTGATGATTACATCACTCCTCATCAGTCCCCATAGAAAACATGCCAAGGAAGGCCCTGTTTTGATTGGCTGACAGTTTAGGGTCACTGGGTCAGAATCAGGGCTGTGTTACTCATAAAACCTGCCATAAACATCTCCATCACCATCTGCACTGACTTGAGGGATGGCAAAGCAAGCTTAAAGAAGGTCATTTTCCCATCGCCAAGTAAATACTTTCCAATTGAAAATATTTCAAAAGTTGAGTCGAATAACGCCGGCTTTATCTAGTGGGATAGGAAAATGATAAAGTGCCAAGAGCAAATCTGAGGGAGGAGGATACAGACTCAGGGGGCTTGAGTTTGCCCATTCGAGGTGTGTCTTGTTAAAAGCCAAGGGATTTATTTTTCTTTCTTTATGTCGGCTGTACTTCTCCCAGATGGCAGTCATCTCTAGATACTTCTCATTCCTCACACAACCTGGACAGGGTGTGTGCTGCTGCTGCTGCTGCTGCTGGTGTCTGCCTGACTTTCTCTCTCCTCTCTGTTTCCCTCACACTCTCTCCACTTACCAACCTAACTGCCTACATCTGTCTTCCTGTCTTGCCTATACCCCTTTTTCCATGGATTCTAGCTCAGATAAAAAGTATGAATTAATAACTGATGAATGATGGCGCCCCTTGCAGTATCTGAGGAGGAGCAGCCTGACTGTTTAGTCTGCTGTTGTTAGTTTAGGTCATCCAGAGCCAGTCATCTCTTCATTCATTTCCTTCTTGCCTATCAGTCATTTAGTTCATCTGATTTGCACCTCTCCTCTGAAACACGCCTTTTTCACAAACGAGAGAAAAGTCACAGGCAAAGTGCCACAGCAACCTGTTACTGCTCTTCTTTAAAAGCCACAGCTCCATGTCAAGGCTCACCACTTCTCTAACCGTTCTTCCACCATAGGGCCTACTGCTGATACCACTCACACACCCACTAGCCTAACCACTATTCTTCACTGAGGCCCACTGTTGAACATCTGAAACTCTTGCACCATGCCGAAGCCCACTGCTGCTCTGTTGGCCTACCACTCTAACCACTGCTACACACAGCTGAAACCGCCGCTCTGTGCTGAGTCCCACCAAGCCAACCACTCTCACTCCATGCTGGTGCCCAGTCCTCAATGCTGAGGCCTGCTAGTCTAACCACAGCCTCCATATGGTAGATCTGCTGGGACGCAGGTTTATGATGTCAGACTCTTGCTTGTTTTGGCGGTTGGCCAAGGCGCACCGGGCTTTCCCTCTCTCCATACCTCCTTCTGTCTTTGCTCTCCCTGAATTTTACTCTGCTCTCTCTTATTCTTTCGTTTTCTCATCCCTCCCCCACTCGACTGATCCTGTCTCCTTCTTTCCTCACTCCTTCTCTTTCTCTCTGTGGCTGGCATAATATGGAGTGTCTGTGGTTTTTGTGGGAGCAGGGAATCCAGTGCCGAGGCACTTTTCCTGCAGTGTCCTCGGCGGCAGTACAGCCGTGGTGTTTTAACAGCTGAGAGTCCTCACAATGCAAAGGCGTTCAGGTTTTTTCGGCTGCGCAGGCAAAATGTGAGGGCCAGCACACAACTGCATTGCCCAGGATGTCTGCATCTATTAGAGCAATTCGTAGGCCAACATACAAGCTATGGGAAAGAAAAGACTGAGAAGAGAGAAAGGAAGCAATAGCCTTGTAATGGTATATATGTGTGTGAGTCAGGAGGCAGCAGTATGTGTTATGATGTGCATGAGTTAAACCCCCTTCCTGTTTCTTCCCATTATTTATCTTTTTGTCTACTTCTCACGCCAGACCACACTCTGTGGTTACACTACTGTCTCTCATTTAGTCACTTTATTTCTTCTTCCTGAGAGATGAAGCCTTGTCTTGTTTTTGACCTCTCTCTCCTCCTTCTCACATCTGTGCGTCTTCTAGTTCCTTCTGATTTTATCTCCTAACTCTTTTATCCTCTGTCAGACCTCTGGCTTTGTCTCTCCTCTGTTTACATCACCTTGCTCTGTCCTGTCGTCTTCCTATCCCTTTGTGTACCTCTCAGTCTGCATCTCTGTCCTCCCTATCTCCCTCTCTCGGCAGCACATATGCCTTTGCTTTGGGCCAGCTGTCAGCTGCCTGCTCCTGTACACACACATACAGCCTGTACACATCTTCACATCTGTGTGCATGCCCATGACAGTGTGGAGGAGTCACACTGCTAACTGCAAACATAAAGAAAGATTGGGAGCAGAGGGGAAGGGTAGAGTGGACAGAGAAGGAGAGATAAGAGTGTGGACAGCATGTTAGAGGAAAGAGAGAAGAGGCATGCAGAATGATACCAAAAGATGTGTTGGAGAATTTGAAGAAATGCTTTTAAGCCCACACACTTTGTTTTGAACTTCATTAAGGGTTCAGCCCCTCATTCAGAGCAGTTCAAGGCCTGCCAAAAAGGATTTTGTGCAACAAAATGACTCCCTCAACAAAGCTGTAAATAATATTTGATACATCCAAGGTCAAGGTCTTAATTTCAATTAAGTAATGTGAAAATGAAAATAATATTAATTGTAACTGAAACCACCTGTTTCACTCATGATCTGAATACTCCTATAGCCTGAAATGCCAGAAGGTTCTGTGTGTAATAATAGTACCTACAAGTTGCAGTTTCTTACAAACACATACACTTGCATTCTACAGCACCATTTTTACACTCCACCAATTGATTCTACCACAAATATTTTTTCCACACATTTTGGTAGATCCTGTTCTTACTTATTCATAGCATCTCTAAATGTAACCACAGGTCGTTGCTCTCCAAAGCCACATCACAGCAGAGTGTACACCTGTAGTCCAGCCCAGCTGTCTACATACACAGAGCAGCCAAATAAGCCAGCTCTTTCCCTTAGATGTCCAAACCAAAACATGTTCTAGTTGTCTCGGCATGTTTGCCATTTTGCCATGGTCCAATCAGGTCATTTGGAGGCCAGATTTTGGTGTAGCGAAAGTCACAGATGGGTCAGAAAGTAGGTTTGGGCAGAGGGATTGTAGCATAACTACAAACACTGAACTGGGTGTTGTCTGTCTGCCCATCTCTGGACATGTGCCTTTCTATATGTCATGTTGCTGTTCCAGCTGCACACCTGGCAGTGTGAGTAATAATGCAATAAGCAAAAGACATGTTGAACAGAGAGATCTGACTGGAAGAAAGAGATGGAAATGATGGTGTCACGCCTGACTCTTCCAGCATTCAATTTTGCTTACATATTTCTAAACTCATCTGTTTCTACTTTTTCCAGATGTATCCAGATGTTGCTGGTGATGTGCAATCCATTACAGGTGAGAGTCTGCATGTACAGTGTAAAAGGCAAGTGTGTGCAGATTTTAAAGCCTGCTGATGACTCTCTGTGTCCCTGTCTTTTGGTGTGTGTCTGCCTCGTTGCATGTATGTCTTACCAGCAGGTACTTGGTGTGGATGGAGTAAACTTCAGTGTACATGTGGAAAACCAGACGCAGGTGCGAGACACCATGAGTCGCAGACACCACCGGGTCTACCAGCTCTACAGCCGCACCAGCGGGAAACATGTCCAGGTCCTTGGACGCAGAATCAGCGCCCGTGGAGAAGACGGGGACAAATATGGTAAGACAGACATACACACATGTGCTGGAAAGTAGTAGAACACATCAGACTACTTTGGTGCATGCAAGTGCATACTGGGAAAGATGCTGGCACTACAAAGACTCGAAGGTTGACCAAGTGCATGCATGAATGGATACAGAATGCAACTGTGCAGGCACAATCACAAAAGCACACACACTGGCCTCCCCAGGCTTTGACAGAGGGGCAGTGGAGCTTGTCTTGGGAGTACAAAGACCTCATCGACTAGCTGCTGACTCAATGATTCACAAGAGAGCAAAAGAAAGAGACTGAGAGAGGGTGAGAAAAGGTGAAAAAAAAGTGTGAGTTCAAGGGATAAGCCTGGCAGGTAGAGTGTCGGACCGAGTGTTAGAAACTCATCTCCTTCATTGATCCATCCATTGATTTCTCATCCTCCCTGTTGTCTCCTCTGGATTTAAAACAGCAGGCTTCCTCCTTCCTTCGTTCCCTCCCTCCCTCCATCCTCTAACACCCCCTTCGTCCATCCCCCACTCCCTCCACCTCTCCTCCTACTTCCCCAGCCTTTCAATGTCTAACCCATTCTTAAACAACACACAGAATCAATGAGCAGAAAAAAAGCCAATCTGTAAAGCTATACTGCTCACATTTCTGTGTGTGCTCTGGCATTGGCACATATTGCACATTCATAGCATTGACAAACATGTTAGACTGCTAACATGCACCACTTAGTCTTTTTGTGTTACAAATACTCCTTCCATAATGAATATCCACATAAAACAGACCAGCTACAGTTATGAGGCATCACACCGGGGAACTAAAAACACACAGAGAAAAAAATAAAGTGAGGAAGGGGCGGGTGCATGTAGGTATAAACATGAAATGAACAAGCAGAAGGGAGATGAGAGGAGAGTTGGGGGAAGAGAGAGGAAGAGGGCAAGAGGGGGGGAAGTATTGATTTCTTTTGACCCCTTTGTTGACTAAGGTCATGTAGGAACTATTTTAGGGATTTATTTTTAAACAGGGACAAACGTTCTAAGATGTGTCCTTAGTGAAGTCATATCGCCTGGAAGGATGAGAATGTATGCACCTATAAACATGAGGGTCCTCACGTACATGTACACACCTTAACACAACAGTATCGCAGACACTCAGTCTGAGTGATCCTCCCGCTCCTCTCAGCCCATCTACTCTTGACTTATCTTTTTTACGAGGCCCATTTGTGTTCTGCGGCCTCACATCCATGTGTGTGACCGTGCTTATCTGTCAACCATCTGTCCAGCCAGAGACATTTACATTTGTCTGTGATTTATCAGCAAGTTTAACAGCGACTATGAATCCCAAAACTGTGATTCAGTGGGATCTCTTATCTAGTGTAAAATCCAAATCTAATTTAATGGTGGTTGGTAATCTATGCAATTGCACATGTTCCTCTGCAGTTAGTCTGCTGGTGTTTCTCTGTTATGGCAACCAATTTGAGCTCTACACTGATCTCCAAATATGGGCTCCCCCTGATCCTTCTACTTCTCTTATTTGTGGGGGCATACAACCTAATAAGACTCTGATATTCTGTAAAGCAAAGCACTACATTATAACTCTCTGCACCACCTGTGGCTCTAATGTCTGTCTGTCCTTCTGTATGTCCCTTCACAAGCCCAGCTCGTAGTGGAGGCTGATACCTTTGGTAGCCAGGTGAGAATCAGGGGCAAAGAAACCAACTTCTACCTGTGTATGAACCGCCGTGGCAAGCTGGTAGGAAAGGTGAGACTTCTTTTGAACTGCAGATGAAAGTTTATTGAAAGCATTTTATTTTCTCTCAGATTACTGACCAGTCTCTCTTTTGTTTCTCTCAATGAATGAATGAATGTGTTTGTGTGTGTGTATCTGTGGTTTCTCTGCTCTCTCAGAAGGCCAGTAATCGAAGCGCTGACTGCGTCTTTGTGGAAAAGGTTCTGGAAAACCACTACACAGCCCTGATGTCAGCGCGTTATACAGGCTGGTATGTGGGCTTCACTAAGAGAGGCCGCCCTCGCCGTGGCCCTCACACACTTCCAAACCAGCAGGACGTACACTTCATGAAGCGTTTCCCACCTGGGGAGCAGCCTGACCTTACCACCCCTTTCCGCTTTACCACCGTCAGCAAGCGGAGCAAGAGAGTGCGCGCTACTGGGCCACGCTAGTAGTGGCTAACACCAGCACCCACTGTCTTGTCACCCAAAGCCTTGACCTGAGGCTTACCCAGTCATCTCTTGTCGCACATGACTGAGCACCTCCCTTTGTTGGGACAAACATTGACCAGAAACTTGATGAATCATTCATGGGGTTTTGCTTTACACCTACTATTTTGCCACTACAGCCCCAAGTTAGAGATCATTCCTTTCAATTTTAGTTCCCTTACTGGACCAACTGGACCTTTATTGGTTCGCCTCTGGAAGCTCCGTGGACCTGGTCTGCTTCCCTTCATAAACCTGAAATACTATAAAAAAAAAAAAAAAAAAAAAAGGGCAGAAGTCCCAAGCTTATGGCTCCACGAAGGCCTTCATTTCCAACCCAGAAAAACCACAAAGCCTTCATTTCTCCTGTTCTGGACCAGGTGGACAATATTGAGCATGGGATTATGACTGGACCATACAGAAGGAGAACAAGAGTGGAGAAGACTGACTGAACAAGAGAGTGGGTGCTTAGTCAAGACAAAGGGAAAACAAGAAGCAGAGGGTGAAAAAACAGTGGAGTGGACAAAGGGATAAAAGGATCTGAATAGATCAAATGGACCAATAATGAACTGTTGACATGTGACGCACTTATCTGTCTCACAGCTAAACTAGTGAAACTGTGAGACTGTTGGGTGGATGGATAGATGACAAAAGGATGTATGAGGGAATGACAAAGTGAATGAGCTGCTGAATAACTGTTTGTAATGGGAAGACGAGAATGAAATGTATGTAAGAGTGTGTGTTTGTGTATGAATGTGTGCACCAACGACCATGAGTAAAGCTGGATCACAAGGGACTCTCGAAAGGGACCATAAAGTCCCTGCATGAACCTGTGACAACTCACTGCAGGGACTGAAGCTTTAAGAACTGGAATGTATAAAAACCAAGCTGCACCAAAACCAGCTAGCCAATCACACTAAACCAAACCGACCAACCAAAGACAACTGGACACCTTCTACATGACTCCTCCCCACACCTTGCCCCCAGAGGACACAACACTCTCAGCTTATAAGTGCAGAGGGTGATGAGTGCAGGAGGGGGCACGACGGGGAGGGTGCCTTCTCTATTAGCATTGCTATAGAAACGACCCAGGGGGATGATGCTCCTGTGCGATACCGTGGATACAGAGTGCTGCTACCAGGACATTCAGTGGAACAAACCAAAGTCTCATGTATACACACAGGAGAAAGAATATTAAAGGGAACAATTTATTGAAAGTTCTATATATATATATATATATATATTATATATATGAAAGAAGACAGAAACCCTAAATAAGCAACCTTACTATGATGGTTACTATAATTATTACGATAAAATTATTTCTTTTATTTATTTCAGCTCTGTGTGCAGCAGTCTTTCTCGACTCAGTAAACGTTACAGAAACAGTTCCTGTGTCTTTACATTGCTTCTTCACACATTTTTTCTATCAATAAGTATAGACATGTCTGCTCATGCTACAGATAAGCTCAGATGGCCCTAGGGCTTGATTAGTTAGAAATTCAACAGCAACTCTTTCTAATGGGACAAAGCCAACAACTGCAATAAGGGGTTTTGACGGTTTTCTCATTCTCTTCTACTTAATACTTTTGGAGCTTGTGCTGTTGAGAGGACACCACCTTCATGCTTTTACATCACATGGTGTCAGATCAACTTAATTCCTCTTGCCTTTGGCAGCAGGGACTTCCACTATAGTTATAGGAATCTCAGTATAATTGGCTGACATAGCAATGAATAGTGAGGATTTTCTGTGACTACTCAGTAGCCTGCAATGCATTATGTCACATTTTATCATTTCAGTTCACTCAGAACTTGGAGAACAGTGGAGATGGCACCTTTGTTTGCTTGATGGAAAACTAAAAAAATTTTAACTGAATTGAGTCAGTGGAAAAGCTCCATTAGACTGTGATTAATTAAAGCAGGCGTTAGGCTTAGCCAATATGACAAGATGGATATTTCACCATACAATTCATATCAAATCTATATCCCTTATTTTGCCAGTATTGTCATTCACACTGTGGATCATCAGATTTACTTCATGGCATTACTAGAAATTGTTCTCTGAGCAAGTATGGAAAGCCAAGAGCGAACTCATGTTACTCTCCTGCCTCTACAAAGTTACTGCAAAACAAAACTCTGAATATCCTACAACTCTTTTTTTTTCATGAAAGATATTTGACCTCTACAGCACTTTAAATCAAAATAAGAACATTTCCAATAGAGCCAAGGTGTAGGCAGTTGAAGGCCAAAGAAGAACACAATCTCAAGTCTTCATAATTCTTGCCAGAACTCCAAAATCTAATCTTAGATATTAAATTCCATGAAAAATACAAATGTAAGATGGTCCAGACTCAGTCAGGGGCTCTTTGAACTTGCATGAAATACAGTTTACCACCAACTGTTGTGCAATATCTTACATGTTATAAAATTTTGCCATGATTATACAATCAGAAGAGTAAGACAGGAGAGTGCATGTTTCATAGCTGCTTCTTTGCTCATCTATCCTGCTCTTATGCCCCCATCCCTCCCCTTCCTTCCCTATCCTAGCAGGAGGTCACTGAAGAGATGTCGCTGCCAAATGACCCAATCATGCCGGCAGACACAAACAGCTGACTCAGGGGGAAAAAAGGGTTGTACTAGAGGATTCCTTTTCCAAGGGAGCAGGAATCTACACTGGAGGGGGTTGGTATAAGGAGTAGACAGTGGGGTCGGAGAGAATCGGGATGTGGGGGTGGGATAGAGAAGAGCGTTAGGGGATGGTGGAGGTGGTGGGGCGAGTTGTTCATTTCTGGAACGTTGCTCCAGTTCCACTCGGGAATGATGGAAATATTCTGCGTAGCCAAACCCAGAGTGGAAGGTGTATGGTAATCATGTCGGGGAAGGAATGCCAAATATGTGCGTGAGAACGGAGCTGTGACCTGAGAGCTGCAGGAATTATGGGCCAAAATCCCACAGACCCAGAGGAAGCACACACACCCATATCCAACACATACACACATCATATACTAATGGTGCTCCACCAAGCACAAATCCATCCCACATAACGTATTCCCAGAATTTGAAACATTCTACTATACTGAACTAAACCAGAAATGTAGCAAACCAGCCCCCATAGCAGGCAGACTCCCCTCCTCCTCCTCCTGCTCTAAAGAATACACACTGTACAATAACCAGAGAGATGTATTATAGACTATGATACACCAGCCAGTGCTTTGCTATAAATGCAATTCTTTTTTGCATTTTAAATATACATCCCTCCTACAGCTGCAGTGTTTACTAGACTGTGTATTAACTGCACTGTAACAGGTTGTTTAGACTCCAAACTTGGCTACCAGACAGCTCAGTCTTGTAAACAGATTACACTGGAGGAGATATATGAGTTTATACTCCCACCTGGTGGCCATCTTTAACACAGAGACACTGGTGTAGGATATACACAGTGTTACATGACATGCAAATAGTGATTAGTTGTCTTCCACTTTAACGGTTCATGAGCTATATGACAATACATTGAAAGATTTGAAGAATTTATAGCACATATGAACCATGTGTTACAAAGAAATCTTTTCAGATCAACCAGTGAGTCTCCCATAATGATTAGGCAATTATCTGAATAATTAGGTGAGTCTCAGGGGTTTTCTATTCCATTTTAAAAAGTAAAATTACTTTGGTTTACACGTTTTAGATTCTGTGTATACATCTGTAATTGCTTTAAACACCTGTCATACAAAACTACAGAGATGCTTAAGTGTTTTAATGAGTGGAACGCCTTAAAATATCCGGTATGTAATAGGTCAGTTATTATACAATATTAGTTATTTTATGCCTTGGGTTTTATAAAAATGTTCAATTATCAGAAACTTGTTTCACCATTAAAACTCTAAAGGTATACATCTTTACCTCACATTTTATCTGAAAAGCTATGGGCAAAAATAGTGTAAATCTACATATCCAAGTAGTCCACATTGATAGAACAGATTCAGTCAGACATGAAGAGACTCATTAATGTTCTCAGGTTCCATTATGCAGCATTCTAGCCCTCTGACATCACACATTCCATTAGTTCCTCGCATCCTCCCAAAAAAACCCACAAGTAAAGCAAAAACATTCAATCCTGACCTTGAACACATTTCTTGGACTTCAACTTTTCTTTTTAAACTTTAAATGTTGATGCTGGTGTGAGAATGAGTAGAGCAGATCTATTTTAATACTTATGTTTTTGCTTCTTTTTCTATGAAAAAAAAAAATCCTTTCTTGTATATGAGACCGACAGTCATTTGTTCCCTTTTGTGCTCAGAAGAACACAATGAATAGCCCAAAAGGCCTCCTGTTGGATCTACATGTCAGATTGTGAGGCAGCAAAGAACAATTCCACCCACACATACGCATACAGACAAGAACAGACAGACAATTAGACACTCATTCATGTTCCAGTTGGCTCAACACTCCACCACTGTCAAGTACTTTATTCACAATAAGGTCATTTTCTTCTTTAAAAAATCATTTTTAATATACAACACAATTTTGACAAGACAACTCCGTTTACAGCTAAATTTGAGCTCTTGAGTTCCAGCTTCTCTCATAACCAAAGCAAGCACGTAGATGATGAGAGAAAGATGGAGTGAAAGGGACAGATGAACAAGGGTTGAAGTTAGAAGAAAGAATGAGGAAAGACAGTCAGAGAGAAAGATCGAAAGAGAAAGAGGACTGCGCTTAGTATGATTTTTGTACGAAGAACCAAAATACTCAAATAAAATTAGAAAATAACAGTAATAAAAAACAGTAAGAAAGTAAGAGTTAAGAGAAAAAAAAGCAGAGGTGTACCGGGATGCTGTATCCATGGCAACCTCACATGCATGTCTGTCTGTTTGACGCTTCTGCTCTGTTCTGCCGCTTCACAAGTCCACATACACAAACACACTCACACAAATTTGAGTGTGCGCGCCCCCCTTTTCCAAGCAAGTGTGCATCTTTTGGGGGGGTTACAGGGGAGGGAGGGGAGAGGGGTGTGTGAAGGGGGATAATAGGAGGAGTAAGAAGGAGTGAGAGGGAGCAGGGAAGGATGCGAGTCGTCCCCGACACATTTTCCCTTGCTCACTCCTTCCAAATCTCATCCTTCCCTCCTTTCCTAGAGCTGAGTAAAGAGTCTTTGTCTCCCACATCACAGCTCCAGTCATCCTCTGTCCAACTGTGCCACTGTGTGTGTATTTATGTCCGTACACTCTCTCTCTAAATATATATATATATATATAAATATATATCTATTAGCGACTCCATATCTGTGGAAACCTGTTTTGGCAGGGCTTGAAAACTGAGGAGCAGAAGCTGCTTTAAGTTTGAATAAAGGGGATAAAAAGGAACTTGTGTCTTATAGGTCTACATTAATACTGTCATTAGTGTACTTTACAAAACATAAATTAGTAGAGGGTGAACTGTTTGGGAGAGTTGCATTGGTTCTGTAGTAGGGCATCCTCATCCGTGTTGACCTGTGTGTGTTTGTGTGTGTGCGCATGTCACGGTACTGGCAGGCAATGGGCACAAGCTTAAGAGTCTGTCAGAACGGGCAGGGAGATGGGTGTGGCGGGGGCAGGGTGGGAGGTGGACAGAGAGATGACGAGAAGGAAGGAGAAGATGGTCGCACCCGTCAGCCAATCAGCCCTGGGCTCCTCCAAGATAGGGTGCGGTGGATGGCCCCACCTGAGAAAACAAAAACACCCTTTTGAGGATTTGGACAGAACTGTTCGATCTGAAATTGTTAAACATTTAAAAAATGAATACAATCAAGTGTCAATTGGGTTTACAAACCAACAAAATTCAAAGAATCTCAAAAAGTAAACAATGCAAGGTAATGAGACTTTACACATGACTTTACTGGGATGCCTGGCAAAGGTTTGAGAAGTATTAGCTTTGACAAAAATGCATGATAAACTGATCACAGTGACAATGATCTTGCACATATGATGCAGTGCTTTGAGACTGATCATCTAAGTGTGCACTTTTCCAACGGCAGAATCTGGTTTAAATTATTTACAACTGAACTGACAGGTGCACAAATCATTGTCACCGCTTGGCGACTTCATTCGTCATCTTTTCAGAACAAATTAAAAAATGAAAAACACATTGACTTAGGTCACGCACAGCTGTTTTGTGCTAAGTACAACTTTTTTAAAAATGCAATTGAGAAATACAGACTCGTGTGCAAAGGCCAGAGTGAAGGATGATGAATTTCAACAGAAAGCCTGGCTAAGTGCATGTTTTTTACCTGCTATCTCGAAATGTATGTGTAAGTGCGGGAAGGAGACCGTCCCTCTGACTGGCCATTGGTCGAGACATTCAAGAAGTCCCAGATCAGAATGGTGTCGTCATGAGAACTGCTGATGATCTGGAACTCATCAAACTGGAGACGGAAAACACGGCCAGAGTGCTCCTACAAACACACAATACAAAATTGTATTATACTACGTGCAAATACCTTTATCAACATAATCTACATCCAGAACAGTCATTGCAATCACCACACTCATCCATTTAATTTCTCTGTTTGGGTTCTAATGCTATTCAGTGTTTTAATCCATGAACCTGCACTTTGATGTGCAACTGACAGCCAGTTTGAAATTTCAAATCTGATATATAACATTACTTTATCTTGTTTTAATAATTTCATTGCAAAAAATGCGTTAAGTTAGACACACACAGGAATTAAGAAAAGTGCTTCAAATCTTGGCTTATTTAGTTGACTATTAAAAGTAATAATACAAAATGTAATGCTTATACTGACCCTAACAACCAAAACTATAACGATAAATCAACACAGATGAAAACATTTGGACCCAAAGTGAACATTACAACTATATATAGCTCAGACAGTAGCTTGTAAGTGGAAGCTTTACAAAACAAAAAAAATGCTTCATTTTATCAACTCTCTATCTCAGTGGTTCCTAACTGGGGCGCACAGCCGCGCACAGCTGGATCAGTTTTATTTGGAAAGTCTGAGGAAGGGGAGGTGGTGGTGGTGGAGGAGG
>JAPQRQ010000002.1:22079695-22100865 GCA_037367365.1 Apogon talboti
AATAAAATAAAATAAAATATATATATATACACACACACACACACACACACACACACACACACACATATAAAGAATTCAACAGCTTATGGCCAATATCTGTTGTGCAGTTCCCAAAAAACAATACACCACACTAGCATCTCTGATTTCTTCTCACACTCACCATTTTAAAACTTAAATATAATACACTGTAGTATTAAAAAAAAAAATCAACTCTGAATATGACAATAAAACCCACACTCATCACGCAACACAGATTAAAACCCTGGTGTCTAAGATGTCATGAGCTACAAATCTCTTTTGTGGATATTCTTACCTTGATGGTGCGGTCCCCTGAGGCAGACACAATGTATTTGTCATCAAAGTCGACCACATTTACTGCAGCTCGATGTCCTACCAGGACACGACGTAGACTGATGTCTGTCGGAGAAGCCATGTCCCATACTGCAATAGAACGATCCTTAGAACAGGTAACCATCAGGCCATTGGCGAAACGCAGGTGAAGCACTGCCTCATTGTGGTGGATCAGTGTGTTCAGTACCTCACCCGTCGTCACCTCCCATACCCTGTAGAGGAAAAGACGCAGCAGTGGAGAAAACAGTAGTGGGAGAGATGAGGGCAAAGGTGGCAAGAGGGAGGAAAGTAAAGGTTGAAGTGGAAAAGCCGAAAAATAACATTCGACAGTAGTTGGGGTATGAGACAGAAAGAGAGGAAATTACAACGGAGTGAGAAAAGTGGAAAAGATAGCAGGAAGGGGTGAGCAGGAAAGAAATGAGAAAGGGGCCGTGAAGTTTTGTCAAAATGAAAGACAGTTGAAGATGCCGAGTGGAAAAGAAATGTAATGGGGAGCACAGGAAAAAGGAAAACAATGGAGACATGAGAGAATTTTGTTTATTAGTTTTACAATAGACAGTGTGACACATGGGAGTCACAGTGTAGAACATGGTACTGAGCGGCACCACTGGGCATTCAAGAGTCAAGTGCAGAACACACTGGAAAAGCTTACACCAAACCAACAAACAAAGTGCATGTCAAGTCGTTTCTAAGGAAGTGAAGTCACATTTTCCTTGGATACTGCCCAATGAGTACGGCTGAAGTGTGAAGTAATAAGAGAATTAATGTTGAGCTTCTGTGTGCAGTAGCCAAGCAAGTGTCAACACACAGACATAAGCCAGACCTTTAAATTCTGGCTTTTAAACAAACACAACTATCTCTTGTAGTGATAGTAAATCTAGCTAACTATGAAATAATAAACTTTAGTATTTTCTTTTTCCATGTGATATAAAAAAAGCACATTTATTGCCAAGCTGTGAGAAGCCGCTGTACATTGAAGTGAGACCTAAAAAAATATGCAGCAGTAGATGCTGCTGATATTAATTTTCAGATGAATTGTCAGACTTAACTTATAACTGCAGATAAAGAGCTTGTGCTGCTTGAAATCATTTGTATGATTCTATAATTTTCTGCACAAAATATTAAAAAAGCAAACGAAGACAAAACAGTGTAAGAGCTCCTAATGGGATAGCTTCAAAAGTGTGAAAGTAATGTCCCATGAACCCACAGTGTAAAGTAGTAGAACCATTCAAGACTTAAAACGTGATTGCTATGCAACTTGTCATCTAATAGTCCATGTGTTGGTCTTGTCTCTATAGTTTGGGTGTGCACTTCTACATATTCAAAGCAGTAAGTGAAGAATGAAATGAGAATGGTTAATTAGTTAACAGTACTTACAGTACTACAATATTAAAGCATTTATTAGTGGTATTTTTAATCTTGCATAAAGCTTTTGAGTCCTAATTCAAACTGTGCATCATCTGCAACCAGATGATTTTCATACCTGACAGTTGAGTCAGATGACCCGGTGACGATGACCCTCTCATCATACTGCAGACATAACACTGAACCTGTATGACCGGTCAGTATCTTCAGACACTCCAGAGACTGTTTATCCCAGATCTAAAACATAAAGGTTATGAGAAAGAAAGAAAGAAAGAAAGAAAGAAAGAAATCAGTGGTTTTGGAAAGGTTGCAGATTTGGGTCATGTTAAGAATGGCCTGTTCTCACAGCAGTTTTCATGCCCCATTTCCCTACTGCTGTGCTGAGCTCTCTTTGTGAATGTAGAAGCTATTCAACTCTTCCCTTGGTAAGCGTCAGCCTACTCCAGAACAATAAGATGACAAATCCGCTCTTCTCCTCACTCTCCCCTCTCCTTCTCTTCTCTCAGGTCAGACACATAAGTGGAACACACAACAGGCCTGAAGCTGAGCTCTTTTATCCCATAATTCACTTGTGTTCTGTCTCAGTGTCTGCTGGTTTAGCCCAGCGCCACAGACAATAAGATGATAAACCACACTGAGCCCAGGGGGAGAAAAAAAAGATTCAATTCATAAATACAAAAAACAGAGGTAGGGGGAAAAATACGCACACACTCAATGCAACTTTTTCACAGTGAACACTTTTAGCTGTCCAGTGATGCTGCTTAAGCACATCAATGGGATAAAATGTAATTACATGTTATTTTGAACCAGTTATGTCAGACTAATACATGCCAACAGTATGCTTTCACTTCCTCAATATGTTGTCAGACATTAATTAAGACACTCTTTAAATTGCAAGAATTCATTGTGTATGCCAATCTTGAAGTAAATGTTACAAATGTAACATATGGTATTATCACGTCATCTTATTGGAAAGAGGAAAGATGCAGAACAAGTGCTATGAGCTATTATTTCAGGCAGTCATGATTCCCTACACACTTGATGTATGGAGTTTTGTCCAAAAAAATGGTACAAAACAGTCAATCAACGGCACAGCAGCAAATGTAACAACTAAGCAGGAAATGCCATAATTCTTACAGTAGTTAAACTGAATATTCTCCTCTTGTTTATTTAAAAAAAAAAAAAAAAAAAAAAGATTCTGATTGGGTTAACAGACATCTTTTGGAAAATAAGTTACTTTCTTTTGGTATTAGTGGCAATTTTTATAAATCTATCAAAGCTCTGTACAAGGCACCAGTGGCCTGTGTGCAGGTGAATGATCTAAGGACAGGGTGGTTTGGTTTCCCACTCCCCCACACTCTTTGCCCTTTTTGTGAACAATATGGCTCAAGAAATAAAGGGAGCAAACTTGGGTATAGGCATTGATGACTTTAACCTCAGTATTTATTATATGCTGATGATATTGTTTTAGTTGCGGAAGAAGAATTTAAATAACAAAAATGTCATGTATTGAGAGATTGGTGTAACAAATGGAGATTTTCTACTAATGTTGATAAAACACAGTCCATTTTAGAAAACCATCTGCACCTCGAAGTAAATCTGATTTTATTTTGGGTAAACACAGTTGATGTACTCTGGTACCTATAAATATCTTGGTTTTGTTTTTCATGAAAATATGACTTTCAGAAGGTAGAAGGGTTCTGTCTGAGTCTGCAGGACGGGCATTTGGATCCATGAGTAATAAGATGAAGCTCTGTCCTGAACTAGGTTTTTCAACATTTCCCCAGCTTTATGATTCCATGGTTGGATTTGTTTTGTTTTATGCAGCGGGGGTTTGGGGCTTTGAAGATGCTCCTGAATGTGATTAAGTTCAGAGCAGAGCCATGAGGTACTTCCTTGGAGTGCACACGTTCACCACTAGAGCGGCACTAGAGGGAGACATGGGCTGGGAGCCCTGTGTGGTGAAGCAAAGGGCAGAAGTGATTAGACTCTGGAACCGTCTTGTCTGCTTACCAGAGGACAGACACACTCGGAAAATCTTTAATTGGGATAAAGGTCACAAATACCCTTGGTCAAAGGAGGTTTTTGAAATATTCTCTACAGCAAATGTACAGTACTTATTTATGAATAATTTACAGGGTAAAATAACTTGGCTCAGACAGACACTGCTTGATTCTTATGAACAGTGGAAATGGTAGGTGTTAAATAAGCCTAAACTAATTAGTTATATTAGCTACAAATATGATTTCTCCACAGAGCCCTATGTTTAATGTATTTTAAAAAGAGCCCAGAGGTCTGTGTTCTCAGCTCTGAGCAGGGGTACTGCCTCTGCAGGTGGGGTGCTATAAAGGCATCCCAGAAGAGGACAGGTTTTTTGTGTGACTTCAGGGTTATGGAGCATGAATGGCATTTTCTGTCTTATTGTCCTTTATATCATGATGTCATAATTGTTATGTTTGAAGAAATTCAATGTAAAAAGCCCAATTTGTTTTGGATACCTGATGGGGATATGTTGAGTTGGTTATTTGAAAATGAAATATATAGTCCGGCAAAATTTTTGGAGAAGGAATGGAAACTTGGAAAATGGAGACAAAGAACTCTGTGTCCCAAACTAAAAGGAGCTTGTTTTATGTAATCGTTATTGGGATGAGTATATGCTTTATATGTTGACCATCTTCCTGTTTTGAATATCAGTGGTGTCATATAAGCCTATATGGGCTGGGCATGTAAGTGTATGACACTGAAATAAAATATTCATTCATTCATTCATACCTTGATGGAATTGTCTCTAAGGCCACTGATGATTTTGTCATCGTCGTACTGGAGACAGTAAACTCCTTTACTATTTTCTGAGCGACACTGAATCCTCTGCAAATTGTGTCTGCCACACCGCCAATTAGCCTCAATTGTCTGTAATTAAGAGGAAGAAACTGTGAGAAAGACAAATAAAGACGCAGACACAGAGGTCTGTAATATCAGATGAATATCAAATAATATACAGTTTATTAGAAGAGACAGAAAGAAATATAATGAAACCCAGCTGGCAGAATTATTATCTTTATACTATGGGGATTGGAATCAACTAAAACAATGACTTAAATTAACTAATAATTAGTTATACTTCTAAAAAGTAAAAACCCAGTTTAAAAGGTGGTTAACAAGGTGAATTCAAATCAAACTTTTCTCCATTTTTTTCCCCAGCAACAAAACACAGATACATGACTGTGGAATCTTGAGACTGTTGCATGCGTTTTTTACATTTCCTATTTAAAATAGATAAATAAAGTTGCCAAAAAATGTGGTTCCTTTGTGATACTAACCCTGCAGATGTTATAATATCATCATCAGGTGGAAGGAGAAGAAGCAGAAGAAGAAGAAGCAGAAGAAGAAGAAGAAGCAGAAGAAGAAGAAGAAGCAGAAGAAGAAGAAGCAGCAGAAGAAGTTCTAAATAGTTAGAATGTATATAATTTCTTACCTCTATGTCTTGGATGATCTTGGGATAAAGGGAGTGATAGTAAGAGTTGGGTGGGACTTCTGATGTGCGGTTCTTGAACAGATATTTCTCCCTGAGGGATGAAAAATAAGAATTACACATGCTTTGTGTCTGTTGAGATTCTTTTTCAAGTCCAAAACCTCATATGACCTAGTTTTCTTATTGCCCCAAGCGTTTTCTTTATCCTCATTTACATGCTAAAACTAAAAGGTTATAACGCACACACACGCACAACAAAACAAAAAAAAAAAACATATGCTCAAGAAGTACTCAAGTAATTTCCATTATTTTCCCACCAATTTTATCCATCTAGCAATAAAGCTAATTTAGTAGAGCCCTCTTCAATATGTTCAAGTCCATTCTCACCACTGGTGTCTCTCAGACAGGCCTTTCCAGAGTGGATCAGTGCGGACCATTCGTTCAATGAGCTTCTTCCACAGCATACCTTCGGAGATGACCCTCTGCCACTCCTTACACACCAGCTCTGCCGAGCACAGCGAGCGTGCATCCAGAAAAGACAGGATGTTCTCCGCTATGTGATCCAAGCCTTGTGCTGGAAGTCAGGAGAGAGAAAGGTGAGTTGGGGTTTGGTGCAAAAATAAATAGGATTTTATCTGGTTTATTTCTTTGTGCCTAATGCTCAATACATTTAGTTTTTATTTATAAAACAAAAAGTACAGAAATTTATGGTTGGTGTAAAGTACGAAATCTGTTTTACAGATACAATAATGAAAACATCTTGGTGAAAATTTAGCAATGACATGTGTAGCTCAAATTACTTTTATGTGCGACTCCTTTACAGTAAATGATAAATCTGTGTATTAGGCAGAAATGGAGGAACAGGGTGTGTAAAAAGAAACAAAACAAAAAACAACAATAGGGTATGTAATATTCCGGCGGGTGTAAAAGCAACACATGTAGCTCAGGCCTCCCCTGGGAAAATTTTGAAAACACAGACCTTAAATGCTGCATTCTGGTATGTTAAATGTTATATTTTGACATGGAAAATAAGTTTATGTCACGTCAACACAAAAACAACATTTTAAGAGCTTAGAACATTTATTCAACCATGTACCAATGTGCAAAAATAGTTTAGAAATAAATTAAATAATGAAAATGAAATTTAGCTTTAACTATTCAAAGGATCCGTAATAATAATAATAATAATATCAGATTAATATTACAAGGCAATTAACCATTGATTCAGATTTTATACTGGATAAGTTTGAATGATCTAGACAAACAACCACTGAAAGCAACTTACATTCATATGACAAAGCATTATACTATAAATTTATGATGCACTATTATCATATTTCAGGGCCAATCAGAACCCCCCCTTTCAAGAGATAAAAATCACATGATATCAATTGACCAATGGCGTCGCGTGTTAGTGGACTCAGTATAGAAGAGGAAGTTGAATTGCTGCACCTTACTTAATTGATGATTTTTGCGCAAAATAGATGGATTTAGCCAAAATTACTCCATGATTTTGTAAGAGAACAATATATTGATAATTAGCATGGCTTTGAGCAAGCCGTGCACCATTTTTTTGGCCGTGCTTTGCGAAAATTTACATTGCTTCAGCACAACACAATACTTGCTACAAGTTTAATGAAAAAAACATTTTAAAGTGATTGAAAAACTAATTGTAAAATAAAAAAAGACTCAATTTCATGTGTACAGCTTCTTTTCTGAGGATCACAATGGTTTTTACTAAACCTATTTCCATGTGCATTTGTACCTGGCAGCGCAGTGATAAAGTCCCTCTGCAGCATGGGTTTGAGGTAGGAGTTGATGTGGCCATGCTGGTAGTGGCACATACGGGAGATCAGATGTTCTACAAACTCCACCTGGTCGGCCTCCGACCACTGGTCAAACAGGGCAATGCAATGTTCCTTCTCCTTCTCATAGTTCCCCTCTGACGGACGCTTGCGGGACCCCACAACAGGGCCATTACTAAGCTGTAAGGAGAGGGGGCACAAATAGATGTGTTAAATCTCTGTTAGGTTGAGAATATTTCAAGAGACTTATGTGAAGCACTCACACTGGAACACTTTCTCTCCACTTTTCATGGTATTCACATATGGACATTCATCTAAGTCCATCAAATTTTCCTAAGCAATTTCTTTATATTTCTATATAAAAAGGAAAAAGGAGATGGCAGCTTCACCCCTGGGTCTGGCAAATAGATCTGAAATCTGCCGAATCAGTGTAGTAAATTCATAAAAATGGGACTTCTAGTCATATATAATCACTCCAGTGGCATGAAAACAAAATGCATTCAATAACTTTCCACAGTTGAAATAAAAGTGCTCAATTAAAATGAAGTTGGAAACCATCTGTTACCGCATTGGACTGACAGTTTCTGTACTAGATCAATAGATTAGACATTTTACAGCATGTATGCATGCAGTTGACATGTAAAAAATATTTTTAACAAATGCCATAACATATCTCATTATCAATGTAACATTTTTCCTCCTTATTGCCAATTCTATGCAAGACTGTGAGGTTTAAATGTACAATTTTTATGTCATGTCCTCTTTATTAAATGACATGAAGATCTCACAATTTTTCATCACTCTAGAGTAAAAATAAACAACACACATACCATCTACCAACACAAAATAAACAGGCACACTCACCTTGAGTACTGTGTTCTTCTTTGGCGACAGATCATCCACGAGGTTCTGTGACTCCATCCCTGATGTGGTCTGTTAAAAAAAAAAAAAAAAAAGACAAAACAAAGAGCAGGTTTGGGTTAGTGTTTTATTCTCAAAGAGTCTGTGTTACAGGCACTGTGAGAGCCAGAGCAGCAGCTAAGATAGCACTGGACACAAGAGTGCCACAAACACAGCCAAGAAAGGATTGTCATTATGGCTTCTGAGGCGTGCACGCACAAACACCCGTGCATACACACAGATGTGATGTTTCATTTATTTTAAAAGGAGCACTGCAACAAAAGGAATCTATCTGCTTGCTTGTCTGTGAAAGAGTCTGGACAGGAAATCTTGGATATGTCACTGGCAGCAGCACAGGCATGACTGTAATGAAACTAAATCAGATCCTTGTCCTTAGTGCATGTACTGAAGATAGAAAACTGTAAAGTAACTGGATCCCATTTATGTCTATCATGACTTATGTGTTGCAGTTATTTGAGTTCTGTTATTAGTGTACTGTCAACAAGTGAGATCGACGTGAATCAGTTTAAGAATAGGGTTACGACATAAATTACTTATTGACAATGAGAGCATACCAGCCCTAAATTATAGGACACCAATGAAATCATTCTACTGGCAAATAGCAGGTTCTCTGTAGTCTATTTACTTAAGCAATGGATACTGAGGCAGTATCATTATAATAATACTATCATTACATACATACAGGAGACTTGAGAGGGAAGTAGGGAAGACTTCTTTTTAGTTGACTTGCAAATGAACAAACAATTCTTTATTAACGAACCAACATTTTTTATATTTTTACTGTAATCTGAATATCCTTTTCATCACACAATACATAAGACAAAATAACAAAAATAAAGTAGAGTATTTGTGACAAAACTATCTGTAACACACCAAAAAACCTTATACCCATTGTTACTGTTTCAATGTTCAGTTGAGTTTTGGCACCTAGTGTTTTCTAGCAATTCATATTTCAAGTTTACAGATATACTAAGTGACTAATTTGGGAAATTACATATTTAGAGCCTTTACCTGGAAAAGGTCAACATTATTGCAAGGACAAGTCTTTGAAATGGCAGTGTAGGTGAAAAGGCTAGAATACAGTTATCACATAATGGAATAAGCCATCTGTTAGTGCTTCTCCAGAGACAGAAGTGATGCCACTGGCAGTTTCTACGTGGGCCCTCTCCTAAAAAATAGGATACTTAAGTAATCTAGAAACATTTTTCTTCATGAAAGTCGGTATCCCTTTATGTGTGAAGCTCGGATTAAGAATTGTTCCTGTCCTTGTTATCCAACTAACATGGCAATGCTTCTTCATGTTGAGATTGAGCAAAATCAACAGAGAACATATCAGCGGTTGCCTCTAACACAACCACACAAACAAAACAAATGGTCAGATACCAAGCCTGAAGCAGACAGGACAAGAAGCCAGAATGGGCTTACTGGTGCTGATGATCATGCAGAGCAGAAAAAGAAAAGGAAGGAGAGATAAAAACAGACAGTTTGGGTTTAGCCAGGCAGGCAGGCATGCAAGCATGTAGCCTCTCAGAGCTTGAAGGACCCCCCACCTCAGCCCTCACACCTCCAGATAGAAGAGGAGAAAAGGTTACTCCTCAATCCAAGTTATTCTCTGGCACCCCTTGTTTCGTGACCACCAGAATACATCATGTTGTCTACAATTCAAACGAGTCTAATTAAGAGTCTCTAATTTACATAACAGAAAAGATCACACAACTTTGTATTCAAACTACGACTTACAGTGATTATGATGATAATTACAATAACTATTCTATGCTGTGTGAGTCTGAGGACAGACCAGAGAAGAATCTGAGAGCAGTATGCTTCCAACAGGGAGGAAAGGACAACGGAAGGTGAGGCGGTAGGCGGTAGGAGGTTGAGGGGGTGAGTGGGTGCTGTCCGCACCAAGGTGGCATGAGGAGTTTTGTGGAGTGGGCGAAGTAAAGTGAAGGGTGAGAATATGGCAAGGGTGGAAGGGAGGGAGAGGAGGAGGAGCAGCAGAATTAAGAGGAGAGAGGCAGAACCTGGTTGTGAGCCCGGGTGGAGGGGATGCTCTGCAGGCACCTGAGTGCACACAAACTCTCAGCCACCGAGGAGCAGCCCAGCCAGAGAGAGCGAGGCACAGAGCACTGTGTGAAAGAGAGAGAGGAAGGGAGGAAGGGAGGAGGAGAACGAAGTGGACAGGGTGAGGGAGGAAGAGAAAGGGAAGAGCGAAAGACCAGAGATGGGAGGTAAAGGAAAAGAGGAGGGGAGGTGATGAGGGAAATTTAGAGGAAACCAAAGGAAGGCAATGAATGGATGGATCAATGAATGGACAGATGGATGAAGTGGTGAGGAGAAAGAGGAGCAGGACAGGTGGTAGTGTGGAGAAGTTTTAAGAACATGAAAGAAATCATGGATAAATTTGAAAAAA
The DNA here is from genome assembly GCA_037367365.1 of Apogon talboti. Classification (NCBI taxonomy): domain Eukaryota; kingdom Metazoa; phylum Chordata; class Actinopteri; order Kurtiformes; family Apogonidae; genus Apogon; species Apogon talboti. Next base: position 22,090,023 of record JAPQRQ010000002.1, read on the forward strand.
AATTGTTTGAAATTGAGAGGAGGTGGGAGTGTAACCATCAAAGGTGAGTAGAGAAGAAGAGGGGAGGAGGTGGGGGGATAGTGAGGGGAAAAACCAGTATTAGAGCTACACACACATTGGCACAGTGAGCGCAAGAACACACACTCGTTCACACACGAGATACAGACTGATAAACATACACACAGAAGCATTATTAGACATGAACTGGGTGGGGATAGGTAGAGGAGAGGGAGGGGCAATGGGATTTGGTGTCAATTATTCTGGTTTTCACAGATACCCCACCCACTGTTCTGCCATCCCCACTCTCATGAGTGGTTAGTGAATAACACTTGGACATAAAATAAAATCAAAGTAAAGACACAGATACGACCCAGACAAAATCTACATTTTTTTTCAGAAGGCCTGTAACAGCTTGGCTCCATAAGCCTGCACAAATATTATTATTATTTTTTTCTTTTTATGTTTTACTTTGTGGAATCATTTTCAGCACAAGATATACGATTCAGTCCATTTATGTATATATGTCAAAAGACATAAACAATGACGCAAGAAATGCAAACTTTTATACTTTATACTTTTAGTGGCTGTGAAAGATGCTTTGATCGATTTAGTCATTTCTGGTATTTCGGGTTTGCAGGTGATTATTTGTCTTTTGTTTCTATCAAAGTTTTTAAGAAGTGAAAATTTAGCAGTGATGCAATAAATAAGCCATTACAGTGAGGTTATTTACCAACACCCTCAACACTCGATATTGATAATATCTAAGCATAAAGACTGATGGGACATTGTATCCTCTGGGATCTACCAGGCCAAATGAGAAAACTAACTACGTATGTAAACTATGAAACTCTTTTCTCTAACAATTTATTTGTTTCTGGGAGAAATTAAGTGCTGAGCAGTACTTTATCTTGAACTGCTGTGTAAGCATCAACCCAAATGAATACAGCATGTAACCATGTCAGTGTGTGAGTTTTTTGTTTAACAAATATGATTACTAAGACAATTGACATCTTGTACACGATCACTTTGACCCGTGTAATGATGTTAGCAAGCTAACGTTAGCCATTCCGACTAGCCAGTTAGCTTTTTCAGATAGCGAATCATTTAACAAGGACAGTAAATTGTCTGTTGTCCAAAAACATGAAGAATAGCTATATTACAATGGGACAGTTTTCAGTTCCGATTAATAGACGACCTACTTTCGTCTACCACCGAACTGTTTAGGTAAAGAAATCGCTGTCCAGTATACGTAGCATTTTAGCATGCTAGCTATTAAGCTAATTGCTACCTTGCTAATCGTGGTTGTACTACACGAATGAAAAAGCAACACTTCCTTCTACGCACTTTAAAAATATAAACAAACGAGGAGCACACTGTTGGGATTTTAAATATATTTCTTGTGTTGAAAACGTCAGTAACATGTTCCAGACATGTCTGATTATGTACTTTACCTCAATATAAACTAGGTAAAATAACATCCGTAAATTTACGAGGTTCATTGCCTTCTAGTCCGTGTTAGCTAGACGGCTAAGTATGAGACAGGGCCCAGTTAAAGTGGCGCAGCGTCACCGCAGTGAACGCTACCCCGAGAATCCTTGGCTGTCTTTACCCGACGACTTTACATCAACCTCTCAAATGTCCCACATTTGAGAAGATTATGTCCAAGAACCCCATTTGTTACATTAATCTGCTACTGACGTCTTTGTCTAGTTGATCAATCCGACCGGTATGCGCAGCATTCTTAGCCAAATGTATCGATAATTTCAGGCCCTCTCTGATTTCTGGTCCCCCCTCCTTTCTCCTCCTCCTCTCCCGACAAGCCGCTTCAGTCCATTGCTGCCGTCGAATCGAGCCTCGGCGCTGCCCTCAATTTAGGAATGATAATGAGCACTTTGGGTGTTAAGGATTCCATATCGAAATTTATCTTACCATCAGTTCCAACGTTTTGTCGTCCATCTCCGGCTCCATGTTGACGATCCCCCCCGAAACTCGTTCTGAAAATGGAAACCCAGCCCTGCGTCGGCGGCCCGCAAATGCAGAGACGTCATTCACTTCGCTCAACCACACAGCTATGGTAGGGCAGTGTCAAAGGGGTGGGTGGGGGATGGGAACGCCCATGCAATGAAAAAAAAGCCACGCTGATTGGGCCGATTTTGTCAAAAGAGGCGTGGTTTCATAGCTGTGCCTTTTATCGATTGGCTTACCGTGCTACCGAGGCTTCCCCGGTGACTCCCCCAAACAAAAGGGCAAATGGATGAAGATGCTGTTGCTATCCTGAACAGGAATACACTCAGGCGAAATCAATCATCCGCATAGCTTTGCTATGAGATGCTGCAAGATCTTAGGTATTTGACTGTCATATGTGGGGGAAAAAGCAATAATGATTACGCTCAAATAAACCAGTACAGTTGTAAGGGGCTTTTGAATCACAGTACATTGGCAGAAGTCAGCAGTAGAGTTCTAGATCAGTTTGAAATCAGGTTTTGGTTAATTCAGTAAATTGCTGAGTAGTTGCATTATTTTAGCAAACCCAGTCATTTCAGCAGTTATACAAAGTGAATCACAGGAGACATGAGGATGAGCTTCTTTAAAGAGGATTCATCTGATTTGAGTACAAGTCAAAGCCACCTCAAACATAGGTATCTTCTTTGTGTCAAACAAGCTGTTCCAGGCAGTTGGATTCTGTATTTTATTCAAATGGGTAGATTATTTCATAACCTTGCCATTTAGGCACATGTTTGTGATTATCCTTGGCATTATCTTTGGTGACATCTTACTACAAACTAATCTAATAAAAAAAATGTCAGTTTTACTTATTTGATCATTTCGAAGTCCATGGTGCCATTTGAGAAACCAAGTTTAAATCACGTGATCCTCAGGATGTTTAGTTTTATATGTAGTGCATCTGTGCCAAAAACCATTTGGTTTGCATGCCAATTGTCAACAAACCCATTTATAAAACCATCCAACTGTCATTGAAATGTTTGTATTCTGTTACTTAAAAATCAGAGCACTCAACTCCAATACTATACAACTGGCTAATGACAACCTCTACTAAAATCAAATAAGCTTGAATTCTGATCTCTGACATATATAGATATCATTGTAAGCTCGATCTTGAAAACTTATACAACTGTAATTACTGAAAATCAGCCATGCAAATGTCACACAGAATTATTACATCATATTCATCTGATGAGAAAAGTGGAGAAAAGGTCAGCTTTTCCAGGAAGAGGACAGACACCACAATTATTGAGACCACAGCAGATGAGGAGGTAGCAATGGTTTTCAGCAGTTCAAATTTAATACTTTGTCCCCCTTTCTCTACAGAAACCCAGGTAAAAAAAATCCCCCACTCTCATAAAATACAACAGCAGCAGTTACCAGTAAAAAAATGAAATGCAAAAAAAAAGAAAAAAGAGAGAAAGCATAGAAGAGAGAGAGGGAAGGGGCATGATGAGGCAAGGAAGGAAAATATATTTTCTATTTGTGTGGACTGAGCCCAAAGTTCATCTTTAAAGCAGGTAAGGGGCAATGAGGAATCTGGGAACTTGCTGTTGTGTTCATTCAAAACGGAGGGGAGGAGAAAAAAAAAAAAGAAAAAAATGAGTCGAGTCCAATCCAACTAGGGGAAGGAACCAGCACTCTAAGGCAGGGATTTATTCAGGAAGGGCTTTCTCCCTCTCTGGATGAAAGAAAATCTCACTCCTCTTCAGCCTGTGTGATGTATTTTGTCATGTGTACAGATGAATTGTATGTGCAAGTTTGTGTATGCAACAGGTAAATTGGAAGGTGTGTATCAGTCATATATGTGGTCAACACAGTTGCACCTCTCACTTGCTGCAAGAGAGGTGGCATTTTTCTTTCCTCATTTCTTCATTCATTCCTTTGCTTTTCTTTTTTTTTCTCCCAATATCAGTCCCCGACTACCTAGTAGTCATCCAAATCAAAGAACTCATCGTCCTCTCCTTGGTACTCCATGCCCTGGAAATCCACCCTGTACCGCAAGATACCTGAGGAACAGAGATAATAACTGATTAAGTAATGTAATGGTGGCCTGCCTATGCCATCTTTTATCAGACTAGTGCAGAATTAAAAGAAGAATTAGACAAGGACAAACTAATCCTCATTAACTATGGCACTGTAAGAGTAATCCAACATGAATACATTCCTAAAATCCTGTCTTTAAGTGCTATGATAAGATTTATTTCAAGTGCTACAGATAATTTTACAGGTACTTTTCAGATATCTTTTCTTTTCTAATGTGTCCAATGCATGTTATTAAACATAAAGCCATTACATAGTTAGACAAAATAATTGACAATTTCTGTACACCTAAGACCTATTTCATATTAAAGCTGTCCTTAAATAACCAAACACCCCCCCAAAAAAAAAAATAAAACACTGCCAGTAACTCAAAAAACTAAGAAAAAAAACTACTCATGGTCGTCTGTCTTTTATTAAATGAAGTTAATGCACCTTGTAAGTGATTAGCAGCACAGAAAATTAAAACACATTTATTACATGATATTTGTCTTCTCTCGTAAACCTTTCAGGTGAACAAAATCTTTAATATTTTGTATTTTTTGTAAATTCTTAAATTTTTACATTTTCATTATTGATGTTCTTTATATTATTTCATTTAATGCCCTTCACAATATATTTAGTAATAATGTCCAATAATAACCTATGACTTTACTTATTTTAATTACAACAGATAGAGCTCCAAGAGCTTGTAGGCCACAAACAAACAAACACCCATAGATACTTAAGAGGTTTGACCCTCTGTGGCTGAAGGGCAGGACACCTACTCATCACCAGCTGAAGTACCTATGAACATTCAACTGTTTCTCTATTTTCCATGTACAAATGTGCAATTCCAGTGTTAGGAACCACTCCATGCTCACCTCCAATGCCTCCAAAGCCCTTAACGAACTGAGACCCTTCCTGGCTTTTGTCTGTGACTATTTCCAGCGTGGCTCCAAATTTCTTATAGTTGTTAGCAAACCACTCCAACAGTGGCATGCTCTCGATCAGCTCATGTTCCTGCCCCGTCTAGACATGAGTGAGGAACACATGACAACATGACTTTAGTGTCATAAATCAGTGACAACACTTCTGTCTGTCATATTGGTGTGGCGATTACCTCCTTGTCTGTGAAGTGAGACTTGTCTTTTTCCTGTTCTGGCGTTAAGTACAAAGTCTTTTCATCTAGAAATGACAGAGAGAAACATTATAGCATCATACCATTTTATAACCTCGTTTTTCAGCAGTGTGACCCAGACACATGTGGTGCTTTTACCATTTTCTGCTCCGTTGCTCTCTGCCCCATGCACACGTAGAATGTAACGCATGGTGTCTAAGTTCTCGTAGACTATGAGGATCTCCACTGCCCCCATCTCCAGGGCTTTGAGTGTGTCTTCCACACCAAAACAGTACTTCCCCGTATCCTGACTGATTTCATCAAAGTACCGCCCTGTATAGTGGGACCAAAGAAGGCAAGAAAACATGTCAATTTTTTTTCTTAAACAACAATATAAAGAAAAGCTCCTGTCCCTTTGATCTCTTTGAGGTTAAGAATTCCAAAAGTTGTTTCATTGGATTATTAAGACCACCCACCTATGAGCTTCTTCTCCTGGATGAACTTGACATTAGAAAGAACTTCTGCTGAGAGCTCTATCGCCTGGTTGAAACCATTCTCTCCTCCATAGGAAATGTCAACCAGCTTCAGCACCTTAGCCTGTAACCTCTGTACAGAAAAAAAGACAATTTTAACAAGCTGTTAAAATGCACAAACAGTGATTATCTAAAGCAACATAATTCATCAATGTAGCAAGTTAACGTTAGCAATATAAAACCTAAACCTCAGTCATTAACTATGGCAATATGGTAAAAAGTAAATAAAAGAAACATTCTAAAAAAAAACTATACGTCATGCAGAGGATACTATTACTTCAGGATTCGTATAAAAAAAACCCACAAAAGATTATTTAAATGTTACGAGTGTTGAGGCTGGTTTCCTGAGGTTTTTGTAAACCCACAGAATAACAGTCCTTTCAACACAAGACTTAAGGATGCGCAGATTATTCTCAAATATTTTTTACCACTCTTCTTTCCCTTGCATTTCCATCTGATTTTGTTATTCGTCAACTGAATTAAAGTTGTCAAAACCACACTCACTTTAGTGAGCCAAGCACCCATACAGTACTAGAGCATTTTACAGAGTGCCGCAGATTGTTTATGGCTACTGTGTTTATCACCTTTTAAATATGAAAAGACTAGATCTAGAAAATAGTGATGAACTGCAACTACTATGGTCAGTCTGAGTATCTTCAATCAGTAATCATGATTCACAGTGATATACACAGTTCAAAGTGTGTTTCCAAGTGTTTTTACAGAATGGTACTGAGAGTGGCTTAGTTTCTTAATTGTGTGGAAAATAAACAACTGATATTATATATGCAATATGCAACTGGTGTTACACTTTGACATAAACAGACACATACTTACTGGGTCAAACATGTCAGACTGGCTGAGCTCGGTTTTGAAATCGGCAGATCCAGCCAGGACCATTCCTGCCACATTGACTTTGTCATTGGACACAAAGAGCTGGACAGCCGTCTCAGCTACTTTTCGCACATAGTTGTGTCTCTTCTCCATTCTCAGACGAGCAAAACGCAGAGCTGACTGTCCTCCTCTGCCTGAAAGATAAAAAGTCAGTGACTGAAATTATCTTTAAAAGACAAGACAGATGACCCTAAAACAATACAGAGTAATAATAATAATGCAATGAGCTTTGATATACATCTGATAATGTCAGAAGGTAAGGGTTGTGCAAGTACCGTGCTTTTTAGGTAGGTCCACAGTGAACTTGTGCAGCACCTCTCTGGTGTTGCCCTGCAGTGTGCCAAAAAGAGCCCCACTACCATCGATCACAATGAAGCCAAACTTACTATCGTCAGAGAGCAGAGCCGTCAATGCCTGTGAAAGTAATGAAGGAAGAATGGGTGAAGATAATGTGGCAGAAAGCAAACAATAAAGACAACCGCAAAACAAACAAAAAAAAAAGCTCTCACCTCAGTGTGGAACTTGTTGTCACAGAGGTACAGGGAGGTGTTGATTGGCTTAAAAGGCTCAAAGTCAATATTGACTTTCTTCTCCTTGCCTTCCTCTGTCACAATGGTACCACAGTACACAACCAAACCATTGGGGGGCACTGGCAAGAGAGAGGAGTTAAACAATATAAAATTAGATTAAGTGTTAGAAAAGAAGCATTAATCTACAGTTTTCAAGTGAAAGGAAAAAATGGTTAACAGCTCATATTTAAAGAGAATCTATTGTGGATCAAATTGGTTACTCTGCAAATTTGACTTTTACAGAGACCTCAATATTTTCCAGTTTTCTTATGTTTTGTACAGACTTCAGTATGTACACTAACAAAATGGGGAACACACAGTACACTGAAAATCTAATGCGTCATTAAATATCCTGTTAAAATAATTCTAACAATTTTACAGTGAAGCTTCACAGCACACCATTTATTATTTTTTTTACTTATCTACACGTTTAAGTACAAACCAGATTATGGTCAAGTTAATCAAGAATCAAACTGTCTATCTGGAGCCTACTGCAAACATCAGCCATGCTCTTACCAATAAAAATTTGTATCAAGCTGCCCCAAGAAATGTCAATACTGCTTTAATGTCAAACAATGCACCAGATCACTATTACCCGCTTTAATTTTTTATATACAGCCACTCCTTGGCATAGTTGAAACAGCTTTAACATTATAATAGGCAGAAAATTACAAAATATAATAGTCCACCCTGCTAGAAGCCCTGTTGACCACTGTGTAGTGTGGTGACTCCTATTTAGTGCCTAACATTCATACTAAGGGGTAAAACTTATTAACACAGCAATTAGCATCAGTAACACTTAGTTCTGAAAATGAAGCAGTGCTGAGGGTATTAGAATAATAATTCTAGTTAGGTTTTTATTATGTTGGAATTTGCTTGATGAAATTTGTTTACATTCTTTTGATATTTTTTGCATGAAATTTCAGGTTATATATTTTAGAATTTCCCTAATGTTAATGAAGATATTGAAAGTCTATTCAAGGAAGTTATTCCACAAATAGTTATGCTGCCTTACACTGCACTGCATGAAGGTCAGTGGGTTTTGTATTTGAGTTTATGATCTATTGATAATAACACATACCCTTATTGTACAGTTTTAGTCTTTGCTGTACGGAAGTGATGGCCCCAAGTACAGAGAGCCTGTTGACTCGGCTCTTGATGTTGGAAGCAGTTCCAAACTCATCAGCCAACATTTTGGCCACTCTGGATATCTGGTCCTTTGGAGGGATGATCAGGGAGATCATACTGGTGCCATTACTATAGACAAAAAAAAAAAAAAAAAAACATCTTTTAAGTATTCACAAAAATGCATACTTTGACAAAAGCTTGAATACATATACACAATGCTACAGGATATGGCTTCTTATAAGACCTCATTAAATTGCTGCTTTAACAAGCATGCTGTCAGAGAGACTTTACACTGCAATACTGTAGCACAGCAATACAACTAGTCACATATCATTTGTTCCATGTACAGCCAATGCATTTTTCCTACTAATCTGATTCAGCATACAAACCATTACACAAACAAAACCTTGGTTGGCAAAATATCACCTTGACAACATGTGAGGGACAAACAGAGTGGGCTTTCAGTTTACAATCTCTGTCCTTGAAGCTATGAACTGAGTGTGAAGTTTCACCGGTCCACACTTACTGCTCATAATGTATCTGTCTCTCAGGAAACGCATATCTGTACACAAGCAAGTAGCGGCTTTTAGATGAATATAGGGCAAATGGTCAATTGTGTGACATGGCAGGCGGCAGAGCACAGGGCAGCAAATTCTGCGCAACACTAGACGACAAGCTGTCGCAGAGTAAGCTATTAGCAAGTATAGCAACACCCACAACTCACATGTCCTGTTTGATAATTTAACAAGGCCACCGAGTCTAACCGGTAAACCACTGACTAGAGGGATTTACAACTGATCGTCCTGACTGTTAGTTATTCACGCTTTATTCTAAAGGGTTGCACAAGGCAATTTACCAAGTACACTCTTGGCTTGATCACAACACTCGACGTTAGACTAACTTTTAAACACACTAGGTATCAGTTGGAGGTTGTGAAAACCTTTCATCGGAGCATGTGGAGTAACTAACTATTGTAAGCTAGCCGGCCTCCCTTTCGCATCAACGTGCTTTCTAGGGTAAGACACCCATGGCGGCCTCTTTACAGAGATGACGTCTGTTAGCGGGTTTCGTTAGCCGCACAGCTAACACTACCATTGCTCGCTGTGTGAGACTAAAGTAAAAGTCTTCCGAAATGTCATCTATAAAGCAAAAACATAGACATGTGTATAAATTATCTCTTCCAAATAAACCCAGTATTGCCACTCACAGAGATTAAAATGCGACAACAGTTGGCTAGTGCTAAATGTATTAGCAAGCTAATAGCCGGGGCTACTTAACAAAGCTAAGTTAGCGGTGCTAGGCTACCACTCCCAAATTTGGCCCCACTTACTCGAGCTCCAGCTGTTGCCGTGGTCCACATACACCATCACCAAAAGCCATAAACCGTGAGACAGTTAGCACGGACACTGTATCAGCAGGCGGTTCAAACAGATTACTTACCCACGAGCTGCTTCCAAACTTTTGATCAGCTTCTTGATTTTCCATATCTCCACGTTTCTGTCCGCCGCGCTGGGGTCGTCCGCCATCTTTCTGCTGTAATCGCTTCAGCACCTGAAAAGACGTGAAAAAAGGAGAAAAACATAAGGGGTGAACCGATCAGAGACTGAGTTAACATGTCATTCTTATGGAACAAGTCGGATAAAATATCAGCCGCAAGTAGCCGGACTAGATACCTCTCCTAACCAGCGGCACGGTGTCTGTAAAGGCACCTGACCAGTACTGGCAGCTGGACTGACCGTGAGGAAAAGACCCTATCTGGGCTGCCTCAGTCAGTACAGTGCGCGGAGAATCACAGGCCTACAGTCTGCTAGGCCCTAGCGTCCACCCTGTTCTTATCTAATACGACCTACTTTCACCTCCAAGTTCCCCTGGAAACCATACGGAAACCAACCTCTAGCTTTTCTGGTGCCGAATTTACGCCAAGATAAAATAAAGGTGATACGGTACCTGCCTCGGACAACGCCGCTCCACTCCGCTCTCTGTCTGCTACGTCGAGTCGGTGGTCCGAGGAATGACGTTGCCTTCCCGACCGGTTTCTCTCTCCTCCACACTGCGCGTGGTGCCTTCGACGGGCTCACATGTGGGAGGTGGTTAGAATTGTGGCGTTCCCTTCCTGGAAACCACATAGAAACCAATTGAATTTCTCGGCCACTACGCCAATCATGACACTCTAAATCATGATTGGACAAAATCTGAAAACCTCTCTTAAAGCTGGGCGGACGTTAGACTCTATACTTTATGGGACTTGTAGTAAAGGTGATGTGGCTCAACTACAACGGTTGGACCGATTAGTTGAACACAAGTTTTGCGAGCAATTTACTTTTTAATTGCTATGCTATAGAGAGAGGCATTATCCATAGAATTTAAGTTCGGCGATTCCAGTAATTTATTCACTTTATAGTATGTAGTACTTATAATATCAGTTTACCGCTATTGTGCGAGCAACGGCCTCTAGTGGCCACTTTGAAAACTTGCCATACAAGTTCAGCCATTCAGCTGCAAGCAAATGATCTATCTATCTATCTATCTATCTATCTATCTATCTATCTATCTATCTATCTATCTATCTATCTATCTAT
>JAPQRQ010000002.1:22134433-22151933 GCA_037367365.1 Apogon talboti
GGTGTCTGAGATTGATTTCACTGACCCAAAGAGCCCTGAGACACAATACCATCCATGAGTTTCACTGGAAAACAAAAAAATTTACCTTTATGACACTTAAACACAATTTGCATAATAATTTGGAACGCGGTGTATAGTATTTCATATCTATATCCTAATCTACTGAAATGTCCACCAAAATAGGCTCCTGCTATTAATGCAATTCAGGGAGGTCTGAAATGCATTAGACTAATGCCTGATACTTAAAATAATATATATGTCATATAATGTCAAATAATGCCATAGTAAGTACTGTCAGTGAATACATCTACAACATGTTATGTTCAGAATAAGTACGAAGCATGTTGGTACTCATGGACAGGAGTCCATGCAAATTATATTGTTTGGCAGCACAGTTTTCTTTGCAGTTGGTTTGTGCATTACATGCAATATTTTTGCCTTGTGTGCACCAAATTTGTGCCCACAAAAGCCACGCAATCCTTTTTTGGATTTGGCCCTCAGTGTTTAACCTCAGGTGACAACACCCCCCCATCTATCTATAGAAATGGCAATGTTTAATACTGTAATTTGATACCAAATTTTAACCTTCATTTAGATTGAATTAGCACTGACTTAAAAACCTCAGTTTTCCACAGTCTTTTGCAGTCAGCACTGTCCCAAAATTTCTAATTTGTGGTTTGCAGTACATCTTTGAGAAACATAGTGCTAATCAGAAGCAGAGAAACTCATTGTCAGTGGGTCAAAGGATTGATTCTCTGGCACAAAAATAATGCCTCCTTTGTAACCAGAGTTTAACACAGTTAGATACCATGCTTTCTCCCAGCCCCGGTGCTAATTAAGGCACAACAGTGTGACTGGAAAGCCATTCTGGCTGCAGGCCGTATATTTCCTCCTGAGATAGAGCAGGGCTTCAGGGTTGGCCTCTAAACCCAGTGCTGATGCAGAACTGAGAGAAAATTACATTTGATAAAACTGGCAAATAAAAAAGGTCAAAACAAGAGATAAAAATAAAAGAATGCAATAGATTAGATGTTGGAACCTCTGCAGGCTTTACAACCAAGACACAACTTTAAGCAAGAAAGGTCAGATCAGACTGTAACATTACATCACTTATTACTAACCAAACACAAACTCCGGCTAACTGATTCCAAACTTTTCTCCAGCCATGCCCGTCTTTCTTTTTATGTACAAATGTCTGTGCACTGTGTCCTCTGGCAGAGTCTTGTTGCCAGTTTGACTCTCTGGTGCTCTACTGGACTGGCTGTGATAATGGGGCACTGCCTGTCATTTGTAATCCTCCCTTTGACTGCCTTCACCAGATAATATATTACAATCACAACCTCACAAATCTGTTGGGCATTCTGATATACAAGAACTCAAAATGAAATTTGCCTTGCTGACAGTTCAGCTCTTATCTACTCCCAAGGACTCTTCCTCCCCTCTTGTGTCTGTCTGTTTGTTCAGGCTTAAAGGCCTATTCAAAGCAACTCCACAAACAATACTAACGGAACAGAGCATAGAAAAATGCCGATGATGAAAACAAATAAGAAACAAATACATAACTCAGTGCTTGACTTTGAAAGAAGGCTGTGTTCACCAGGAGGAGGTGTGTTTCACTGCATTTCATTCAGAATTGTGGGTAGGAGCTGAGGAGACAAGATGGCACAGAAACACTGGAAAAGAGGGAAAACAAAATATGGGTGGTTTTTATGAGTCTCTGCATTTCTTTGGAATGAGTGTGTGAGATTGTTTGTGAATGTGACTGTTTTCCTCTTTCCTGTAAATGGGAAATGAAGTAAATGTCAAGACATGGCTGACATTTTAATGACTACAAGGCAGCTGCTCCAGGGTGAGTTTGCTGCAGCGTGTCACACAGAGAGCAAAGACAGCCACCTGGGTGTATGATTGTAAGTTTGTGCAAGTGCGAACACTGTGACATATAGCCATGTTACAGCAAACATTTGCGATTAAATGTTAGCATCCCTATACAGTAGCCATGCTCCAGAAAATCCTCATACCTGATGACAGAAAAGACTGATGACCAGTCACTGGCAAAACGAGATATGTACGAAATGTGTAGACAAAATTACCAGTGAGAGTGTTCAAAAATAACAACATAAGTGCTTCTTTTGGGCTGTGGATTTGCCATGGCTAACATTTGGTTGAGGTTAAATACGTACAAAAATTACTTGATTATGATTAGGACAACATTGTGGTTAAGGTTAAACTAAGAAATTATCCGATAATCATGACGGTTGGAACAACAACACACAGATAGTTCAACTTAGGTATAAAAACTACTCCTCTTTTTCACATCCAGCATTCATATTTATTTTAAACTCTGGTGATTAAAGTGTTCGCCCCCACCCCACCGTCGTGTTGATGTGATCCGTCCGCCTGGATGGCCAGGGGGGGCGGGACATGCAGACAGGAAACCCCGGGCCATCCATGCGGACGGATCACATTGACACGACGGTTGTGGGTGCAGGGGCCGGCAGTCTGAGACTCTGTCTGCAGCCGCTAGCACTGCGCTGCTAACGTTAGCTGTAGAGCTTAAGAGCAGCTGTGGTTCTGCAACCTCCTCTGTTAAGTGAAAACAAATGTCCGAAACTTCAATGTCCAGCTAAAGTTTCCCATTCCGCTCTGCTCCACTAGCATATTCGATCACTATTTTTTTAATTCTCGTCACCAGCTTTATTGAAAACAAATCACATGGGCAGAGGGGGAGGGTTAACGGTGGGTTTTACGACAGTGAATATGTACTTCCAAACTGTAGGGAGAGCTCTGCAAAGAAAAATTCCACAAAAACAGCGAAGAAGAACCAAAACGGTAAAATGTTGCTTAGTTCCCCTTTAAGTCATTAAACACCAGCACTCCTGCAGTCTCCATCATAATGGTAATATAGGGTACAGAGGAGAGGGTGATAATGATCAAATGGATAATGCTGACTGAAATGATAAAACTCAAAAGATGTGGACATGCTTTGTTCTCATTTATCAAAACAACATAGTTCTTGTATGACCTTCTTCCCTCTGTAGCAGGGATCATCTTCCCAGTGAATACTGATCTATAGTCAGTCTTGAAGATCAATCTTGTGATAAAAGTGTTAGATGTTGGCTTTGATGGCCTCATCTCCTATTCATTATCTCACACAAGAAACAACTTCCATTCTCTGCTTGTGTTTTGTTCTCTTTTTCATTCCCTCTGTATGCACATGGGTGAGGCAGGTGGATCAGAGCTTCTCTGTCCCTAAGTGTGAAGTATTACATCTATTAAGTATCACACACACACGTAAACGGCCAGCTGCTACACAGTCCCTTAGATGAATGTCAAATCAAGAGTGCTGGCCAAGTCACCACGGTAACACAGTGATATTTTGTTGTAGTTCAATGAAATAGCACACTGTACCAAGACTACAAAGAATAGAACCACAACTGTTCAACATGCCAACAAGGGAAGATTCATGCTTTTCGTTAGATGTTCACATCACTCACACTGTCACTGTAATTTGGAATGCACAGCAAAAATGTGAATCAAACACCATAGCCACTGAAAAGAGAATAGATAGAATCTCGAAAGACCCTTAAGATGTAGAGGAAGACATCTGTCAGTGAAAGAAATCTGGCAACTGTAGACATTGTTATACTGGTGTCACATTGTTTAAAGGCTCCTTTATCACAAGAACATACTAAAGGTGAGAACACTGAAAAGAAATCAAATGTCTGACCCAACCTGTTTTGTGAAATCCATCTGTATTTTGAGGATATTTCTGCCTTATCAAACAACCATTTAATTGTGCTTTTATATAGAACAGTGTTTCTAAAGTGCTTTGTTGTTTTTTGTTTTGTTTTTTTGTTTGTTTGTTTTTGTTTCTATTTTATTGTATTGTACTATGGTGTTTTAGAAAGGCCCAACTAGGGACAAGAGTTGAAAATTAGCACTAGCTATAAACTCGATATGCATTACATCAGCTGCAAGCCTGGAACTGTCTGACTGCATTGTTCCTGTCAAATAAATAAATAAAACATTTAGTCAACTTTATAACTACGAAAACATGGAACTCCACAAAGTTATTTCTGAGATTAAAACATTTGTACTGAGTGCTTCACGTAGTTAAAAAAAATGCAAACTGTACAAGTGTATGAAGGAATAAAATGCTCATCAAGGACAGGAGAGACTATATGAAAAATAGAAAAAGCAATAAGTGTTTCAAATAATCAATAGTCACTGATTAAAAACTAAGCAAAGCAAAAAAATGCAAGAAAAAGCATCCAAGGCATCTGATGCAAAAGTGAAAATCCTATATTATCCAAACAGAGACACCATCGCCAAAGTGTTTTCCTCAGGATGTAATGAAAAAGACATGCTCAATTTTAACCCCATACTGCCCAAATTTATTTGCAAAATAAATTTTTAAAAAAATTGCTGTTTTTGATGCAGATGCCAAATTAATTTTTCATTTGAATAAAGTCCATACAATAGCTATGACACAAATTAGTGATATCAGGCATAATTGGCAAAATAATTCAACAAATGTTCTAGTCTCATGTATGTAGATTATTTTACTAATGCTGCTATTGAGCAGCACAATCCAAACAAAGAAAAAAATATCCAAATATTCTACAAGGGGTTCAAACTTCAGTTCATTATTCAGTGTTAGTCATGTGACACTAAAGAACTGCTAACAAGTATGACTAAAAGAATCAAAAGAGCAAATGGCAAAAATATATATATATCTTTTGTCCCTGTAAGTAAGAAAGAATATTTCATTTTTTTAATTGGTTGTTTTGAACATTTACTGATTATTTGGGATGGTCATAGGGATGGCAAAGCAATTTAACATATAGTAATCCCAAATTTTGGTCAAGCAAAGATTCAAAGATCACCTTGTTAAAGTATGTGCAAAACACATACAAATAATCTGTTTATGTGTGTTTAAATAAATCACATTGCCATCCAATATTCTCGAAAACAGTATAAAATATTAGTTTTCCAAGAGACACACTGGCTTTATACCCCTAAAAAATGTGTAATAGCCTGAATGGCATACTGTTAAACTAAAACGAGAAACTGAGGCAGTTGCATCACTTCCTTGGTGGAGGTAATGCTAATGCAGATAATGAATCAGTGGAGGGAGATGACGTACTACTTTGAGTATACATTTCCAAAAACCCTCTGCTTCATGAGTAAGGACTAGAATAAAACTGGAGGAGTAAATTAGTCAGATGTACAAATAAAAAAAGAATAATTTAATAACTTTTCAGCGAAAAAAAACCCGACAAGAGCATGTGGATTTGAATTAACACACACAAACACATAGGAAACTTGATGATAATCTGTTTGTCACTACTTTTACATTGTGTATTTTAAGTAATCACACTCCTAACATAGCAACAGTCAACAGTTGAGTTTATATATATATATATGTGTATGTGTATATATTTATATATACACATACATGTATGTGTATATATACACATACATATACTATATGGGCAACGTTGATATATTTGATTCATTTGTTATTACAATATTTGATACGGAGCAAAAACATTCATTGTCGATGCTAAAGGAACAGGAAGAAATCACCAGATTATCTCTCTCAAGTCAATCCAGAGAATACCATTGTATAGTAAAAAACACTAACCTGCTAGTGATGCTGCAGAATTAATTAACCAGAACCTTTAATCCAAACCACCTTCTTGTGTGACTTCAATAAATCTCAATTCCTTAAACTAATGAATGACAGGATTTAAAATATAAGTAGCTTTTCTGCACTGTCACATAAATAAACCTATTATAACAGGGAAGGTGTACATTATGGCCCCCAGTATTTAACTATCCACATAGTAACAAACCTCAGTGTACTCAAGAGTTCTCATTACATCTTTTCTTTTCTCCCACTAGAGAGGCATTACGGGAAGGTGCAAAAAGGTCTCTGCATAATGACATAAATTGTTCCCTTCACTTAATTTGGTCTCTTCTTCAGCTCTCCTCATTTGCCTGTTTCCTCTCTGACACTTTGCTCATTTCAGCAGAATCTGTAAAGGTGAATAATGACATATTCCCTTTGCTGCCAGAGCTTCACAAAGGAGCTGAGGAGATTTTACACCCAACTGCCTTTAAAAGCTTTTATCCAACTTCCCTTCACGACATTAAATCTTGACCTCAAAGGCCTTTTCTTCCTTAGATTTCACTTCTTACCACTGTGGTTGTTGTTCTAACAGCTACAATCTGTCATGTTGTAGAACTGGACCGTCTTCAGTATAGTAAAAGTAGCTATAACTACACAAAATTTGAATGTTATGTTGTCACGAATTTTGAGCCACTAATCTTATCAATACATTACAATAATTCAGATAAAATGCAGTTTCTCAGCTTTTCATCACTATTAGATATGACCCTTTTGGATGTTCAGAAGCTCTGTAGTGAATGTAGAAACACCGTCATCTTCTGCAACATTGATTCATCAGTAAAATCCATGTAGTTTGACAAATGACAGTAGTTGTAGACACTTGTTTTTATGTTTAATTAATGACATACTTTGCTGAAAAAGTCACATTTTCTTCTGTTTTCTCTGTTTGACCTTTCTTAATCACCTTCAAATTTACCCGGTGCGTTCATGAATGTATATATGTTCAGTAAATTAAATACAGGAAAATACTGAAAAATGCAAAATATATAGGATAATATTATAACTCATGTCATGATAAATCACTTAGGAAATGATAAACGAAGAGAAAAATGATTTGCAAGGGTTAAAGAACTAATTTGACAGAAAAGGCCCTGTGTCAGAATTCAACCAACACAAACCTGCTCTACCAATATGACAAATAAATGCTTAGGGTGATGGAGGAAGCAGCAGACACACACAGCGAAAGAATCAGTTGAGTGACAGTGAGTTAGAAGTACCTGCAAGAATATGACTGCATGTTGTTTGTCAGCTTAATACAATACAATTCTTACCTGTTCACATTATTTGAGTGATCTGTATTCATTTCCCAGCACAAACACGCCCAATGGCAGACATAGAAAGAAACAAAGAGACCGCCTTACCTTGGTCAAAGAACTTGGCAGGAGCCTCACACTTGGAGTAGTCATTGTGAAAGGCAACGCGGCATAACAAAGCGTGGAAAATAAATGTTGGCAGCACTAAATACACACACACAGAAAATGACAAAAAATTGACAGAATGTATGTAAACCTCCACTGTCGACTCAGACTGAACATATGCATCACTGAGAGGCTGAGAATGGAAAAGGTGTCAGCACCACGAAATTAGCGCAGCTCTTTTTTGTCTATTCTGTTTATTCCCTCTTTCTCAGTGAAATGCAAATATTTAAAAAGGCTTAAGAAGTGATGGGCTTCAACAAGTATTTATTCTCCCAAAATCTGTGTTTGTAATGAACTAACAAAGCGCTCCATGAGACAAAGTGGGTGCCTAGTAGCATTAGTGTTAGTAAGATAAAACACTATAGGAACATGCACACTGAGTACACCATTCCTCAAATAAGAACATTCCTCCCACAGTGCAGAGTGTGTATTACTGGGTATAATCACTCAATCACTTTGCCAAACGAAGATAGCTTTTGATCTAACTGGGGAAAAAACTTTGCAGCATGCATTTGTGTTGTGCAGTGTTTTCTTTTAATCAGCTTGGCTTATCAGGCTGAGCAGTTCAACAAGAATTTAGAGACAGAGTACAGTGATTTGTTCACCTGATTATCTCCCCTCCCCAGACCACTGATCTGTCCCATTGAGATGAGACAAATCACAGAGAATTACCCTCCAATTACGCTCTGTGCACAGGCTAGCCTCTCTTCATCTGTCATCCTCAATTAGCCACACAAGCAAATGTTTGAAGTTAAATACTGATTAGAGGGCTGTACTCTGAAAATGATTTCCCTTCTCCACCCACCTACATATCATCACTCCATTAAATGTAGCTTTAAATGCATTTTTCTACCAAAGGCAGAGTGTTGACATAATTATAGTCAAACTAGTACATGATCAAAGGGTTCATGTGAGCACCAAAATACCTCTAATAATGTAAAACGATGTCTGACCTGTGTCTCAAATAGAGGTATGGATGTGGTGGCCTAGATATATAAATAAACATTGGCTGCATTTAATGGTATCCAATTAAGTTTTTTAGTTTTCATTTACAGAAAACAGAGCCAAATGTAAGTAAAACCCTTTGTATCATATTTTACATTTGATTTTGTTGAAATTTGTGAATTCAACAGATTTGCTAAGTCATTTGGTATGCAATACAACCATATGTGTATTAAACTGACGGAGATGACGACAACAGCCGTTTTGCTTTAAGAGTATGACAGCCAACTCCAAAAACACATGGGTTAAAAATCAAGAGCCAGTGCTTTGTTCCTGACAATGCTGTAGGCACGTGCTTTGAGGGGGAAAATTGCTTCATCACCCACAGCTGGACTCAAATCAGTGCCCACAGCAAAAGTCCCCCTAGCTTATCAAAGTGGCTCAGTTGGCTTGAGCCTAGTGAAAAAACATTTCTTTCCAACTGAGAGATGACAAAACGCCTCAGTCAGTCACCAATTTTGACTTTTCACAGCTCACTGCCCAATGCTACACCTGCAGCTCTTTCAACTGTACAGACTTTCTTTCACCAACTATTTTTCTTTTGTGGCTCATTTTTTACCTTAATAATTTCCTTTTTTTTTTTTTTTAAATATGCACAAGTGCACAGACTGACATGAAAATATCTCGTACAACACAAGAGGAGCACTGCTGTACTGTTTAGCAGTTTCTGTAGTCTGGCTCACATGCTCTGCTGGAATAATCCTGCTGTTGGGCAATGATTTCGGTTGGATTTCTCCCTTTTGGTATCTGCATATTACAGTTCTCAGACCTCTCATTACATCAAACTGCAATCTCTAAGGTAGCAACTACATACTGAAAAGAACATGTTTTAAGAAAGGCAAAGTGATTCTATTGCAGGGATTTGATTGTTTTAATACAACAGTTTGCTTCCTCATGAACAAATGTTTCACTAAAGCCCATAAAATGAAGGGTTTTTTTTTAAAGAAATTAAATGTTTTGGACTGTGAATGTGTATTAGTCAGTGGCAGTTAGTGGTGTGATGTGAATGTGTCTAATCATGCTACAAGCCATCCAACCTAAATGGCAAAATGTGTTGTTAGTCCATAACATTTCATTTGACATATAGCAATGTTTAATGGATTAGTTCCATGTCAGACAGAAGGAGAAGATGCACAAAATTCCAAATGAAAAACAAAGGTAGATTGGAAAATGAAAGACAAATAAAAAAAAGGAATGTATTGTACTACAATTTCATCATAGACAGTATAAACTGAAAAGGGTGCGTGTGGACCCAAATGCAGTACACCGGACACAGGAAAGGTCTTTTAGAGTCTTTATTGAGAATACACCAATATCAAAAAAAAGCAACAGATGAACTACTGGTTTGGAACTGGCAGGGTAGACTAGAATCCAGAGAACGGGGGTGCAGGTTGAAGTCCGGAGCTGGAGACTGGTGGATTTACCGGCTTGAGAAAGGCTGAAGTCCAGAGGATGGGAGTGCAGGTAAGAGTCCAAATCAACAGGCTGATTATCGAAGTCAGGGACAGGCGAGGACAGCAACAAGGAATCAGTGAGGATAGTAATGCTGGAGAGTCTCATGGAAGGCTGATGACAATCTGGCAAAGAGCATGGCTTTGACCAGGGTATAAATACTGAGAGACTGATTAGTTTCAGTTGTGCGCCCAGGTGAGGAGAGTTGCCCTGATTAAGAGGCGTGGCTGAAAGTGAGAGTGGAGACAGAGACTGTGACAATAAACAACATTTATTGTCGGGTTGGCTTCCTTTCATTTGTCAGTATGCTAGGTATGTAACACATTAAAATAAACTTAAAAAAGAAAAAAAATTCTGGGTCTTATAATTTGAAAGGTCAACTTTCTTATTCAACCAAGACCATGAGGACTTCGGCACTGTATCACATTCTCAACAGTGGCCTTGCTCTTACCAGTGTCACAGTATGATGTTTTGGTTTGATCGCTAGATGTCGCTAAACCTGGGAATTGAACACATTTCCAGTCAGAGTTCAGGCTCAAGTGATGTAAAGAGATGGGTCACAGACACCAGCAGGGCAAAGTGAGGGAGCTACACTGAGATCTGGGCCATTTATAACCTGAGGCATATCAGGCTCCGGTGGTCTGGACGGACAGGGCAGCTTAATCAGGCTCTTCAGGTATCTTACAGTGCAGGTTATTATTAGATGTGACATGCACATGCACATATTACCTATGCAGCGGCTGTCATATGACAAATACTGCTGCTGATATCTATCTGAAAACACCACTGAGGTCCACAATCTCTCACATGACCTCTCAGACTATTATAAACTAGCTCTTTGTCATTTTGTCACCTCCAACATCCAGTTAATTTACACATACTGTCAACAATATAAATACAGCAGGTATTCTGTAGTAATACACACTGCCTCACCAACTGTGTGAAAATGTGGTGGACACTTAAAATATTCATGAGGCATGTCCTCATAGACTAGGTTTACAGATAAGCAGCTGTGGGTGTCACTGCAGCAAAAGTCCTCATTAGCAACTACTATATTATTGCGGAAACGGCCTTCAGTGAATATAAAACTGACAATGCATTTCATATAGCAACCAAGATAAATGTTAAAAGAGGTTCAAATCAGGTAAAAATACAGAAGAGAGCTGTTTTATAACCAAAGTGTAACCCAATATTTACATATTCCACAATATATGTATAAGTGACTCTTAACTTGTTATGATATAATTTTCTCAAATGCACCAAATTATGGCTGGTCAGTACCCAAGGTTCTGTGTGCTGTGCATTTAAATGAGCACTTCTCCAGTTCTGCAGAAATGGCTCATGTCCTCTGAGAAAACAATACAGTATATCTCGGCAGCTTCCTCAGGGAAGGGGTCTCCAACCAGTAGCTCAGGCTTGAGTAGCTCACTAAAGGTCAAAAGGATATGCAAACACAATAGGTTTAATTAAGTTTTATAACGTAAAGTGGTGTGACAAACCTGCTTAAATCAAATTCACAGAGAGCCCACCCTTATAATATGATTATTTAGCAATCAGCTGTCAATTAAACAAGCTCTGCTGTTGTAATGCTTATTAAGGTAGTGATGTTTAAGCAGTGTCATCAGAAAGTTAACAATAGTGTTGCCAGGAAAATACTGAGCTAAAAGATACATGATTCTCATGAGGAGTAGGAATAGAGCTACAGAGAATTTCAGCATATTATAATAGCATATAAATGAGATAATTTATTTACCTCCTCTACTTTCCTTTAAATGGCTGCAGAGGAAAGAACAACTATAGAAGAAAGGTCAGTTGTACTGAGAAACTCTACATTTATCAGTTATATTACAACCCTATGCTACTTATTCTGATCAAAGACCCATGTAATGAGAATCTGCTAAAAGGTGGTACTGATACCACAGCACTGCTTGATCCACACACACTCATACACACACACTATGGCTGCAGAGGCCAGATAGTCTTATTTGATGTGACATGTAATTCCAAACACATAAAGGGCAAATTATAGAAGTTGAAAAAGTGAGGAAAAGATGAGAGTAGAGATAGTGATACATTCTCTCCTGGGGAAACTGGAACTGACACTTTCCTGTCTATCACTGGCCTTTTCTGCTGCTTAAAATATGTCTCTCCATACCGACAAAAGCATGAGCATGAACATGATGCATGTGCCAATTAAGTGGTTATTTAGACGGTAGCCATTAAAGTAATTGATGGTGTGAATGGATTTAGTGTTCATTAAGGTTAAATTTATTAAACAGGCATGTGTTTACATTATGAAAAAGCTTTTCACCAGTAGAATTCATTAAGTAAAGACTGGGGGAAAAAAATCCAGGCGATAGACAAGTATGTGATTTCCTGAATTGTAGACTCTCTCTCTCTCTCATGTCAGTTAAAATCCACTTACATTCAGAAACTGATGTTCTCTTGAAAAGCCGGAGAAAATAGCTTATTACAAAACCATCAAGCTCCCTACGCAGCCATAGAGGACACCATTTACATTCTTGAGTGGTTCAGTCATGACATGTTATCTAATTTCATGTGTGTTCCCATGTTCTTTGACATACACGTCCAGCACAGGACCACACTATGTTGCTGTTACCTGAGCCTTCTCTGATGTTTTTAGCATTATGGTTATAGTGGTTGCTATACTCTCTCACTATTCCACCTACGTCTGAAGAGTGACCTTTCTTTAGACAAAACCCCATTACTATTCAATACTAATCTCAAAAGCATTAATTTGGCCCATAAAAGTGATTGGAGGAATAAAAAACCTGCCTTTTGTGATCATATATCTTTTTATTCATCCTGTCTTATTTCCTCTCTCTCAACTAATAAATAGCAGACTTATGTCCACGTATTTTATCCATCTCCCTCCAACGACTGATAGGGAGGGGTACGACAGATTTAGAATGCCATCAAAGTGAAAGATGCATTTACTATCTAGTGTTACTCTACACTGTTAGAAGAGACAGAACAGTGGCCAATACAGAAAATGACCGAACACAGGGCACATAGCTGAGAAAAAGACTGTAAAAGAGAAATTCTCCTTGATGATACATTTGCAGATGTTAAGACACAGAATAAACCCTGAAAGGTTATTGAATGTACTGTGTATTGTAAGTAACTAATTAATAAACTAGCTTACCAACAGTCAGTCTCATAATTTACCACTGTCATTAGTCTCACGAGGCCACACTAATGCAGAGACACAATTAAATACCAAAGATGTCAGACAAGACATAATCATTAAGTCACAGGCTTGAATAAAACAAATTAGTCTGTAGACCGCTCCTGACTCCTGCATGAATAATGAGAATGGTATTTAAAGCCATTTGCCACACTTTATAAAACTAAGTAAAAATTATGACAAAGGAAAGCTGGCGCCAAACCTATGATGAGCTTAATAAATACTCTGTATTCCCAATGTCTACAGAGGCAGCACTTCAATAATTTGACTTGCCACTGATTTGTATAGCCAGATGGCACCAGTAACATCCTTCCTGTGTTGGTGCAGGTAACATGCATCCTTTGCATTCACACAACAGCTGCTGCATCAGCTGGACAGGGTGTCCTGGGATGCTGCTTGTATTTCTCTACTCTGTATCCATTATGCATGAAAGGATATAAGCCATTTGGTAGTAGCTCATTTGCTACCTCTATGGCACAGTTAATAGGTAGATTAGATTTGGAGATGTGACTGCGTGGATTTGGTTGGACAGATGACTACATTTCACAGAGTCTAGTTCACACAGAACAAGCATGTGACATTAAAAGACATGAAAAGATTTTATGAATACATGAACTAGAGTGAAAATATGGATATAAGAGTTAAACAGTTGCATATTCTCCCTGTGTCTGCGAGTATTTCTGTCTGGGTACAAAAGACGTGCATCTTAATAGGTTAATTGGTGACTCTAAATAGCCTGTAGGTGTGAATGTGACAGTGAATGATTATTTGTTTTGTTTATGTCAGCCCTGCGATGAACTGGTGGTACATCCAGGGTTTACCCTGTCACCCTGGTGTAACGGGCAAAAATATACCCCTGTCCAGACTATACCCAGGGTAAAAACAACTGTTGTAACATTATACAGTTGTAACATCATAATGTTCAATTGCATGTTGAAACAATATTGCCTAGGCCAGACTATGCCCGTGGCCGGGGTAAAATCTGGTGTAGGCCGCTTTAACCCTGGGTATAGTCCCGATCAGGGGTATACTTTGGCATGTTACACTGGGATATTCTTTGGCATCATTAAGTGGTTCAGAAAATGAACAAATGAATGAATGAACAAATGAATGGTTCATGATGACTTCATTTTCACAGTCTGAGTCCAGACCTGAACCCCACTGAGAATTTTCAGAGTGTTCTAGAAAACACTTTGCACAACAATCCAACTCTTTCATCATCAATACAAGATCTTAATAGAAAATTACTGCAACTCTGGATGCAAATACACATTGTGACTTTTATTTTGACATTAAGTAAGCACTGTGTGACCTAAGCAATGCCACATTTAAAGGTGGTCCAAGAAATTACTTTTTGACTTGGCTGTTTTTGGCCAGGTGGTGTATTTTGTTTGTATGTATGATTTTTCTATATCATGCCACAATGTCCCAGATTACCCATTTTCTTTAGCATAATCACATTACGAAATCTGAAATACAAAAAACACTGTGTTGATTAACAGATTAATTTAACAGGATTTTATTATGTGTAACTATAAACAGCACGTCTCAATATACGTATGTTGAGTCATTTTATGAGTTATGTTAGTATGTGCTCATTCTGTGTGCTGCTGTGTTAGGGTTAGGGTCACTGTGATTGTGTACAGAATAAGAGAATGAGAAAGAGAAGATGGTGAATATGTGGATGCTGGAACTTTTAAAGTGTTATGTCTAGCAGCTTGCATTACCTCTCAGCTGGATAAGTCATTACAACAAACTATAACTCCTCTAAGTAGGTTACATACTGTGAAAGTACACTGTACAAATTAGGCTGCTGCCAAGTGTTGTTAATCATATACTGTTATGTAAAAACATGAACACCCTAACATTGTTGTACAAAAAACAGCATGCTTCATTGTTTCAAAGGTTTTCATCCAGCTGATCTTATGTGTGTAATCTTAGCATGGAACAAATTTGTGATTATATAATTGCGATAAGTAAAATGTAGTTGCAAAATTTAAAAAACACCATAGATTTGACCAGTTGAAATGATTTAACATGAATATTAACTGGTAGATTAATTGCATTTCACCTAAAGACCCCAAGTTGTTCTTAGACTATAACCCCTTTTTTCCGTTTTTCTGAATGATGTAGCCTTTAGCTGCAGATAGACATGTCAGGTCATCCTAAATATAGCACTGACAAAGCCACTGGCTGCTGCAGGTAGAGCCAGTATGAATAAGAGATGAGACACCATGTCTTCCAATTAGCCAGACGCCACTAAAATCCTGCTGCCCCTGGCTGCTGCTTGACATGGAAAGTAAAAGGAAAGACATCAAAGTGTAAAAGAAGGTAAAAGATGGGTGAAACAATGACAAATCAATAAAAAAATAAGAGGGAGGAAGGAGTAGGAAAGTGAAAAGGAATGTCAGAGTTCTGCATCAAAATAATGAATGGAGGCAGAAAAATACAGAAATTCCTCATTAGCAACCATAAATTATTTGACCAAAAAATTTTGACAATACACTGTATTTTCTGCAAACAACTCTGGCTAAGTTTGTACAGGTCAAAAAGTGAGTGAGAATAAAGTGTGAGTGGAATACTGCTGATGTTTGTCTGCTGATGTGCATGTCTGTGCCTCACTGTCAGCTGTCACTTGAAAGAGTATACAAGTGAGGTTGGATTTTTAAGCAATGCATGTTTTAATTTTGTTTAAATAAATGGTTATCAGAGACTCAAGGAAAAGGCACATGCATTTCACGTAAAATAAATCAAAAGGATCATCAGTCTGCAAATGTAGCACACATAGCTGACCAGATGTATTTTGTTTACCAAAGGGGGGCAGGGATCCATGGGAAATGAAGTGCAAAAAAAAAAAAAATCAAACTTGAGAAATAAACTCTATGTGTGAGGTGAGCTCTACCCGTGAGTTTGGAGCCATTTGCTTAAGGATGATGAATGTGTTCTGTTGCAGGTGCATTTTAGAGAAACTAACAGTGTGAGCTCTCTGCTCCAGTTCTCCCCACTGCTGCCATAACCTCTCCACAGTGTGAAAAACAAAGATGTGACCTTCTTTCTTCTTTCCCTTTTTGTCTCAAGTCAGCCAGTGAAACAGCTCATCATCTTTCTTGGAAAGTTTCGGTTTCATTTCCTCTGTCCTTTATAGTTGACAGACACTCTTGCAAGAACACGGTTGAACATGATATAGATACAATTTAATATAAGTGAGAGTGTCTTTGTGAGAGTAGATGACAGAGAGTTTCTTGACCTGTGTCTTTTCGAGTTTTTTAACTTGTACCAAAGACATAAAACACTCTACAGACTACAGACTTGTATCACACTAAATTCTTTACAAAGTAGTTTTGCTTATTATTAAAAAAAGAAAAAGAATAAAAAGGCCATTGAACTTTTGGGAAAAAAATAGTAAAGGTTTTTATTGTGTGGGCATATGTGGAGGTCAAATAAATTGCATTTGCAGTAAATGCTGAGCTCAGCCCAAATTCTTTCCAACCAATATTTTCCTGCCTTTAGGAACCATTAAATAAATAATTATATATACTGATGTAGCCTACAGTATCCTTAATGATCAATAGCTCTGTAAGTTTTGGACTGTTCAACATCAAAAGCTGAATTAGTTATATAAATCCTTTATTTTCAATTTACACTCCAAAGACTCTAAGGGTAACAGAGGGAGAAATGATGAAGAATAAATGTTTGCAGGTTGTCCACACAGCAATAGCTGTTAGGAATAAAAGGGCATAATGGAGAGATTAAATGTTTGTCACAGCTGTAAACTCAACAATAAGAAATTAATTTTGCAACTTCAATTTCCTCAGGAAACAAAATGTAAGTGTGTGTGTGAGCTGGAAACACATGCTGTATGTAGTTAAATGCTGCAACAGCAATAACTTATTCTTATTCTTAGTTATTCATTGTTTGTTCAGAGCCTGCAGTCTGCACACTTTGTCTTGTGTTCTGTCCTCCATCTGGATCTGCAGACGAGCCGTCTACAGCCCAAGGTTCATGGACATATTTTGCCTAAACTATCTATTTCTATCTCTTTAGGAATGTGCATACATGCATCAGCTGCTACATTGTCCTTACGTTTTCTGCAAATAACTAGGACTACATAAACTTCACGCATTTGAAAAGGGCATTCACAACTAGATTCTTAATCTGTTCTCACGAGCTCATTCCAATCTCTGTTTCCTGCATAATACATACAGAGTCTTTTGAGTGTTCCTTGGGCTTCAGTATCTTTCTACACCTGCTCACAGAAAATTCACTATCACTTAATCTTATCAGATAAAAAATCAGGCAGTGAAGTATAAGATGCATGACATGAATGTGAAGAAAGTTAGCTAGTATACTACAGAGCTTTACATGTTTAAGTATTCGACAGCAGCTTCTAACATGCTGTATGTTTTCACCTATCCCCACACTAAAGAAGAAAATTCAGTGCCAGATGTACTGGTGCTATCATCTGTGTCTTTTTCTAAATATTCCATCAGCCCAAAACATAGATTTAGTGGCATAAAACTCAAATATCTTTAAGATTCGGTTTTGGTAGTTTTCATTTTAATATAATTTTGCCATTCCAAGGTATGAGATTGTGTTAGTGATATTCCAGACATTGGACGGCTTTTACAGCTTTCATATGACATAAAATGTTTAAGACAAAGACACTTTGGTATATAAGATCTTCTTTGTTACCTTCTCACCTTTTCAATAGTTTAACCACCATTT
>JAPQRQ010000002.1:22154433-22157083 GCA_037367365.1 Apogon talboti
CATCCTCTACTCTTCACTTGATTCCATTTAAAGAGGACAGAAACCCTGCTGCTCTCCTACAATGGGACTTGAGATAGAAGAAGAGTCTTGATGTGGGATTTTGACAGAATTCTTCAGACTGGATAATTATTTCAATCCAACATTTTATCCTAAAAAGGTTTATTTATTTGTAGTCTATTTCACAGTTCTGAAAGAAAACACGCTGAATAAAGATAAACTAGGGAAACACATTCGGGTCAGATTAAAATAGATTCTATTTGTTTTTCTCTCCACTTCTTCAGTAAACAGGACAGACAAAAGTAGGCTTCAAGCATCTTAAAATATTTCCCACAGTATGTGTACATCAGCAGGGACATCCAGAAAGTAAATTTGCTAATTTCATACGACATACACTGTGGTAGCCAGGCAGATTCATATAGTACATCTCATATTAGTGAGAACTGAGACTTAATAGACTTAAAAACATACATTGTACATCGTTCCTGATTATGTTTTATTTCATTCTGAAGGCTGTTCACACTGGAAAAATCCTGAATATACCAATATGTGCACGATTACTTGTTAATTTTTAACTGTAGGCTTAATTGAATAGCTTGTTCTGAAGTTTATCAAGAATTTAAGTTCTTTTTTTTAATTTGCCCTTATTTTTCTCTGCATGTGAATATAAGTTTTCTCATTCCTTATTTTCCCCAAGCAAAATTATCCACGTCATCCATGTCAATTGTTATCAAATGACACCTAAAAATATAACCCAAATAATGTTTACTTGAACTTTTTGAAAATTAAATGATACCAGGATCAAATCCTGATAAAAAAAAATGTTTTTAAGTGATAATGTGGATTGTACAAATTAATAAAAACTGCAAATTGTATAAAAGGAAAAACATATTTTTGCATTACGTAATATCCAAATCAACTGTAACTTACCAAATGTAAAAAAAAAGATGAGTTGATTAATGTTTCACATGGCATAATTACATAACTAATAAACTATTGAGAATAAAAAACATCATATGTACTCATGATAGTTGTTTCTTACAGTGATCTATATATGTTGAATATATTGGTAGGAGGAGCGTAAGGTAGTGAAGTCATATAAAGCAATATTTTAACCAAACTTTAAGGTAAAAACATTAGGGAAAGGAACTGAACATAATACAACTGAATGATTTTCCTGTCCACTGGATTTCATCTATCAGGATTTTTATGATTTTTATTTTATATAGTGAGATGATGATATAATAACTAAATGTTATTTTTTTTATTATTTTATAAGTTTATCTTATTCTATTTGTGCATTTATTTATCAAGGACAAAGCAGTGAAACATTGTGGCCACATAGAACATCTGATGTTTTGCTCAGAGTATATAGAATTTAGCTAGCTTACATCTCCCATTCCTGGTTGGGCTTTTCAACAGAGAAATACAATTATAGTATAAACAACAAGTATATAAAAACATTATAACCAATAGCATAGACAAACAATATAAAACCTATTCACAGCAAGACTTTTTTCAGCTCCACTTTAAATGACTGCAGATGCCATTAAATAAATGCCTACTAATGCCTACTTAACACATGCACATACATATTTACATATTCCACGGCTTCTCAAAATAGATGCAACAAGAAATGTATTATGGAGTCTTATGCCATGTTCTTCTGGCTCTAAAACAATAACAATGTTTCTGAAAAATCACTGGTGTCACTCAGGCTGCAGGCCATACAGCTAATAGGCTCTACCCTGCTTATCAGTAAACTGCACTGTCTGCCACACACACACACACACACACACACACACACACACACACACTTCTTTTCTGAGTTCCTGCCTGAGGTGCTACCTCACTCTCACTCTACTGCTCAAACTTGAGAGATTTACAATTTAAGCCAGTTAAGTGCTCCATTGTTGTTGATGGGAGGAAGATGAGGGTTGAGGAGGAGGCAGATGCACCTGAACAGACACCAGTTCAGGATTCAGACATGAGTTTTTTCTATGTGTTTATTGTGAGTGAGAAGCTCAAAGCCTAAATAAACTGCAATCCCTTCATTATTTCTGCAGCAGAGTCAATTACATGAATGTATTTAGAAGGTCATAATGTTTTAAAAATGCATCATCTTTTATTAAACCAAGCAAAATCCAATAATCTGTTCCTGAGTGTCTACTCGACTGAGATAAAAACCTATTGCCTTATTCATTTATAAGCTAAAAGGGCACTCTCAGAAAGCAAATACCACCTCTTCTTCACATATAACACTATGAACAAACCACAAATTATGGCCTATGTTTTTTTCTTTTTTGTTGACTGTTACCATAGTCTAATTTGGCAGCTGTTGCCATTTGGTTAAATGTTAACTCACTTTATTATTCCCATAGTGAAATTGAATTTCTGCATTTTACCCATGTCTATACACACAGTACATACCATTAGCATTAGCACATTAGCATGTCTGACCAACTCCAGATCTTCATCAGTACCGTAAAACAGTTGGTGGTTATTTGATTATTTTTTCTAACTTAACAGACAACTCACTGATGTTAAAGGAAGTAAATAACAATTCCAGGCTCCTCTATGAAGATAATTTTGTTTCTTTATTAATCAATCAAAGAGAACAAAAAGGCAAACAAAAATACAGGTTTGAAACAAA
>JAPQRQ010000002.1:22270606-22288847 GCA_037367365.1 Apogon talboti
ATCTATCTATCTATCTATCTATCTATCTATCTATCTATCTATCTATCTATCTATCTATCTATCTATCTACTGTATATCTAATCTAATCTATCTTTGTGATGCATCATATAGATTCATGCAGGAACATGGATGTGTACGTGCAAAAGCGTTAAGAGACACTGTGGTGTTCCTGTGGCTGACTTGATTTATAATCTAAAATGTAATCAGAAAATAAATATCCTGGACTTTTTTTTAGGCAACACTGTGTTTCCTGTGGAATTGATCTCTTGGTGTTCCATAAGTAGGCCTACTCAGTGTAGAAAAAAAAATCCCATCATGCGGTGATCTTCCAATTACCTCAGAAAGGTGCAGAGTCATGTACAATTTTTACCCCTGTATTATTTTTGTACTTCAGGTGTTTTCGCACATGCACACTATGTTTGGTACAGCATTAAGTTCGACACTTATATTATTTTTACCCCCATTCATGTGTGGTTTTGAATATCCAAATAGTGAAATTTACTGTAGTAAGTGATAAATAAATGGGGTTCATTCAGTATGACAGGTTTTACTACCGGATGTTTACATCGAAAAGAATGTGGTTGCACACGCCTGGCGGTTTGGAGGATGTGCATAATTCCTGGGGCATACAAAAAGGATGGGGGTAAGAATTGTACAGTGGCACAGAGCACACGTGGCTTCTTATTAAAAATAGTAGGCCTATTATATATATTATACATATGTATAAGTCTAATGTGACAGTGATGATTTTTTTGTATCAAATGTATGGTGTGGCAGCAAGGATTTTGCCGTGACGGTGCGGCATGGCAAAACCTTACCAGCAGAAACTAAATCCCATTTTACACAGCACTTCTGTTCCAGGAATATTTCACTTTTTTTCAGAAACGACGTCTGTGTAAATGAAATGGTGTAATCATTTGGTCCCACGTCTGTCAGGGCTCTGTAACGCCTCTGGAGGTAGTAACAGAGCTGTGATAAAGGTGGAATCATGTTTACGCAATGCTATGTAAAAGGAACACCTCTCGTTCCACAACTAAGGTGTGACGTTTTGATGACATATTGTGTGTGCGACCCCCACAGCGGGGAGATTTAAAAATGACCGCAGGCCGTGTACAGTAAACAAACATATCAATGCGAGCATCACCATGCTGTAAAGCACATTCAGAAACTTGGTTTGAGTTTGAAATAAACTTCAAATCTACACTGCTAAAATAAACATTGCTGTGCTCTGTTCATCCTCCATTGTTGTTTTGAGAGCCAACACCGCTATGCTCGGGGGAATTTCCGACGTGAAAGTTATACATCACACTATACGCTGTGCTGCATCACCACCCCTTTGATTCCGGAATGCAGGTCCACTGTGTAAAAGTCCAGCCTGTCTCACCTCTGTTACTCCTTTGGCTTGGTTGTGTAAATCGGTCAATGGTGGAAAAAAACGTGGGATCACCATCTCACCTTTTTTCCAAGATCTCTGTGTAAAAGTGGCTACTGTAACAATGTTCGTAACAGTTTGAGAACAGAAACAGTTTTCCAGAGACTTTTGTCTTCTTGTATTGTCTCCTCATTATGGCTTTTCATATAAGTCATATGTGGAGAGTTTCTATCACAACACAATGCAAAATTGGGGTGATATTAAACAATCTTTCTTTTCAACTTCAAGCCCAGTCATGGCGGAAAGTGTGGGAATATCAAAACCTTACCATCTCAGTTGAAAAATGTATCATTGGAGTTGATGCATGAACAAATTGCATGTGAGTAATGACAGATTTTGCTCTCGCGTTAACCTTCATAAACACTAACAAGTTTTCAGTGAATTAAAGAAACATGTCAAAAGATCCACATCCAAATCAGTCATTACTGTCCACTTTTGTCAGTGTGAAAACTAGCAAATACATGCCATATGGATGAGACAACACTCATGTAACAAATGTTTTTTTGGGTCATATATTGTAAAACATATGACTGTCACAATACAAGTTATGTTAGGTAAATTTAATCGTTCAAGTATGCACTAAAAGGACTATTTGGACCATCTGAGAGACTAAACAACCATAAGTACACAGTAGAAATGCAACCTAATCTATGCCGACTAAAGCTTTGATAGTTCTTTGCAGTGCATCACCTCGCTAACTGCGAAATTCTTAGTGTTTGAAACCAAAATCAGTGAGGATTAGCATCAGGTATGAAGTGATTCCTGATTGCAGACCTCATCGCTTTCTCAACAAACTGCAAAGAAAACTCCTCTCACACGTGTGTTATGTGGGTTCACTTGATTTCTCCACCACTCAGAACCATGTTTCATCACTCCTATCCTCCCCATCCCCTTTAGATCACTGTCTGGCCTCTTACTCAGTTCACATGATGAGACAGAGGGAAAAAAGGTAACCACTGACTCACTGACATTATATTCACTCTATAACTGTTAAACCCTCAAAGACCTAAACAGCCACTGGCAAACAAAAGCATTGACTGATATAAAATATTGAATAGCCTTAACCTTTGAACCACTATCAATACATTGAAATAATTCAGGGAAAATGCAGCTTCCCTGCTTTTTAGTGGCATTAGACTTTACCTATTTGGACGTTCAGAGGCCGACGCTGATTCACCAGTAAAACCCTTGTCATTTGACAAATTATAGTTGTTGTAGATGTTTGTTTTTATGTTCAATTAATGCTATATTTTTTGAAAAAGTGCTTTAGTTTTGTAACTTCTCATATAATAACCCCTGAACTGTTATGAACATGTATAGAGAAGAAATAAAGTACAGGAAAATATTTGCATTTCATTGAAAAATGGAGAGGATAAAATAATAAATTGGGATAAATTATGCTAGAGGGGTTAGAAGAAGTCATTTGGAAGTCACCACAAAAATAGATCTAAGTATTTAAGGGTTAAGAGTCAGAAGGCATTATCGACTGCACAAACGCATAAACATTTTTTTTTGTTCCAAAAATAAATCAGGCATTAGAATAAATTTAAATAAAAAGCATTATATAGGGCCAGAGGAACATACATCTCTGTAATGCATATAAAGGCTGTCTGCTGAGGGTAAATACAAAGTCAAGAGAGAAGCAAAGAGGAGAATGAAATGAAAACAGGATTATGGGAACAAAGATATGTAAAGATGCAGTGCGATGTTCTGTGGTGTTTGTAGGATAAATAGTACCAAACACCTCTAATGTAAATTAACAACCTGTTGATATCATCTATATATTAAAAGCCAAGTGGCCTCTGTGTGCGTGTGTCCGTGTGTGTGTGTCTGGGGCATTGCACAAAATCCAGAAAGAACTGACTGCTGCAGTTTGGGATACTTATGTATTTTTGGTCAAGGAAGAAGGTAGCAAAAATGGCAAGTTGATAGGATCAATATTTTGGGAGATATTAGTAATTTTGGAATACAATAGCCTTACAATCACGTTGCTATGGCCAGAATCCTTTGGCAATGACTGCTGGACAAATGTGGTACAACATGCATGAATACACAACAGCATAAAAACAACCACATCTTGAACCCGTGGATCCCCACAGGTCAATGCGCTAGTTTAAAATAATGTACTGCTTTTGCCTTGTGCTTTCAAATTGTACATGAAACCATGATGAATATGTCCACTGGGAGATCCACTTCATTTAGTCGAGTTTCAAGAATCTAAAACTACAACAATTAATGGTTTAACAGTCACAGACTTTGTGTTTCTTTGCTTGTGCTTTTGTGAGTGCTATGTTTTAGCTCAGAATTTGTCATCAGGTATTTCTGTCTCGACCTTCCTTTTTCTCTGATGCTCAGGCTTTCATCTCATCGTTTTATATTTACTTGAGCAGGCACCAAAAACTACAATCAATGAGATTACTGTTCAAATTTTAAGGAGGTCCTCATAAGATATTTATGTGATACAAAGCTTTACCTCTTGAATTTGCCAAATAGAGCCACTGTAGTTTTGTTTAAAAAATCTAGAATAAATGGCAGTAGAAAGTAAAAAGCCTGTCCAATTGGCCAAATCTGTTTATTTTTGTAAAGTGTATTAATCCTTCCTGATAACCGTGACATTTAACCTTGGGATACATTCTTCTATACATCATCCGTGTAACTTACAAAACTAAATATACATCTACCAACATAAAGAGAAAGACAGAAAGGACTGAGAACCTGACTGTGATTGATACTGTTTGCATTACAGACGTTTGTTCCACAGATTCCTGCTCGCCTGTCACGTCTCATTACATTGTTGCCTGTGATGCTTGTCACAGCAGCAGAATGGCTGTCACCCTGACACGATGACTGCTGTTATGACAGGATAAAATATGAAAAAATACACCTCCTGAGGCATTCCAGATGGATGAGGGAAAAAGTCATCACCCTCCAGCCATATATATTTCTTTTTTGTAATGTTCAAACTGAAAGTCACAACTGTGGGAACTACTGTACACAAAGTTACCAGTGAAATTACTGGAAAATAATTCACTTGACATGTCAAATGAGCAAGTGTCTAACTTTTAACTGACATGTTACCCTGCTTAAGTGAGCGTTGCTGATAATTTGGATTATTCATAGCACCTCTCTAAACCTTCCAGGTTGAACCCTTCGTGAAGCCTGTTGCTCAGAGACCTGCAACCAAAACAAATATGTATTTTCATCAAGGCCTCTCGAAATCACATTAAGCTCTCTGACCTTGACTGAATCTCAGTAGAGGAATTTTATCACTGGACTCTGAAAATCTACCGACCCTTCACATGCTGATTTAAAACAACTGTGAGGACTCTTGGAGCTCTCCTCTGTCTTCTCTGTTTTAAGAGTTCAGCTGTGAAACTGCACTGAAAAAGTACATCAATGTATACTTTTAGGAAGACTTTTTGGAAGCAGCAAGCCTTTGTGTTACAGTAAAACTAGTTATGATTGTAATACCTATTTTTATGCATATTTTAAGCATTACAAAATGATTATATATAATATTGCTATTTTGAACAGGACGGTACACAATAGGCTGTTAGTTTTATACTACAACCTCACTTATAACTACCAAAAACCACCAACAAAGCCTTCAGTTACTGTGTAACATATAAAGCACATTGTTTATACATATCATGTTTTATTAAGTTTTAATTAGACATTTGGTCAAAATAACAATGTGTCTTATAACCATATGTGCTTCATCAGCTGATAGTTTACATTATAGCTCTGTTAGCTCTGTTTTTACTCAGAAAACGGCTATCATAAAACCACAAATCCCATCCATTTTCTCTATTGTTTGTATTGTCAATAGCTGTATTAAAGAAATTGAATTGTCCAGACAGGGTCAGAATTGTCACAGTTTAGTCTAAACTGAGGATCAACTAATGGTGAACTTAGCAAAGATAATAACATCACATAATAACTTTATACTTCCATAAGCCTCATAATCAATATCACCAGTGTAGAGGAAATGCTGTGACTCTGTCCATTTACAGCTGTGTCCAATGGTCAAAACAGCAACAGTGCTTCTAGCTTTTATCATTTTGTCACTTTCTTTCACTCTAAAGCTTGTTTCCAATAATGAAAATAATGCATGAAATGATAATGCATGAAAACTGGTAGTAGCAACATGTTTGGACTGATGATGAGATCCTTCTGTCTTATCTGTGGGAAGTCATTTTACATGGCTTATATTTATATTATGTTTATTACATCCATGTGTAATGTAGTTCATACAGGCACTTTCTGATGACACTATGCAGTTTAGGTTATTCACTCCAAACCCATTGATAGAGACACACCTAATTTACATTTAATTATGTTTTGCAGCATTTCAACATAGGTACTGATTCAGTCATGCAAGGCAGATTTATTTGTATAAAACAATTCATACACAGGGCAATTCACAGTGCTTAAAAATGGAAAAGAAAAAGAAGAGACAAGTTAAAAACACACAATAACAATTAAAACATAATCAATAAACATAAATAGTAATCAATTAAAGTAAAAGCGAAGAGTGCATATAGAACCCTTTCAGCTGTTATATGCACAGTTGAACAGAACCGTTTTCAACCTGGACTTAAACATTGTCAGGGTAGAGGCCTGTCTCACATCATTAGGAAGACTGTTCCAGAGTTTAGCTGTATGGAACGGAAACGCAGCTTCACTGTGTTTAGTCCTGACTCTGGGCACCAGCAGAAGACCTGGCCCTGAGGTTCTCAGGGTCTGAGATGGTTCATATGGGACCAACATGTCAGAGATGTACTTTGGTGCTAGACCATTGAGAGACTTATATACCAACAGAGCTGTTTGAAAGTCTATTCTCTGAGCGACAGGAAGCCAGTGCACAGACCTGAGCACAGGACTAATATTGTCGTACTTCCTGGTTCTAGTTAGCAATCACATACGATTTTATTGTAGAGACAGGTGCGACACTGTTATTTTTTACTTTTTTAAAATTAATTTTCTCGGACATTGGAGGCCGAAAAAACATGAAAGCATGCCAACAGATGCCACCATATACCAAGCTCATGCAAACAGTTTTTACATGGACCCAACAGACATGAAGGAATATGAGGAATTATTTCAAGTAGTGTTGTCCACCACTCAAATATTTGTTCTGCTCCTTATTAGTATCTGCAAACTGACAGTGTTCACATGCAAGCCACAGCCTGTGTATGCTATGTGGTGTTGAGAGGGCAGTGTAGAGGATGTTTATCAAAGCTTATATCCTGAAAAAGTTCTTGAAACATTAAATAAGAGGGGTTTAATTACTGTATCATGCAGTAAATTTTTCAAGCCACAAAACTAAAAGAAGAGCTGGTGATACGACTATATCCTTTTTACATTCATTGAAATCCATGTTGACCCCTGAAACCCTCTGATAAATGTGTGTTTTAGCCGCATGATGTGATGTAGTACTGCATATGTGCTTGGAGTTACTAACAGGTGTATGCTTTGTGAAAGATAATAAGTCAGACTGCCCTTGAAAGCCTCAAGGAGGGTGTTCAGCAAATCAAGGGAACAATAAAACTAATTCATGACTCACCTCCAAAAGGTGAACACAAGGCTTCCCCAAACCAAAGAGAGCAGACATTCCGCTTTAGGCTAGATTGGAGGGGTCACTGGGTTCCTCTGGTGTTAGTTTAGAGTAATGGTAAGAGAAAGACTGCTCTAACAAAGATAAGAGGAGGTGAGGACTGTGTTAAGTGGTATAAGTGTAATGTGGAAGTACAAATTGGTAGATATGAGATCTCTGTGTTTTTTATTTTTAGATTTTATCTTGGTATTTATGTGTCTTATAAATGTTATGTGAATGTCTCAGGTAAATAGCTGTGACCTTTAAGTGTGCACGTACCGATGTGTATTTTGCAGAGAGTGTGTCCTCTAAGGGGATCACCTGCGAGAGATCTCACAGTCTGGTTTTATGGATCTAATTCTGGCAAACTGGTGTCAGCTAGTCAGCTCTTTTACAGCAGGCTATCTGAAGCTGGCTCCTCTTCAAGCTGAATCACCACTAATCCGTCAGGCACTATCTGCAAACACCTACACATTTCACATGAACACACAGAGGGAAGGGGACGGACACAGTAGAAGTCCTGCCATGTCCTGTACCCCCCCGGACTCTCTTCTTCCCTTTCCTTTTCTGCAGAGTTTGGGGTTGTGTATAAGCGACAAGGACGTACACTGTAATGAATGTGTGGACTAAATAGTTGAACATCATTTCTGTTCAGATGTTAGCCTAATCTTTACTAAGTGTAAAGCAAGTAAGTCTACAGTAAATGTTTACAGTCTAAATCTTGACACTGTATTCTTTTGCTTTACTCACACCACAGATGGGGGAAAACATTGACAACATTTATTTTTCTCTTTCAACATTCCCTGCATTTAGTTTTTCATATATACAGTATGCCAAAATATCTTGGAAAAAGTACGATCCTTAAATAATGTAAATCATTAATTACAAGTTTAAGTAAATTTTAGCTGTGTATTAAAATTCACTGTTTCATCATATCAATGTAGAAACAAACATCTGCAACTGCTGTCATTTATCAAACTACAGTTTTACTGGTGAATCAGTGTTGCAGAGGATGACGGTGTTTCCACATTCACTACAGAGCCTCTGAATGTCCAAATGGGTCATATATGATGCAGTTGAAAAGCTGAAACTACATTTTTTCTGAATCATTCAAATGTATTGATGGGATTAGTGGTCCAAACCTTATTAAATATTTTAGATCAGTAGAAGCCTCTGGACGCTGGTGGCTGTTTAGGTCTTTTAGGATTAATGATAACATGTATATGCTTTATTTACAGTTAAAATTCTAAGCCTTAAGGTGATCTCAAGGCACACTAACCTTGATCTGTCCTCCAATGTCTCTGTGTTGGCAGGCGTTTCTTTCCTAGTTCCTTAGAATCCTATTGATTATTAGGAATCCAATCAAGGCTGCCACTCATTAAAGATTAAGTAATTGATTACTTCATGGATCTTGGATGGTTGTGCAGATAAGTATGTGTGCATTTGGGAAAGGGTCACTTTTGGTTTCTTCAGTGTATTTTCTCTTCACTTAATTGCCTCTAAAGAATAGCTTCCCCATACTGTACATTTTCTTTACATAATTATTGTCACGTTAGGTTGCAGTGACATCCCAAATGCACTCACAACATAAACATAAACATAAACATAAACATACAGAGCACAAACATAGACACACAAAGAGTGACCTGGCTTAAGAAGAAAAGTGTATTAGCTTCTGTTTGGGTTTAAATTGATTTTCTGTTCTCCAATTTGCAGACCTTACAGAAGACTAATTTTTCTCTGTCCTCCTTTGTATTAATGGCCACATATGTGTATATGTGTATTTGTATATGTGTGCACACACAAACATAACATGTGTGTGATTAGTTATCTTGGAAACCCCTGTAGTCCACAAGTAATTTACAAATGATCACACATGGTATGTGTGGTATGAAACATGTTACCACATGCTGTTACATTTCTTATATAATCTCATGCATTTTACGTTGGATTACATGTTGGAAACCACATGATCCCTATGTGATTCTGCTTTTGCACATGGAAATTTCTGTATTTTTCTTTTTTTTTGGTAATGTGTTTCTTTTGTTTCATTTTAAGAGGATATGAACTTCAACACAAACTCCACCATATTTGGCTGTAATGCACTTTGATCCTGTATCAGTAAAATGGAAAAATGGAGAAATGGGGAAGTGTCCTCATGTGTTACTTTTGAATCCATCAATGCACTGATCTGATGCTGGTATAGATATCAGTCCAATATTGGCAATAACAGATGGATCAGGTATTGATGACAAAGACTGATCCATAGTTTCATCTCTTCTACAACAGTTTTTACCAAGGTGCTGGTGCATGATTATTTTACAACTAAATAAATCAGTCATTTAGTATACATGAATTTATTTTTTGAAGGACCTATAACTATTTTTTGTGGTGACTTCCAAATGATTTTTTTTCTGTACATCTAAACATTGCTACGTGATTTATGACTATGTATTATTTTATCCTCTGCATTTTTTAGTGAAAAGCATTTTTTTTGTATATTTAATGTAGTGACAATGTACATGTCCTTAAAAGTCAAAAGAGAAAACTGAAGTAAAAGTGATTCTTTTCAGCATGTTGAAAATATTAGCTGAACATAAAAACAAGTACCCATAACTGCTGTCATTTGTCAAACTATATGGGTTTTACTGATGAATCAGTGATGCAGATCATGATAGTACTTCAATAATGACAACAGAGGTTTTGAACGTCATATCTGCCAATGAAAACATGAGAAACCCCATTTATCTGAATAAGTTAAACGTCTTCATAGGATTAGTGTTTCAAAAGTTATTAAATATTGTGACGTGTTGGAGGAGCAGCTGGGGGAGTTTCCCAGCATGCATTGGGACTAGCTAGTTGGGACAGTTTTACATGTTTTACAGTGTTCTGAGTTGGTAAGAAGTGTTCTTTTTTTGTATAGCAGAGTCATGATGTGTTTTACCATTTTTGTAAATATTTCTATTGAGTTGCATGTTCTTGCACCATCAGTTAAGTTGCTCTTTTGTTTCATGAGCCTCTGCAGTGGTGTTCCATATGGGTGTAGTTATAAATAAAATACAAGTTTGATCTCTTCATTTCTGATTCTTCACACGCTTGCTACAATATCTTATATTAGTGGATGCTTTTGGTTACCACTGACTGTTTAGGTCTTTAAGGGTTAAAGTCAGGCTTGGCTGTTCTGTATGCATACAGTGCATTACAAAGAATGATACCAGTTTCTTCCGTACATTGAGGCATAAGTAGAAGATAGAGCCGGATTAGTTTTCTCCATCAGCTGGTGCTCAAAGTTCAGTGATCAATATCAGAACTGAAAAAGACAAATTGGCAGATTGGTGCAATGTGTTGGAATATATGAAAGGCAACCACTCCATCTGTTATACCATATCCTATTGTAGGGTAAAGAAATGCATCAATTCATATTTTCATATGATCAGACACTACTGGAAACATAATTAAAATATTTCATTTAACAAATAGGTCCTCCGGAAATCCCCCAACAATGATTTAAATATCTGGTGCACCGGATCTTTAAATCATTGTTGTTATACTCATAATTAGCTTATTCTTACAGCACACTGAGGGATATACTGTCTGGAATACTGAATTTACACTGAATACTGCTCAGAATCTGCAGAAGGCCTTTTTAAATTGTGTAAATGTTGATGTTTTAGGATATAGCCAGGTGCTGCGTGATCATTAAGGGAGGCTTGCCAAGAAGAAGCTATAGCTTTATTGAATTCAGAGTTTTCAGTGTTGCTGCTTTGACAGAATCTGTGAACCAGACCACAAAAAGGCATTTATTATTACAATGGAAAATGTGAAAGAAGTTAATGGCTTTTTTGTATTCAGAGTTTGCTGTAAATGCATTGGTAGCTGGTATGAGCTTCATCACCCTCCACGTTGTTCTCAGGGATTAAGCGCTTCGAAAAATGAATGAAAAACTGCAACTATACTAAGTTTCCAATAAGGTACAATACATCCCAAACTCTTCTACTTGCCTGTTAACCTGCACCCATTCTTGGCTCCTGTTCACCATCCCCCAATTAGTTCAAATTCCTTCTGCTCACACACAAAGACCTCCATTGCTCTTAACTTGTCTTCATGCTGTGTGTTATACGTTTGTTTTTCAGCACTACATGTTTTTCTTATGGTCTGGTATGGTGATTTTGTTGGTCTGGTATGGTGACTTTGTGATGCTGTTTTTACTTATTCTATACTATAATGAATGTTGCATTTTTTTTTCTCTTTACCTACCCATTTAAGCCATGTAAAGCACCTTTGAGGATCTCAAAAAGCACAAATAAAATAAATAAATAATAATAATAATAATAATAATTATCATTAGTAGTAGTAGTA
This sequence comes from Apogon talboti, assembly GCA_037367365.1. Taxonomy (NCBI): domain Eukaryota; kingdom Metazoa; phylum Chordata; class Actinopteri; order Kurtiformes; family Apogonidae; genus Apogon; species Apogon talboti. The sequence continues at coordinate 22,281,994 of JAPQRQ010000002.1, forward strand.
GTAGTAGTAGTAGTAGTGAAAATGTCCAGGTTTTCTTTGGTGGGGTGATGTTTCTGTCTTGAAGTGTTTTCATTAAACTCTCATTTAGATTTGAGTTACAAACACCTGTCAGCAGACGTAAATTACACCACAGTACACAAACCAAACATTCACTTATACGTAATCACGCACTCATTCCCAGTCTATCTTTGAACTTTCTTTCTGTCTGACATTTGCCCTCAGTGGCCAAGGAGTCACAGACAAGAAAGAGTGGAGGATTGTAGAGCAGCTTTAATGAGCTGACAGGGCAAAAGAGCTTCAGGAAAATAACTTGGGTTGATAAAAGAAAAAAAGAAAAAAAACAGGGGAGGACAAGTTGTTATGGGAAATAAGCCTTTGCTTTGTTGTTTCTATATCTGTTTGTCTACAATGTACAATCCTTAAACGGAAAATACGTTCTGAAATACTTAACAGAGGATGTATAAAACCTTTTAAAAATCTGAAAAAAGGAACATGAATAATTCACTAATGTATGTAAATTCATAATGAACCAGTATATTCTTTCAGTTTTTATTGCTATTTTTGTGCATACTGTACTCAGAGTAACAGTAGTGAATAATTCCCACCTTATTTGTATCTTCTTTGCTGTTTCACTTGTTACAAAAATATTGTTTTTGCAAAACTATAAATAAAAGAAAGGATTAATCTTTGTGCACCATCAGTCCATCATTCTTTTTCCGATCCAAAATTAATCAGACTAACTTTGGTCTTGTTAAGGAGCGAGACTTGCAGGAGCAGAGTATGGATATATTCTCCTCTTCCTCCTCCTCTCCAATCTGAGCACAACAATGGTACAGTACATTCATTTACCTCTGCATAGTGAAACTTTCATTAGCGCCACACAGCTAATCAATGCAAATGTATGGACTCAATTACCATTGTATTTATTAGTGGCCAACACCACCCCCTGACAATACCATGAAGTGATTATCGAGGTACAGTGAGCACAAACACACAAGGGAGGTCCTCTGTACAAAATGTATTGTATCACTGTAATGTATCCTTGTCTGTATTTCATGTTTATTTTAGTGCCAAAAACTACATTATGTTACAAGCACAACTAAGAAGACATTAGGACAGTATAGAAAATACAAATTAAAAAAGAAAGCAGCAATATTTAACTTTACTGACTTCATTGCAGACAATAGAAACACAACATATTTTATGTTTTGACAGGTCAACTTCATTTCATTTGTAAATGTTGCATTTTTTTTTGTCTAGTTAAGTGGGGACTTCAGGCCAGTGTAGCACCTCCACCCGCTCCCTCCCCACCCTTCCCATGGCAATGTGCACAGAATGTGGTTTTACACAGTTTTGTTGAAATATGCAAGGGCATCAACAGAAAAGTTGTCGAATGCAGAATGAGTTGCTCCAAAATGTCAGAGTACTTTTCAAAATTAGTCAGTCCATCACAAAAGAGCAAATGACCTTTACAAGTGCACTGACACAACTCCAGACCTGGAGAGACCCTGGTTTCTAGACTTATTAGTGATGGGAAACACAGCTCATTTTAAAGATGTGCATCATTGTGACTCCCTCACTGACAGAATCTGGGTTATATGAGTCACTTGAACCACAATTGCCCAATCATACCTGAGAGGACTCACATTGCAGTGGATCCTGTAGGCATTCAGTCAATCGTCTGTCTCTTGCTCAGACTGTTGGGCTCACCGATAGATTTGGCTCAATCAGTCCCTTTCCTTTTTACAAATCAACTTCTTGCTGTGATTTATTGGACTTTCAGCAGCCTCTATAGGAATACGTGTTGTTATTAGGTTGCAAAAGTTGCAAGAGGTTTGTGGAAGGAATTTAAATGTGATAGGACTCAATCTATCTAAGCAAATGGACACATAGATCCCCGAGTCTAAAGTTATTTTAGGGATTTGGGTAAAAGATCCAAGTACAGATTCACTCGACCGTCTCCAGGACGTGGTAACAGCCTGGGTGGGTGTAAAGCACAGAGACATGGACGACACGGTTAATATAAGTGATTACAAAGAGCAAAAAATGCAGATAGGGTGAAAAGGGCCCAGGAATATACCGAATTACTCATTTATTCAATTTCTTTGACTATTATTGTGACTCCCCCTGATTTCCAGTTATACATTTTCAAATAACAAAATACTGTGTAAACTGTGGCTTTGGAGAGATGTGCATCCATGATTCCCTGTATCATTTGCCCAGTATCTGCATTTGTAATTCAGCATTTAATCAATACTTTTCATAAGCTTAGAGGTGCCTAAGATTTTCACACACTCTACTGTATGATGTAACACTACTGCCATTGGCATTTATCAAACAGAAAGAAATGTTGTTTCAGTGTTACTAGTCAAACACAAAGCCACAGAAAACAGTCCTGAAGTGTCTGGACAGTCACTAAAACCCAAACACACCGATGTGATCATCAGCTCATCAGATTACATTACCCGTACATGAAGACATCAGATTCTACCTTACTGCTGTTCCATATTTCAGTCTTATGTTTGTTTTTTTCTACTAGAAGCAGTAGCTCATCTGCTCAATGAAGCTGTAAACATTGATACCTACTCTGAATTGAGGGGTAGAAGGGCCGTAACTCAGGTTACATCAGTAACACGTGTGTTGAAGCCAATAATATAATAACAGCCGATAACGTAATAAATTTCCCTTTTTGAAATGTAATAGGCCAATAATGTAATAAAAGTCCTGAACCGATAACGTAATAACTTTTGGCTAGTAACGTAATAATTTATTACGTTATTGGCTGCTTATTACGTTATTGGCCTGGTAAAAGAAAAAAACTTGCAAATGCAATAACTGAGCCAATAATGTAATAATATATCATTTGATGTAAATATCATTTTATTGAACTTATAATTGGACATAACTGAAAATAAATATTCTCTCAGTCTCTCTGTCTCTTCCTCAGTCTGTGCCTCTGTCTCTCTCTTTGTGTGTGAATTGCTATGTCCAGCCCTGCCTTCAGTTCCCTATGCTCTTTACATTGAAGTTCCAACACTTATGTTTATGAACACAGACAATTTATATATTGCATGTAAACTGATAATATGAAAACTATGCCTCTTTGAGGATGACATATTCTCAAATGAAATGACCACATGTTGGCCAAGAAAAATGGAATCTTTATTAAACAATTAAACTTTGTAACAATTGTTCTGGAAAGAATTAAGGATATCAGTCCTGTCCTTAAATAACTGGAATGTTGAAATCTGCTGGTCTCAGTTTTTAACTTATTTCAAGACCCTGAACTGTAAATTAGAACATATACAGTAGCATGAGCTTCAAAATAACTTTGTATAACTGTTCAGGACTGTTATTACGTTATTGGCCTATTACATTTCAAAAAGGGCAAATTTATTACATTATCGGCTGTTATTACATTATTGGCTTCAACACACGTGTCTTCATTAGTGTCAGAGCAAAGCAGCGATTAAATCCGTCTGCATTTTCATCAGTCAGCTGACAGATGGAACCTGTGGCCACACCCTCATGGTGATTCCAGCTATTCACACAGAGTTAGTTTTTTTGTGTGATGGAGTGTCAAATCTGTTAGCAATAAAAATGTTGGGGCAGTACACTTCAAAACCAGTAAATGTATGAAGCAGTGTTTCCCATACGTGGTAATGGTTCACAATGACATTGAACCATCAGCATAATATTGGTCATAGGTATGGCTATAAGAACTGAAGACAAACCATGGGTAAAAATGTTCTTTCTGTATTAAAACTATATTCCATACAAGACTGGACTGTTTTCAGAAAGTAAAACCCTGATTAATTTAATCAGTTCAATTCAATATATTGCCCAGCCCATAATTATGATTATGACCATAAGGTTATTTCGGTGCATGCATGATGCAGGGAGGTAATGGCAGCAGCAGCAGCTGATTTTGACCTTCAGTCAACACTTAATTTTTAGTTTGTGCCTCTTACAGTGACTTCTATTATCTATCTCTCTGTCACTCTTTTCCCCTTCACTCCTCATTTTCTATGTTGCTGCAAATATAAGCAATGTCACATTGTTTGACATCCTCCTCCTCCTCAGTCACTTTCAACACAGATTTACTTCCGACAATATAATTTCCCTAGAGGACATCTGCCTCCCATACACTAAATGCTCTGACTTAGCTACAGGATGTGATGATACTGAACCAGTTTGGAAACGGAGGAGCATTAGTGGAGAAAATTGTGAAATAAGAGAAAACCTGAAATTTAACCATAACATGATCTGCTTCACAATGGACCCTAGTCAACAAAAAGTACTCAACCAACCAAGAAAATGAATGAAGTCAAATAACACTAGGTGAGGACTTCACAAGGATTGTGATGTTAACAAACTAAGGACTGGGTAACTTTCAATGTCGATTATACAGATAAGACGGAGGAATGGAGAAATACTATAGAGGGAACAAAAATATCACAGCATTTACATTTGGTTTGAAATGCAAAAGACACTTAAGAAATCCATAAAATGAGTTGTTCTGCCATATATGTTCCCAACTGCCTTCTTCTAAGGGTTGTTCATTCATCTTTTGAACCCAGTTTATCCTCACTAGTGTCGTGGGGGGTGCTGGAGCCTATCCCAGCTGCCTGTGGGTGAAGGCGGGGTACACCCTGGATGAGTCACCAGTTCACATTACTTTTTCTTTCTTTCTAAAATTTAACTCACTTTGTTATCTCTGTAGGGAAATTGTATTTTTGTCATCCTAATAAACTCAACACATTTGCAGCTATTCATTCAACTACAACAGGTATGGAGACATGGATCAACTCATACTGCTGTTTTTGGGGTTGGGCTTTTTGAAAGTGGTGAAACATGAAAATATTGGTCTCATCTGCTGCAGTTACATGAATACAAGACATCTGTGCAGCGTAGTTTATTTTAACAGTGTTATTGTTCTCATCTGAAGCCTTAAAAACATTTTTTTTTATTTTTTCCTCAAGTCAGGCAGGTGTCTATGTGTTTATATGGACATTCCAAATAAAAGAAGAAAATAATGTAATGTAGAAATGTGATCATTATTACAGAACACTTAACCTGCCAGTATCACCTATCAGTTTCACTGGATCACTCATTCCTATTTAACATTGTCAAAGAATATCAACAGCAATAAATTGAGTGTATTTTATTTACAATGGGAACAATCTAATAAATGACAGTGAATTGTATGCAACCACCTGACCCAGATAGTGATCATCAAGGTAAAGCTGAGATACGTATGCCAATACCTAAACAAGATAAAGTCTAAGATCCCACTGGACAGGGTCTCTGACAGATGTTGCCTTGCTGATGTTTGCAGGATTTGTAGTAAATCAAGAGAAGAATCACCATTAAAATGTGAAAGCATTATCCAAAAGGGTAGTGTTTCCTCAAATGTTATTTTACCATTGTTGCGCCTTGTTTCCAAGACAACTGTTTCCTGTAAAAATGAACTTGTATAGCACCTACAAACCAAGTGCTTCATGTGCTGACTCACCAGAATTATTCCAACTCTACTGTCTAACTTTCTGAGCCTGGATTGCAACTTTTCCAGATGTAGTGTGATTAACTGGTAGAAATAGTTCCAGATTACTGATGACAAAGCAAAACTCTCAAGTATGCGTATCATACTCACCTGTCCTTTTCCATCATTTCTGCTTATCTCAACCTCTGTCCTAAGAAATGCAGTATTTTGTTACAGCTTTCTTTCGCTCTGCCTGGTTTCGTTGCTTCGTCTTCTATTTCATGTTAATCACATTTTCTGTTTAGGTTTGAGTGACAGAGATGCTGATCTCGCCATCTTTTCATGTTGCTTAGAAAAGATTTGTGAAAACCTGACGCAACTAGTTAAGGAAAGGCTAAAATAAATAAATAAATGCCGTGCTATTTTGACAACCATGAAAAGAGGAAATTATTTTGACTGGCACTTTTGAGTTAATCGCTGACTCAAGTTTTCCCCCTAATTACTTTGTAGGAAAGAGAGAGAGGGTGAAGACAAAGCAAAACGACAAACAGAAAGGTGACAGAAGGAGGGCAAAATAATATTTGGCATTGGTCTACACTGCAAGGCTGATCAGTCTTTCATGACTTCTTTGGACTAAGTGAAAAACACCAAAACAATACTAAAGGTCAAAAATAGGCAGATGTTAAAATTGACTGAGAATTAAAGGATGCATTAGCAGCTGAAAATAGCCCCATTTCATGTTTAGGCTTGGGTTTGTTAACTGCAAAGAATTTCCCTTCTGGAATAAGGTGTCAGCTATGGATGACAACAATATGGGCAAAACAGAGGCAGTAGTGAGTGAAGATGCCCAGTTTACCAGACATTGCTGAACTGTAATAGGTACTGCTGTGCTGTATAGTGTACTATTTGTATGTATGTAAAGAAAGCATTCAGACAATAATCCTCTGCATTCCCAGGCTTCATGAAGATAATGATTTGGAACAGTCTACTTTTATGCATTTTATTATTGTTTAACCCATAAACACCCAGTGCTGCTTTTGTACCCATTTCCAAATAATTTTTTTTCTCTATTTTTAACCTTTCTTAAATGATTTTACACCATTTACTCTAATATTATGCTCTATATTTTGAATTTTTAATTGAAAATCAGGTATTTTCCTATATTTAATGTACCGATTATGTAGATGTTCATTAAAGCTCAGATTAAAGTTGAGGGTTATTATATCCAAAACAGAAAACTGAAGAAAAATATTTTTTTTCAACAAAATATATTGTTAACTGAACATGAAATAAGTGTGTCCATCCACTGTCATTGATCCAACTCCATGGGTTTTACTGGTGAATCAATGTGGTAGAAGATGATGGTGTTTCC
>JAPQRQ010000002.1:22296922-22310422 GCA_037367365.1 Apogon talboti
TCCTCAAAAGTAATTTTAAGGTTGACTTTAATACATTCAGCTAGTGTAATTGCATCATCCTTATACTAGTTGTAACTCGCTATTGCCACAGTTCCACAGTTGGAGAATCCCTTTAAAGAGAGGAAAGACTGGTAAAATCTATCCAGTATTACAAATCAAAGAGGATGACAACTTAATGCCATTACAGTATTTTTTTATATACTATTTTGCCTAAATCCTTAACCTTGCAGTGCCGTCTGCCAGGCACTTGACTGTGTCACTCCATCCAGGAAATACAATAATGGCAGGTAGTTTTTTGGATTTGTGTTAATGTGTGTGTGTGTGTGTGTGTGTGTGTGTGTGTTTGTGTGTGTGTGTGTGTAGGTGTGTGTGTGTTTATTTATTTTTTTGGTAAAAGGCAGATTCTTCCTGTGAAAAAGCAAATCTTTTCAACTAAAAGCAACTCATGAATCATCATCCAAACCTTTTAACCCTAATGGCCCCATCCGCTGACTCTCCAACTTAGGGCCTGGATTGTAACATTTCTAGATGTAATGTCATTAATTGGTTGAAATGGTTTAAAAGCTTATGAAACAAAAAAAAAAACGCTAATGGACGTGCTTGACCTTTTCCTTTATTCCTGTTTATTTCAGCTTCTCTCCGAACCAGGAGTTTGTCACACCTTTCCCGTTCTCTGCCTCGTTTTGTTCGTTCATCCTCTATCTCGTGTTAATCACATTTTCTCTTTAGAGCTGACTGGCAGAGAAGCTGATCTTGCCATCTTTTCGTGTTACTTTAAAATATTTGGGAAAACAAGGTGAAACTATAGAATTAAAGGAATGAAAGCAGCTGTATTTTGACCAGCGTGAAAGGACATCAGTATGTTGACTGGCACTGTTCAGTTTATAGCTGAGTCTAGTCTTCTCCCTGATTACTTTGGATGAGGAGGGAGAGGGAACAAGCAGCACAGCAAAAGGAAAGGTGAAAGAAGTAGGTCTGTTAGTGGATGTGATGTTTTCATGACGTTGGTGGAATTAAAGAAAAACAAAAAATACAAAACAGGACCGAAGACCAAAAATATGTAGGTATTTAAAAAAGGACTGAGAATTAAAGGATGACTTTGCAGTTAAAGTTGCATAAACTGGTAGTATGGGTTAAATGCACCGGACACATTTCTTTGGAGGGACAGTAATATGTTGTTCTATGGATAGCAATAATGGCAAAACTGTGGCAATGATGACCAACACACTAATGTATCTGACATTGATGCATTATGCAAATGGGATTACTTGAAAATAATACATGTACAGTGTTAATTCAGATCATTACATTGGCTATGTGTTGTCTATGAGGAAAAAGTGCAGCATGTGTCTATGTAATAAAGACAATGTGTTCACCACTCTCAGGTCAATCTGGGCCTCTTACACTTTTTTCTATTATTCAGTTTAACCAGAGTCAGTTTTCCGTTAGACATATCCAGATATTTATTCTTTATTATGCATTTTACCTTCTATCACCTCAGACTAACTGGCTAAGAAAGACTTACTGCTTTTTTTCAGGCAGTCTACAGCCTCTTTTCTGTTTGTATGTGACTGTTTGTGTACACAAATAAAATGAAATTATGTTCATCAATATTAAAATTGGTTAAGTCATGCTTGAAGTGTTAACTGATGATGCTACAGTCAGGGTCCCATGTCTGGGCTAAACAGCATTAATGGTTTACTGCCTGCCTTTATTCATTTTACTCATGGGCCTGGAGACTTCCACATAAGTGAATTTACTTATTCTAAATTTTAATGGAAATACTTGTTGTGCAGCATCTCACACTCAGCACACACGAACACTCACACTTCTCGAAGATAAGTGGATTGAGAAATGCATTTCTATGACTGAGTTTCTCTAAAGTAAGCTACTCAGACTTTGATGATTATGTTACTGCCAGTGAAAATCAATTTGTCCTGTTCCTTTTACTAGTTAAAGGAGAGTAATTCAGCACTGATTTGCATTATATTTAGTTCATAATTTAAGTGGAATAGCCATTTGCAATGATAATGGTTTCAAGGTAAAAATATTTATCATTATCATAACATTATTTAAAGATGTAGCCCATTTCAGTCATTACTTATGACCCATTAAAACTGTATCGAATCATCTGCAAATGACTGAATGTTGCATTCTCCAAAAAAACCCCCAAAAAAAACACATGGTGCGAGATAGGAAATACCACCATCCAGCCGCACCCTAGCCCCATCACGAACAGATCTTCACACTGACTAAAGCCGGCTATCCCAAAACAATTTAAGATCCACAGCACTAGGTGTCATTAGATGTAGGTGGGAGTCTGACTTAGAGGCATTCAGTCATAATCCCACAGATGGTAGCCTTACACCATTGGCTCCTCAGCCAAGCACATAAAGCAAATGTCTGCACCTGCAAATACTACAAACACACACACACACACATCAGTAATAGTAAAACTAACCGCCTCATGGCAGTCTAAACCTAGCTCATGTTTCCTTGTTAGTGGGTGAACAATCCATTGCTTGATGAATTCTGCTTAATGATAGAAACAGCCAACATCAAAGGATGAGAAAGTGGCATTGCTATGGCCAATGCCAAGCCAGTTATGCCCATGGTAGCTTCTTTGACTTATTCCTGCTTTTACTTTTACTACATTTTAAAACTCAGAGAGTCTTAAGGATTGTAAGATCTTGGTCTAGGTTGATCATCAACCTATCTTTTTTTTTGCTCCGGGAGGTTTCTGTCCTCTCTGAACTCACCTTATGATAAATCAGTTACCATTTAAACGGTGTACTAACCATTAAAAGTGTATTTTCCTGTCTAGAACATTTCTGGATGTGAACTTTTGTACAGTGAATGTGTAGCACTCAGCCAATGACAGTATTTGAACATACTAACTAATGGAGCTGCACAGATCTTTTGACCAGCATCAGGAGAAATTATGTTCATTGGCTGCATTTACTCAAAAGCGTTCTTTACAGGTGTGTAAAAATGTCAGTGTATTGATGTGGGATTTGGAACTTAACCACTGTGAAACAGTCATCAAACAGTTATTTCTTATTTAACAGCTATTTTCTCACTCCCTCATTCTGTAGCTCATTTGGCCACTGCTGCTCTCTGGATCGCTGATTGGAAGTTGGAACAGTTTCTTTACGAACAAGCGATCACTGTTACATATTTTACCTTGGAGCTAGAACAACACAATATCACACCAAGACTAGTTGATTCAGGTGTAATAGGTTGTTTGCACAGACATTAGCTATCTGGAGAACAAGGATCTTGGGAGCAATTGGGTCAAGCTTAGGCTTTTCTTGTGGAAAACACTGAAACAAACTTAAATGGAAGTGGAAGCAAATGGAAGCAAAATATATACCACAGACCCTCAGCAAATTACAAATGTTTAGAAACTGTTTGGATGAAACATTGTAAAATATATGTCTTTTGATTCATTAAACATGCTTGGTTATATTGTAAATCCTCATTGGTCTTACCCTGCAGTTAATTACAAATTATCCAGCAAATCACTACTCATTTTCTTTGCCACTGTTAATTATAATACTTTTGATCTAATTTCATGTTATAGGTTACACTGAGGTTACCTCAGACACAACAAAAACTGAAACTTTCAACGGCCTTGGTGCAGTATCATTTAGATGATGTAAGAGAACAGCATGGTTGTGTTTCATTAGATTAAATCATTTACTAACTTGCCAAAAAAAAACCAAAAAACAACTGCTCGACAGACGGGATTTAGTGAAATACACTTTGGGAATTATATGGCATTTTATTGATAACATTTTAAAAATGAGCTGTCTAATACAGCTGCTCAATTCTATTTATAGTATGTAGATAAATGTCAGATTCCGTTTTCTATAGATGCACAGATGCATCATTGAAGCCCAGTCCATATTTACATACTGTCTGTAGGACAAATAAAAACATTGTTATTAGGCATGTCATTTCTAAATATATAACTAGTCACCCTTGCTAAATTTGAGGTCTAAAAGCTAACTTTAGGCAAAACGTTTTGTCAGTGATTTCTTTGTTTCCCATTGTGTCCTATGGGTAATATGCATATATGTCAATTTCAGCTAATATTTAGGGAAAGTGGGAAAAAAAATTATATTACCTCACATATTACAAATATGGCCAACCAGTGTTCTGATCAAAAAACTGTTTGGCGTATCTACAGTTTGAGGAGAAGGTGGCTGCAATGATCATTTGGCTCCAAGAGCAGAAATGTCCAAGGCCACACATCTGAGGTATGCAATCAGGCACATGACAACCTGACAAGAGTTTCCAGGACAGAAAAGGCCTCGGGCAGCATATGTGAACTGGTCAGAGTAGCTCAAGTGATGGACATTGGTAAGATCGTAGCATGTGCATCCAGAGCAGATGGTCTTTACTACCCTGCATGCCAAAATGATGCCAAATCAGAACAAAAACTCACAAATGGAGGCAGACCTTTCAAATCGGACAGAAAATGTAACTGATCATGTATTTGACGACTCTGACCAAGTGGTATGATAATTTAGACACGGGGCCGGTCAAAATGTACCACACCAATAAAATCTTTGCTCTTGGAATGTGTCATTTCAATCAGGCAGGAGGCAGACGACCTGCAGAATGGCCTGAAATAGCTGATAGGCCTCAGCTCTGCTACACTGTCACTTAATAACAATAATGGCTGAGCTGGAATGGAGAGATATAGAATTAATTTAATATCTAAGGTAATGTAAAGTCTTGTGGCTTTTCTCATGATTGTACCACTCTGTTTCTCAGCTGGCACCAATAGTGATTTCTGAAATATTTATGCTTATTTATTACTATTATTACAGCTTAATGCTGGATTCTAATGCTAATTGGATAAGGGCAAGTTTATTATATAACCAAAATCAAAGCTGTCATTATGTTGTTGTTTTTCTGGAAATCATCTTCTCTAGTAAATCTGAATTCTGGTTTTGGCTTATAGGTACTAGAAAAAAAAATTACATTTGAATGTTTTAAAAAGAATAATAAGGAACAACAATTGTGTTTTTCAAAACTTGGAAGTTTAAACGTTAAGTCAAATTTTTAAGGGCATAGTGTGTTATTAACTCCTTAAACACCATTTTATCTTATCAGTGGTTGATGTAATCAGATGAAGACACTGGCTTCAACTCAAAAAAAAAAAAAAAGTTCCAAGTGGCTTTTGAGACAGTTCATCACATAAATCAGTTTACTTCATGGTAGTAATAAGTTTCTTTACCTGTAAATCAGGTAAATTTAAATTATGCACAGATTTTTGGGGGGGATTTTTGTTTTGTTTTTGTCATCAATAACTAGTGTTTTTGGGAAGTTATGCATTAAAAGACTGCTAAAAGTATTGCTGTTTTATTTTGTCACACAACTTATGAAAAAGTCATGCATATCTGATTATTCTGAATTACACGTATGAAGTAGTATTTAAATAAAGAATAATTTTTCTGCTGACTTTAAAAATATAGTCCAGGCTATTTAACTGGACTTTAGATTTCATAGTGATAGCCTGTGTTAACATTTACAGTTCATTTGAACGTAGTTACATCGATGCTGTCTGCTGTTGCTATCTTACTATCTATTTTTAGATAGAGTTTAGTATGAAAAATCCAAATATATTTTATAAAATCAAGAATTATAAATATGAAGTATTTTGACTGTTTCCTAAATTAATATGAAAGTTTAAAATTACAACATCCATCCATGGAGTAGATGTTATTATTATGACTAATATTATAATTTATTACTGCCATTTATGCGACAGTAGCTGCTTGGCTATAGTAGAAAGTTGTAACATAAAATTTTAATACTGTAAGTTTAATGACTGTGTGCTGAATGAGAGCTTTTAATTGTCTTGTTGACTCTGGCTTGTTTGCCTTTTCTTATCTTGCAAATGCATTTATACAGAGTTACAGTTTAGGATTTTAGCACTTATCCCTTTCATTTACGAAGGTCATAGATTAATGACTTTTTCTGATTTCATTAAACTGTAATTTAAACTGAGTTTCTTTTCTGACAAGTCTATCAAATCAGTTATTCACTCGAAAAATATTTTCCCACCTGTAGCACTCACAGAGGCTTTTGACATGAGTTAAAATGATTTCCGTAATGGTTCTCGGGTGGCAAATCTAAAGTAATTGAATCTGCAAATAAACAGCCACAAATTAGGTAAATGCATAAGACTGTAGTGAATCATAATGTTTCATACAAGTACTTTCCAGACATGATTTAAAATTGTCTTTATGCATCGTATTTGTATAAAACAGTGCATTTGAAAAGGGACTTACTCCCTGTATTCACCAACCATTCCTTTATAAAGACAGTGAACAGTCCAGGTGTTGATCATGTAAAAAATACAGCTTCTCTGGAACACACAGATCAGATAATTATATCAGTGTCATGGCTTTTAGAGATTTACAAATTGATTAAAAATGTTATTATTAAACCTAGGGCTGATGGGAGTTTGTGTCTTATTTTGTAGGTTTGTTTTTTTTCTGCTTGAGAAGGATGTTAACTAGACTGTAGGAACACAACACAGCAGAATAATCTCAGGTACTGCTAATAAACCGTGCAAATGTTCTCTGTATTAACCTGAAAGATAAAGCTCCATACTTAATAGGTGTTTAAGTGATTAAAATCATATCTGCTTAACATATTTTGGCGAGATGAGGTAGAAAATGTAATTCAATATAGTAAATAATTGCACGGAACATTTTAAAAATGGAAAATGATGTCTTCTTCAAATTAAATTATCACTTACAACTATACACAGAGGTTGTATCTTTCTATGCTTGTAAATAATTCCCTCTGAAGCTGCCCTTTACACTCATGGGACTCATTTGGATTTATGCTTTCCTTTTTTTCTTCCATTTTTCGGCTTGGTTTTATACATTGAGCACTACTTTCATTTTGAGCTAAGGGGAAGTTCTTACCATACATTCTTCATCTTCATACATGTTGTAATAGAGATGAATGTTTAATAGAAATAATAAAATAAATAGGAAGTCTATCAGGTTTTACATCAAAGGTACATAAGAGGAACAAGAGAGAAGTCATCACATGCTGTAAAAATGTAATAGATAAAAAGAATATATATATATGTGTGTGTGTGTGTGTGTGTGTGTGTGTGTGTGTGTGTGTGTGTGTGTGTGTCTGTGGAATGTAGAAACCTATCTGAATTCATTAGGTTTTGTTGATCAATATTTGGATAGTTTTAACAGTAATAATGCTGTGTTCCATTTCTGATCACAAAGATGTACCTGACAAGAGCTGGGATTACACAACTATTTTACAAAAGTTTTACAAAAGTATTTACTTACTGATGGCTCTAATATAGCTTAAATTTTTTTTTTGGAATTTAGAGTGTTGCATCACTGCACTTTTCTGCTCCATTACTGCGACTAAACGTTCCTTTTCTGTGCGGCAGCTGTTACCAGATGTGATTTAGTTAGATATTTGCTTGACAGTAAGAGGAGTGGCAGCTGGTTGTGACAACCCCACAACAGGCAGGCATTTAACACATTATAAAAGGGCAGTGCACAGCATACTGCCATAAGTGCAGTTCACAGCAAACCCATTAAGAAAAGCACACAGAAGCTACACTAAGCCGCTCTGTCGTGCTTTACTCTCTGTGCGTGATTTTGCATGGGCCAGGCAAGTCAATGCTCTGTTTAGTAAAGTTACTGGTGCTAGAGCCTATCCCAGCTTCCCCTGCAAATTACCTTGCTAAATTGTTACCAACTGGCTCAAGGCTGGCAACAAGAAGCTAGGACATTCACAGAAACACCAAGCAGGAGTAATTTATTTATGTAAATTAATAACCAAAAATAGCTATAATAGTGGGATATGGAAGTAAGAGAGTCATCAGTCATGTCAGCAGTGTGTGGAGTTGTCTGGTGCAGCAAACCACACAAACAAAAGCTAAGGTGGATGAAAGAAGTCAGGCTGAATAAGTCCGACAGGCCTGAGGGACAGTTTTTATGACTTCTGTAAACTCAGTCCATGTACGCAGGTAAAAGCAGATGACCACTTCATATATCAGGCCACAACGTAAAACATACCAAGTAGAAGGGGGTCACCACAGCATCACTTAACATCAGACTGATAATAATGAATCAAAATATCCAGAGGCAAACTTCAAATATGTAGGTGCATTTTTTCTGCTATATTTTCTGTCAAAATAGCAACTAATATGTGCTAATATATGATATAATAGATGATGTAAAAATTGGCCTACCGCTATTTTTTTTTTTCAGTGAATGATTGTATTGTAAAATACAGGGTACAAATAGTTATGTAAGTTTTTCAAGCCAGTGGTAGGTTTCTTTTTTTTTTGCTCTCTGACCCATACATTTATTTTAAATGGGTTGAATACCAGGATACACCCAGCATGTAATTCTCCAGGAAGTGTCACATCATGGGTCATCAGATGCATTGTTGGTGCTAGTGAGTGGATTTCAGTTTATTTACAGTGATTCTGTTTGTACCAACAGTGTTGTTAGTCTACTTTAACCTGCCAAACACGGCATGATATGTTAAAAAATGTGCTAAAAACCATGTTATAGCCATAGTTTTAAATGTAACTCTCATATATTTCATAAATACCTATTCAGAACAGATATACTGAGATTTGATTATTATTTGTCATCTGGTCCTCTAGTCTGAATCTGTGGCTACCTGCTATGACTTCCACTTCCAGTTCTTCTGCTTATTCTTCGACATCTGTATCTGTTTAAATCTCCACATAAGTGTGAAATTACCTCCACTTTTTCTCATATACATCAGAATATGACTCCATTAATTCAGATCAGGCTAAAGAAAAGAGCAGGTTGAATGTGACAAGGTTCATTGTGGTTTTAAGACAATGAGCTGGAGGAGAATTAGTCACACAACTGTCATGGAAATGTCATAGAAGAATAAATTGGATCACTGTGGCAGTCTAGTGTGGGTATTTTTTTTTCTCCATTGGTGTAAATATTAACCTGTAGTGACAGTCCTCATTGGTTTACATCCACTCACACATTAATAAGCGCCTCTGGCTCAACCAAACCGTCTGTTCTTTAAAGAGTGGGGGGAAAAAATTATATCAAATTATTAGTATATACATACTCAATTTGACCCTTTAAACTTTCAGATTATATATAAAGCTATTCTCATCTCTAGGGAGTTCTCAGAGCAGATCCAATGCTTTTCTTCTGCCTTTTAGCCATTATTCTTCTCCTCCACCTCCTCTGCCTTTTTTTTCCAGAACAATTCCTTTTTATTTCATGTCATGGCTGTTTTTCCAAACCATTTCCCTTCAATCTCTCTCTGGTGCTTTCTCTCAAAGTTTATGCCTCACTCTCACTCTCCTCTCCCCCTTTTTCCTGGTTGCTATCGCTCACATTCTGCCCCCATATTTCATTCTGACTCTGGCTCCTCATTACGCCCTCTATCTCTCATGTCCACTCGTCTCTCTCTCTCTCTCTCTCTCTCTCTCTTTCTTTTCTTTAACCTGCCTTACTCTCTTCCTTCTCTCTCTCTTTTCACCCCATCCTCCTGTTTATCTACTGCCTGTCCCCCACTGCCGTTCATTTTCTTAACCTTCCCTCACACTCCCTTTCTCTTCCTCCCCCTTTTTCCCTTCTTCTATTTTCATGGTGCATTAAGCCAGTGAGCAGAGTATGGAAACCATATTAACCCACAAAGAGGGGAAAAGAGAGAGCTAGTGGTGAGAGAGAGAGACAGACAGACAGAGAGACCTGAAGAGATTCTCAGAAGCTGTGGCTGTGCTGACAGTGACTGGAGGAGGTCATCTATCTCCCGTGTTTTCCCTCTCGCCTCCTCCCTCCTGAGACAGCTAATTCAATATGTTGAGAAAAGGGACAGAGCTCTTTCCCTTTGTCAACAAATTTCATTAAGGAACATTAGCAGCACTATCAAAAAGGTGACAGGGAGGGAATGATGGATTCAGATTAGAATATGCAAAATTAAAGTGTTGGAGAAGTAAAATGCCTGATGTGTGCGGTTGTACGTGCATGTGTGCATGTGCACAATCTCATACTTGCCACGCTTGTCCCCAGCCACTTAACAGGCACAATTTACATAAACCATTTGAATTTTCATTATTTCTCTTGGAAGGATTTTGTAATTGGATTTTTTCCCATAGAATTTCTCAGCCTGTACTTATCTAAGAAAAGACGAATACTATTAAATTACTGTACTGTACTTTCTGAAGTACTTAGACCTAGTCGTGGCTTGCAAATTTAAATTCTGATGGTGGTATTAGAAATTTGGCGAGAATGTAACATATTTGCTTTTGTGAATGAATCAATTTGAAACTCTCTAGCCAATCATTTGATATCATAATTGGCTTAAGCATAAGTTGGGTTGCACTCAGACATCTGATGGTGTCTGTACTGCCTGACTGAATGTACTCTACATACAGTTAGTCTTGATAAAAGGAGTTTCTGAAAGTAACTGTAGGGCATTTCTGACAGTAGTTGTTTCTTTAGAATGTATGTAAAATCCAATAAATGAGTTAAGGGCCATTTGAGATGCATTGTCCGCAAGTAAATGCATGTAGAATGTAAATGCTTTGATGGTTCCACACTTCACAACCAAGCTCTCAAGTCATCTTCAAATATAATGTTCTTTCTGTTGCTTGTGTGGCAGCAGAAGGACCTGCTGAGGAAAGACTGGCTTCAAAGGACACAGTCTGAATAGCTTTATGGTATGACCATTCTACTGTACAGTATACACCGACTGGCCACTTTATTAGGTACATCCAGCTTCATGTCAATGAAAATATCTAATAGACAATCACATTGCAGAAAGTCATTGCATTTAAGTATGTAGACATGGTGAAGACAATCTAATGAAGTTCAAATCTAGCATTGAAATATGGAAGAAAGAGGATTTACATGATTGTGAATGTGATCATTGGTGTGAGATAAATGGTAAAATGGTAAATTGACTGCACTTATATAGTGCTTTTACACACCTTCAAAGTGCCCAAAGCGATTTACAATGCCTCTCATTCACCCATTCACACACACTCATACACCAGTGTATAAGTGTTCTGAGATGGGCTGATCTACTGGAATCTTCACACACAACCATCTTTAGGGTTTCCAGAGAATGGTCAAAAAGTGCCAGTTCTCTGGGTGAAAAATGCCTGATGCTAGAAGTAAAAGAAGAATGGCCAGACTAGTTCAAGCTGATAGAAAGGCAACAGAACTTCACACAAGCGACAACCAGGGTATGCAGAAGAGCACCTCAAAATGCACAACATATTGAACCTTAAAGAAACTGCACTCATCATCCACTTTATTATGTAGACATGGCACTAGCAAGGTGTACCCAATTACGTGGCCCTTGACTGTAGGTGCCTATAATAACATATCTTGACGTATATTTCAGTATATATAAAACCTGAATCTCAGAGGTCATATGTTTAAACCTAGGGCAGATATTGGTCATGTTGACTGACACACTCATGTTTTTTCTCATTTAAAGATAGTGATGAAAGTGAACGCAGATATTAGCTTTGAAACAGTTTGGTTACATTTTCTAAAGTTGATTTCCCTGGCACATGATGGGGAATAAATAGCAACAAAGTAAACAACAACAAAACTAAAAAAATTATCAACCAGGGCTTTCAGGACACTGAAGTTTTAGTTGTTTGTTATATACTAATTGCCATTAATGATGTAATTGCATTGCATAGAACAGACATAAATAAATTAAATATACCGTAGAAAGCCTGTTATTGTCAGTTAAGTCTTTAACACTGAGACATTGCCGGAATACCATTTAAATTTTACTCAGTAGATATGGAAATAGTAATGGAAGTATGAAGTCTCTGTTGAATTCATCTAGCTGTTCCAGGTAAATGGAGACAATTGCTCTGATTATACAAAATAACTGTCCCTGTATCTGCTATTGGCAATATACTTATTTTAAACTAGTGCGTTGACCCATGGGATCCATGGGTTCTAGATGTGGTAGTTTTTTATGTTGTTGTGTATTCGTGCATGCTGCACCGCATTTGTCCAGCAGTCACCACCAACGCCTTATTGGCATAGCAATGTGAATGTAAGGCTATTGTATTCCAAAATTACTAATATTGGGGGACATGGTGGTGCAGTGGGTAGCATTTGTGCCTCACAGCAAGAATTGCTGGGTTCAATCCCAACACCGGTTGGCGGGGCCTTTCTGTGTGGAGTTTGCATGTTCTCCCCGTGTCTGTGTGTGTTCTCTCCAGGTACTCCGGCTTCCTCCCACCATCTGACTTATAGGTTGATAAACCTGATAAGACAATGCACTGATAGGTTAAATAGCCCATAGGTGTGAATGTGAGAGTGTTGTTTGTCTCTGTGTCAGCCCTGCAATGAACTGGCGACTCGTCCAGGGTGTACCTGCCTTCGCCCTTAAGTAGCTGGAATAGGCTCCAGCGACCCCCGCGACACTAGTGAGGATGAGGCTGGTTCAGAAGATGAATGAATTAATTACTAATATCTCCCAAAATATTGGTCCTATCAACTTTTTGCTACTGTCTTCCGTGACCAAAAATACATAAGTATGCCAAACTGCAGCAGTCAGCTCTTTCCGGATTTTGTGAGAATCCCCGGACACACACTCATGCATGCACACTTGCACGCACACAGAGGCCACTTGGCTTGTAATATATACTGTAGATTACGATTTTCAAATGAGTGCATCAGTATCATTCCAGAATTGGAATATCCATATTCCTCAATCAGAATCACGTTAAAATATACTTTGCTGCACAATGAGGCCAAAAACCCTTTGACAACCTGTAAATGTGAACTCCTGGTCTGTCTGTTCATGGTGAATTGACAGAACAAGCTTCTGTTCAAACCAAAAATACAGCAACTTGTTGACAAATGTGTGAAACCCTGAAAAATGTATGAGGTCGGTCACCAGCTGTTTTGTAACCCATAGCAACCACACACATCTGTTCTGTTAATGTAATAGACAGGCACACATACACACATCTAACACGCACAGTCGCACTGCGCACAACAGCTACATTAAAACCACTTTGTCATAGTCAGCCCAAGACCAAGGCCTCATTTTGTCTGATGACAGGATGACGGGTGCAGTTCTTTGTTCAAACGTGGCTTTTTTGGAAGTCAGCTGACAGCTGCACTCTCCGTTCACTCCACACAGCTACTGAAGAGCAGGCGGAGGGTGGTAGATTAATCGAGCTTCACTTGAACTTTTGCTCAAGTGAACCAAACTTTTTACAATAGGGTTTTGATGCAAGTTGTAGATTAGAGCATGTGGAAATCTTTTCATTTATTGCTGCTGTGACTTGTTTAAAAAAGGACACTAAAGCTTGATGTTGTGAAAGATGACTAAACACCAGGAAATGGGTTTACACAGACACTCCCTACACAACATGTACACACTGTAGTTAGCCCTCACATTGTCCTGTGATTCAAATGATTTTCTCCCTTTTGTGGGGGGGGGGGGGGG
>JAPQRQ010000002.1:22319298-22337068 GCA_037367365.1 Apogon talboti
TAAAGTACAGTACACTTCCTGATGCTTCAAACTGTTCTTAAATTTTGTATTATGTTTCTTACATTTTAGCAAGCACCGTCAAGGACCGCAAAAGTTTGGAGGACAGATGAAGGAGCCTGCCAGTGGACTTACCTCAGCATTTCCATCAGGCTGACCCCCAGGCTAATGTTGGAAGTATTCACATGTAGTCATTTTCAAACACATGAGAGCATCAAGGCCCTGGTCATATTCAAACCTCCATCACAGTTGCTTTCTGCTACTCATTTTAGACACACTCAAATACACGAGCATACATTTAAACCTACTGTAATTGTTGAATATGTGTCCCCAACAGTAAAACCCAAGGTCCAACAGTGGGACAGAGGGATGAGATGAAGCATATGAAACATCACTTAATATTTTCCTCCCTCCAATTATGACCACAGCTATGCTTTACCTGCTTCTCCCACTTCTGTAAAGGTCAGACTTATTGAAGCTCCTGTAGAGTGGTGAGTCTGGAGCAGGAGAAGGGGAACAGCATGATCAAGGAGCCAAGGCCAAAGAAAAGTGTGTATGCTCTTCTAGAGGATCTGAGGGAGAAGAACCTCCTAAATGAAGAGCTGAAGGACAGACTGGAATGCTGCTGTGGTCAAATGGAAACCCTTATTTGAATATTTCATACAGGTGCTTCATGTTTACCTTCTGTTAGACTCTTTCTTCCTTATTATTTAAAGGGCTCTTACTAATTAGTTTGTGCTGACTTCATTTCAGATCTTCGGATACACTTCTGGGTGAAAAACCTCCATGAGTACAGCAGAGAGCAGAGACAGTTTGTCCTCATGCTACACCTTCATGGTCCAAAGACATATGCTTACCTGAGAGAGTCTCTCCATCCTCCTCTGTCTCATCCACATACATTCCAAAAGTATTCTCCATGTTGTCTAATTAACCACTTTAATCCTACAGATTATGTTTTGTTACAAACAAGTGAAAATTACTGATATAATAGCTCATATCAAATCTTCACATCATATAATACATGCTGATACATTTTGAGGTTTCAGATATTCTATTTTTTATTTATTTTCCATCAGATGGAAAGGTGTAAAGCAGATGTACTCCCATTTGCTTCCGCCATCAGAGAAGACAAAAATCCACTGATGAAACAACCTGGTACACTCAGATAATCAGCTGACCTCATGACCTATCGCTCTGGAACAGGGTCAGACCGAACTCTTCAGACCACATGACCTTTTCCATTGAATCACAGTCCAGTCTTTATGCTCTCTATCAAACTGATGGTTGTTTCAAAGATGATGAGCTACTCACTGCATCAGTTAGGGTTAAAGAACGTACAGCTCTTACCACTTTGCTAAGTTAAGTGGTGATTTTTTTTTTCTTTTCTTGCCGTAATGTCTGTATAGCTATCTCTCAAACTCTATCATCAAACATCACTTATACTGTAAGTTTTAAAATAAGTCTCTGCTCTCTGTCAAGGACAAAAAAATGGATAGGCTGATTGTCAGTGGTAAATCTCAGAGGGATTCCATTCACCATCATAGTACAGATTTTCCCACCTGCTCAGTGAATCATGAACATCTTGTCAAGAAGATTTTTCTTTACTTTAACAGCTTTTGCAACAATATCCCCAGATATTTGAGCTTGACCCCATTCCACTTACATCCCTGTAAATACAGCAGCAACCATGTCTGTGTCAAAGCCATTTTTTTTTCTTTTCTTTTTTTTTTTTAAGTCCTTCATGCTACCTGCTTTTTATTACACACTCTTACAGCCAGCGCTTTTACAGGCTGGGTCATTATTTCATTTTGTTTCAATAACACCTTCAGAGTGGATTGCAATATCTTCTTTTGAAAGGTAATCACTAATCATTTGAAACAGTGACCTTCTAATACACTATCTCACATCTCCTACTTCCAATATACTGCTGATGTTGCAATGCCACTTTTATTTAAAAACGTTAGCTACTTTATTAACCACCACTGTATTCACTGATGATCTCTTACTCTACAAACATAAGAAAAACCCTTTTTTTTATTTTGACTTTGTATGTGATGTGTTCCAGTAGTTTCAGTTTGTCATGGCGTAATGGACTTCCCCATCTCTTAACAAAGGAGTTAGCGCATTTACTTTGACTGTAACCATAGCTGCCATATTGTTTTGCAATTGTCTCAGTTACTCAAGGCATCAGAATTTAGTCTTACTTGACTTTCACACTTGCTTCACTATCCACAAATCTACAGTGTCTTTTCCAGTCTCGTGTTGTTTTGAAGTTACTAGATGCTGATAAGCTGCCAACCTGGCACCCCTGGCTCTGTTTCATTTCTTTTTCTTTTTTTTTCTTTTCTGTACAGTGATTCATTTTTTTTTTCTGTAGAGATGGAGAGATGGAGGTAAGAAGAAAACATCTTCACAGGTGGCTGCTGTAGTAACAGAAGGTGGGGATTAGATTTCACACTCCATGTGTTTGTACGTGTGTAGAAAGTTATTTTTCAGTGTGTGATAACAGAATATGGAAGATGTGAGCTTGTGCCCTAGGTAGAATTTATCGCTACCTCCAAATCTGGCTAAGACACTGGATAGTTCAGAACAGATCTTGCCAAATTCCGCTCCTCACCTGGACTATTTATTTCTCTTCCCTCTCACTCTCTCACTTTAGCTTTGTGCTCTTTGTGTTTTTGTTTTTCAATAAATAGGTTACACACATTCACCTTGTCGGTCTGTGTCAAAACCTTCTATCCATAGCATGATGCTATTAATCTACAGTTACAACTTGAAGGACACACTGTGAGCACATTTCACCGCCCAAGGCCCCACAGTCCTGTCATCAAATCTAATACACTCTGTTTCCAATGGTAGAACAAGCAGGAACAAAATCATGATCTGCCCCCTTTAAGTGGATTCCCCCCGATATTTAAAGGGTTTGTTCTTGGCCTACCCTTCTGCTAAGTTTAATCAAAATGGGTACAATGGTTTTTGTGCCACCATGCTGACAAACACACACAGACAGACGAAGAAGAACAGGTGGCTGATGCAGATAAAATCTTCTTTTATGGTGTCAATGATTTTCTAATAATGTACTGGGTATATAGCACAGTACAGTAACTGTTTCCATAAAATAACCATATGATAGTCACATTTTAAATCAGTTAAATTTGAATAGAAACGCCCTCACATGAGGCCAGACTCTAACCCTCAAAGACCTAAACTGAAAGCATGTACTGATTTAAAATGTTTAAAACCTTTAGAACCATTAATCCTATTAATAAATTCAAGTAAAATGCAGTTTCTCAACTTTTAGTGGCATCAAATATGATGTATTTGGACATTCAAAGGCTCTGTAGTGAAGGGGGAAAACATGGTCATCTTCTGCAGCTTTGATTCACTAATAAAATCAGTTTAGTTTAGTAAGTGGCAGTGGTTGGTTTGCTGTTTTGATATGAAAATCACTGAATTTCCTCTGAGCTTCTTTTTTTTTTTAAATCAAATATTTTTTATTGATTTTCTGGCTTGAAAGAAAAGATACAGTACATGTTCAACTAAGGATAAAATTTTTCAATACAGAAGACAAACATCAAACTCCCCACAAACAACAACAATAAAAAAATTAAAAACTAAGGACCATTGATGTACTGCCTTTGAAGCACCACATGATACAATGAATACTGAGCTGGGTGTTGGATTAGAGTTTGCAGAAGAAGTCTGAGGGTTTTTGAGTTGTGGAAGTAAGTCATAAAGGGGCCCCATATCTTGTCAAATTTCATTTCAGAGTTGTAAAGTGAATAGTGGATTTTTTTCCAGGCCAAGACAAGACATGAGGTCCTCCAACCATTGAGCGTGACTGGGTGGGACAGCACCTACTCTGAGCTTTTATACATTTCTACATGGTCAGAAAGTTAAATCTAGGAAAACACCTTATTTTCACAAGTTGAAAAGGATAGTATCTCAAAAAATGATTATAAATCACTTTGGAAAGATGAAATGTAGAAAATAATTCATATGGGAGTTGAAAATACATCATGCTGATAATGCGACCAGATTCCTAAGTAGAGGAGTCGAGTTAAATCCAGGTTGCATTAGACTAAATCTGATCAGTGACTGGTAGATACAGATGTCCATCAATTATTTAACCCCCTACCTGTGTGAGAATGTCTATAATTATCATGTAGTAGAAACACAGGCATGAAGTGAATGCAGAAGTCCTCTATCCTCTCAGACCCCTTGAATTAGAATATGCTGAAAGGTGACTATCAACCTTTGATCCAGTGATGCTACAAACTGTCAAATACTGGAGGTTTAAAGTAAAAGCATAACAAAAATACTGCAGAGATAACTCTTACTCAGGGATAACTCTTAGAGTGGACGCAGTTTCTGCCAAATCACTACCTTTGGACATTTTTCTACTGTCACACAGTATAGACTGTCATCTCAAACAACCCAAGAACAAACACTTCCTTTTTCACTCATGGTCATAGTCCTTCTAACCTTTATTGTATTGTCATGTTTGTTTGTGTTGCCTTCACGCTTCCTGTATATGCAAGTGGAAGAACGCAAAGCACATAAATGACAAGAAAACTGCCATAGAGTGTCATCTGCAAAACTGATATAAAGCTTAATATAAACCAATAGACCCCTATCTGCTGTGTGTTGATATATATTTGTCCTGTTGCACAGACCTTTTAATAAGTGTAATATTTTATTATTTCGGGATATATGTGATCTTTCCATTGTTCTTAGACAGGCTTTGATATTAACCACGTGTCCTTGGTTCTGTTGAGCCTCTGAATGTGAAACAGTTAAATGGCCATTTTATCTGTTTGTGTTGAGTCCTACTATCTTTATGTGTGAATGTTCACAACTACAGCTTTCCAAACCACTGCCCAACAAAAGGACCTCTGACATGGTCAACAATGCTATGCTTGTCCAAAATAAGTTAGGTCACACCCAAAAAAAACAGATAAGAAGAGCGCTTTAAGAAGGGGTACTAAGACTAACGTGAAGTCTGAGGATGAAATAGTGCAGGGAGTGAAGTGAAGATGTACTGGAGCATTTTAAAGCCATGGAGTAAGAGGAGAGAGAGAGATGAGAAATGAGAGAGGGAAGTTGTATTCAACATAATTTCAGACTACAAAAAACAGACAAAGTAAAAGGATGCAGAAAGCTAACAGGCTTAATCTAAGTGTGGGTCTGAACTGAACGACAAATGCCAAAAAGGAATTTAAAATGGTCAGAAAATCCAAAGACAGATAATCATACATAATTCTGCATTGGAAAAGACTGTTATTACAATCCAGTGACAACAGTGATTCAGAAAATCCTTCAACAGAGTCATATATTTTTTGTCCTTGGTGACATGGAACAGCTACAGTAATAATCGCATTTACTTCACCACAAAAACCAATCATTTCAGGTAATAGTTTATATATTTGTATATTACATTTTTGTACAGCTGTATTATAATTTTTTTGGTTGTTTTGTGTAGATAATCTGCAGCACTTAAACTTTGGAGAGCTCCTGGCAGAATGTTGAGTGTCTCTGTTACAATATGAAATTGTTCAGTCTGATATGTCAAGGATTTGTCTTTTAGATGGACTGTTATGGTACAAAATACATTGCGCATTTTAGGGATTCGACCTGCAAAATGAAGAGATGACATATACATAGATAGATTGATAGACAGGGAGGGAGAAAAGTCTTCTTAATTGGCTGTAAGACAGTGTCAAATGTTTGAGGGACTGAAGGATTTGTTTAGCTGTGAAACAGACTGACAGGTTTGAAGGAGTTGGAGAATTTTCTTTCTTTTTTTTTCACTCAAAATTGAATTAGATGATATTAAACCAGCTCACATAAAATGTGTACACAACTGCATGCTCACACTTTATGGATCGTCTCTTCCTTCTGCATTTGTCCCCTATGTTTGCTCTTTGTCTTACATTGATTATTTGGTGTGAGATCACTGCCTCCAAGAAAACGCCCACAAGGTACAATTTCCAGGCAGCATGTTCTGTACATACTATCACACGCCATGTAATGCGATCACACACTCATACAAAATAAATAAATAAATAAAAGTGGACTGCAAGCAACAATTTTTGTGCATATACCTGTCAGCAAAGTTCAGAGATAATAAAATGTAAGGGATCAGTGGGTTTTATATTTGTTCTCCGCAGATCCGGAGTGTAATTAGCTTTCATGGCTGCAATTTTCCTTTGAGAAAACCTTGATAAGGGTAATCTATTTCCTCCCACTTTGATTCAGCCATGAGCCAGCCGCTGCGGTCAGTTACTGAGTTTCCTGTCTGTGATGGTGGAAAAAAGGTCCTGGATCTTATCAAGCTAGGAGGCATTAATGACCGAGGACATGTTCACGCCTTCATTTAACCCTACATTATCACCACTGAATAAACCATATCATTTAGCTGTTGTTATTACAAACCAGTATAAATTAATGCAGCATGTAGCTCATGACATGATGCTTCCACTGGCTTATTATCTATTATCATTGGCAGCATGTGAACCCTGAGGAAAACTCCACAAAAAGCCGGTTAATGATTGTGCACCATGCTACCCAATGCTATCTCTACCACAGTGGTATGACCTGTATGGAGATATTATAGTTATTAGTTGAATGTAATTGTTAGTTAAGACTGTGAGTTTTCTGAAGTGTATTGTAACTGACAAAGGCTTCAAAGAAACTTTCCTGTACTATTATGAGGAGCCTGACTGTCACTATGGGAGGATATCACAAATATGTGTAGTTTGTCAGCAAAGTTAAAAGCGAACCAGTGTTTTTAGATTGACTGATTGACTGTTTGGCCAATATTATAGTAGGAAAAGCATCATTTCAACTAAAATGCCTTGCTACCACTCTCCTCTCATCTGAAACCAGCTTCATACATGGGTCCAAGAGGCAGACACAGTCTCTACCATTAAGACTAGACTCAAAACCTTCCTTTTTGATAAAGTGTATAGTTCAGGTTGGCTCTGGTGATCCTGAACCATTCCTTAGTTTCAGCTGCATAGTCCCAGGCTACTGGGGGACAAGGATGCATTAAGTACATCTCCTCCAACTCTACGTATTATACATGTCACCAGTATTTATCAAGTAACTTTTGTCTTCCCTTTCTCCTAGTTTTTGTGTTTTCCTCTCTGTACTCTCTCTTCCTGTTCCTTTCTCCAGGTAACTCTGGTTGTTGGGGTTGTAATTTTAGACTCCATCGTGCCTAATGTTTGCCTGTGTCATTTAGTGTCAGAGTTGTTTATTTTTCTTAATGCTGTTCTTTTGTGAATCCTCTGTCCTCTCACCCCAGCCAGTCTAGGCCAATGGCTACCTACCTGGAGCCCAGTTCTGTCTAAGGTTTTTCCTTCTGTAAAAGCAGTTTTTCCTCCCCACTGTAACCTTGTGCTTATAGACAATTTGATGGGTTTCCTCTCTGTATAGTCTTTTTAACACCTTGATTTGAATTTGTGAAGAGCCTTGAGATAATCATGTATTACAGTTGGCACCATATAAATTGAATTGAATTGAATTGAATTGAATTGAATTGAATTGAATTGAATTGAATTGAATTGAATTGAATTGAATTCTCCCCGTGTTTGTGTGTCTCTGCGGGTACTCTGGCTTCCTCCCACCATCCAAAGACAAAGGCACTGATAGGTTAATTGGTAAATCTAAAATTGCCCATAAGTGTGAATGTGAGAATGATTGGTTGTTCATCTCTATATGACTATATGTCCTTTCCTGCCTTTGCCCATAGGTAGCTGGGATAAGTGGGTTCAGAAAATGAATTAACAAATTGAATTGAATTGAACTGTATTGAATTGAATTATATACAGTTCTATTTAAAGTGGCTATTTAAAGTTAAGGTGTTGAGTCACCATGCATCAACAAAACAGATTTTCTGAGACCTGGCGTTAATTCTTAATTTCTGGATGAAACATTCATTCTTCCAAAGGTTCTTCAGTTTAATCTATCTTTATTCACACCATTGTGCAAACGACCTTTGGACAATGGTGCAGTAGGTTTGTTGCTTTAGTAAGATTATAGCCTAATGACATTTCGGCTATTACAATGTACATATGTGTTTCTCACTCTCTGTAATGAGATGTAACTGGAATATGTTGGATATATAAGGACAGTACTATAAACCAAGAATTTCAGGTGTAAAAAAGACCAAAATGCCCTGTATTTTGTGGTTCTAATCTTCCTAAATCTTGAACTCCTCTAAACAAATGATGTAAAATGTACTGCACTGATCTTCAACTTTTGTATTATACTTCTCAAATGTTTCTTGTTTTTTGGGCTAGTTTTTGTCATGGGAAGTGAGATCACACTAAAGGCTGACTGCTGCCTGTAGGAACCATTTATTTCATGTTTTTTTTGTGAGTTTATAACACTTTGCACAATTCCCCTGTATTTTCTTTTTGTGTCTTAATATAGAGACTGAGAAATAGATATGCTCATTATAGTCCTGTAAACACAACATAGCTGAAGGTGGCATAACACCTTTGCATAGTACTGTAAATAGAAACCCAATCACAACACAAAATCATCACTCGGCACTTAACATTGTGTAAGGTCGACCCTTTCCAATATTACACTGAGAAAAAATATAAAAAATAAATCCACACAGGGCCAGCTCTGATAATGGGAAGGAAAAAATTACGACAGAACAAGGCTGAGAATGGAGAGATATCTGTCTCGACCGCATGAAATCGATGGATAGGGAAGAGAAAAATGAAAAACACAGAGCCACAGGAGCAAGCCCAGACAAAGACTAGGCAACTCACTGTTAAACTGTGGAGGATAGTGAAACCAAAGCAGCACATCATAATCAAATATTACCTCATTTGGTGTTTTGATGATCATAGAGAGTGCTGTCTAAAGTGTTGGTGTGATGAGATTTGGTGACTGTGAGAGCCACTACATATTTACATCATTTTTACATTCATTAAACCACCCAGTGGACCCATGTGTCTTATGGATGGAGGCATCAGTCATTTTTTCCTTCACTCTGTCACATGGAGATATGTCAAGTAGAGGTTACAAAGTTCACCTAAACTGTAGAAAAACAACCTAATCTTAGCATTCCTTGTTTTCAGCCATTTTTTGTCTTTTGTTAATTTATTGTAGGTGAATCACCCATAACCCATTGTACAAACCGGGACTGATAATAGCACAAACAACAAACCCAAGGGAACATATAATACATGGCATTTATAATTATGTAAGTAAAATACATGATTTAAAAATACTTGATAAAAAAAAAAAAGCTGGGAAGAAATTGTTCTTGAAATTGTATGGACAGTGAATGAGGCTGCTGTTTTATTTATTACAGATAATGGCATTGGCATTGTGTCAAACAGTTTCCCCAGGGTGCTGTTGTTTCTCTGTGTCTCAGGTGAGAAACTCCTCCTGAGAAAGCCTCCCCTTAGTGCCTAAGTCAAGACACCTAGGTGACCTTGCATGTTGTCTCTTTGCTACTGCCCTGGAGGGAGGCCCAGCGTTTTTTTTGGTGCTGTGCTGCATTGCAGTACATGTCTCTTTCTGTTGTGTCCTCTTGAACAGTAGACTGCTGTGAAAAAGATAACCTCTCTGTGTCATTGCTAATTTATACACTACACTGCTTTTTCTCCTCCTTGGTGTCCTTTGTTCCTCTGGAATATTAGCTCAAACAGTTCAAAGCCCTTTTAGCCCCTGACCACAACCGCAGCAGTAGGACACAGTGCTGTTAGAGACCTAAAACTGTGCTCCATATATCTTGTCTTCAGCATTAATGCATTTTTTACCAGTCTGTACCAAATTAATATCTGCTTTCTTGTCCTTGGCAGCAACCTCACTGTCTGTTATTTTGTCTCACCACTCTTGGTCGAGGAAAAGACTTCTTTCTATCTTTCATTGTCCAAGTCTGAACTTGCATTCAGGATATTAGGTCAGAATTTTTAGCTAAGTTATTTGATAAAAGCACCAGGAAGCCCCTATCCTATGTTCTGTTCCCTATTTCCTGTCATCTATACCTAAATTTCTTCTTCTGTGCTCTGTTGCTGAACTCTACCAAGAAGTCTGCAATGTGTCAGGTTGTTAACAAAATTCCTTTCTTGGAGGAATGTATTTAATGTTTAGTTAGAAGGGCAAAATATTTCTTGAGGTAGATTAACTGTATATCATGCAAGTTTTCACATGAGGAACATTAAGGAAATTTGGAGTTTAGTTCCTGTCTTTAAGCTCAGTTTCTTCTTTGACAAAAGCCAAAGTCAGCCCCTGATGCATTTGCTTTACCTAGTTATCAGTCTCACAATAAAATGAGGGAATATTCAGCACCATGGACAGTTCCTCTGCCTGCAGTGATTACTTACAGCAACAACGCTGCACCAAGTACTTTGAATGCGTAACTGGACACCAAAACACTGGCAAATACTGGATAATACCTACTGAGTGTTAAGTATGAATCCAGATGGGTGAGAAAAAAAAAATGGGTGATACAGTTCCCGTCAGTGGAGCATGAGGGTTCACTGGTGTAGGCAGTAACCAAATATAAATTGAACTGAAAACCTTTTGGAGATTTTAGATCATTAATCAACATGTTAAACAACATTTCCCACCCACCATCATCAAAAGACCAAATGAGCAAACATCTTCTGAAGTTCTATTAGTTCACAGACATATTGAATCAGTGCCAAAGAACAGTGAAGTTGTTTTGGCAGCAAATGGTGTCTCAACAGCTTGCTAAGAAACTTCATGCTGGTTTATCCTTTAATTTGGCACCCATGTATTTCCTTGTGATGTTCTCTTGTTGCATAGCTATTTATTTATTACAGTATGTTTTTTGTTTTGTTTTGTTTTTTGTTTTTTTTTTACCTTCAGCATCATTTTAAGGTACTGTTTTTAATCTCAAAAACATGCTGTGATCATAAGATTTTTTTCAAAGCTAAACAAACAAGTATTTGAAAATGATATTCAGGGAAATGACAAAAATAAGGCTCCCCTCTCTTAACTTAAAAAAAAGACCTATTAAGGCAGCAGTGCCCAAATAACAGGAGTAAACATCAAAGCAGATTGGAGTCAGATATCTGTGGTGATTTCATGTGTTTACATGGTGAACGTTATCCCATTATTATTTGGATGCTAAATTAGTCCTTTTTTTAGATCGGGCATGTCAACACCACACTCTGTTTACTGTCACTAAAGTCCCTGATGAGGAACTGATTAGGATACATAAACACATCTGTTGGAATGCTGAGGCATTTATGCTTTTTATCCGATTTGCTGGTTGGTTTCATGCTCTATGAGTTTTCTCTTTTCATCCTATGTGGAACGTTAGATGTATGATCGGATTTATGAATGCCCTGAAGAGCACAGAGCAGAAATGTGGATTGTTGTGTGATGGAAATGTTACATATTGCACATTGCTCAGTGGGACACCCCAGTTAGCTATCAGTTAGGAGGCTGATATGCCGTATGATCATGGTCCATTCACAGGCTGTCAGATAGAGCTTTTCTCTGGAGTCATTCAAGTGGAATTGAAGTTTTCATGCACAAGTTAAGTTACAGACACAAAGCTCATTAAGAATCAGTCTATCACACCCCGCTGCCCACTTTCAAACGTCTCCTGCGCACTTCTCCGCCTCAGTCTTTTTGCTTTTCTCTAACACACCTACAGACACACATGGACACACACAACTGCACATATTCACACAACTTTAATCTTGTTTCATCATTCTTGTTGTTCCTTCATCCCCCTTCTGTACTTTCCTTCCACCGTCTGCACTGGTAATGTGGGAGATGTACGATTGTAAATTCACTGCTGGGACACTGCTCTCCTTTGCTTTGTTTCATATATTTTGATCTTTATTATTCAAAATTGGATCCCCTACAGCTGCTTTTATCCTTCGTCTCCCAAAGCATCCCCCCCCTGTAGATGCTTGTGTTTAGAGAAAGAGGGTTAGAGGGAAGAAAATCTGAAGAAAATCTGACTGCAGTGAGCTTGGTTTGGATCCTTTGAATTCAAAGTGTTGCGACTCTCTGGCTAAGCTTCTATAACAACACAATACAAATGGCCAGAAATGATAAGCATGTGTGCTTTTCAAGTCATATGCATTACCATTTTACATTTGGCCACATCATATTTTTCCTGAATTTAGTAAATGCTTAAAAAAAGCCTTTGTCTCAAATCCTTATCATAACTAATGTGTTCATGCCCACTTTGTTTTGAGCTTTGAAGTGTTGAGACTTTATAGTAAGAGCCATAGATTAGATATAGACTATATATTATTTGCATTGCTTTGCATATGTGCATTGCTGTAATACCGCATATACTATATTTCTATAATCTCTATTATGTTTGGTGCATTACTTCCTTTTACAATTGTTACTCTATGAATAACTAACTCTTAGCCTCAAGTTAAATAAGTTTTATAAATCTATTAGAGCTGCAGCACTTGATAGTTTTCTAAGCTTCACTGGGCAAA
The DNA here is from genome assembly GCA_037367365.1 of Apogon talboti. Taxonomy (NCBI): domain Eukaryota; kingdom Metazoa; phylum Chordata; class Actinopteri; order Kurtiformes; family Apogonidae; genus Apogon; species Apogon talboti. Next base: position 22,331,763 of record JAPQRQ010000002.1, read on the forward strand.
AAATCCTTAATTATCTACCAGCATATTGTAATTCAAGTGGTCAGAGGGCATAAGACTTCTATATCTTTTTCCTTGCCTGTGTTTTGAGGCCGTAGAAAATCTACCCTGTAATGCACAGACATAGGGGAAACACAGGTGCTTCCAGACAGGTGTGTGTGTGTGTGTGTGTGTGTGTGTGTGTGTGTGCGTGCGTGCGTGTGTGTGTGTGTGCGTGCGTGCGTGTGTGTGTATAACTGACACCTGTAATTACTCATCAGAATCCATCAGACATAATCAGCACATGACTCAACTGCTCTACTCTGTGTCTCAACATGAAAGTTTCCACAACAGCATGGAAAAAAATGTCAGATTTATCTGTATTTTAATTTAGTCTTTTGATTCGGACAAAAAGGAGACAGCTGAAGAAGGAAGGCAGCTTTAATGACTAAAAATCACAAGTGCCCAAGAACATAAACAAAAAACAACATGGAAATTATATCTAATCTACTTATCTCTTAATTAAGAAATTAAGAATTAAGAAATTAAGAGATAAGTAGAAGAGTAACCTTTACTGCCGCTGTGCTCTGTGGTTTCTGAGCTGAGCTACAGAGGAAATGCAGTACAAATAAAAATGTAAATCAGACATTTGACAGTGGGTCTTAAGACAAGGACAAATGTTCCAGTTTTGCCCAGATTTACTATAAATGTCAGCATGCCCATTTATCATTGGCTACATAACTGTTAATATATACTGCATATAAAATGTCTTTTAAGTGCTACTAAATGTCAAAATCAAGTGTCTCATGATGCCATAGCTCAGCTCATAACAGGCCTATTGGAGATCCTAACCCTGTTATTAAGCCCAATAATTCCACCATTCACAAAGCACTTGCTAATGTAATATACAATATTTTGGTTAGAGATTGTGTTTCTAAAAGTTGAACTCAGTTTCATCTTTTGTATGTAGTGCCACTAATTAAAGAAACTTAGGACTGAGATAATGGTAAGCAGGATTTTTCACGCTCATATTATGCCAAATCTTTCTTCTATACTGCATAGTATTTATATTAATAAATACAAGAAATTTCAATAAAAATATTCCCAGTGGCAGCAGTATGTAGTTGTATTGAATGCAGTTGGCTTGATGTGCAGCATCCAACAGAGCCACAACCAGGTCATATTTTCATATTAGTGAGCTATTTCAGATTGAGAGAAAATTATAACTAATAGTGTCTCTTGTGTGTTTGGCCTTCCCAAATTTGGAGTAAATGAATGTATTTGATTTTTTTTGTTACCTGCCTAGGGTCTATGAATACAAATTAGCATGTTAGCTATAATCCAGCATAAGTGCATCTGATGTTGTCTCAATACAGATGTTCATTAATGTCCACTGTCCCCAAATAAACTAATAAGTAGACAGCTAGACAGACAGACAGACAGACAGACAGACAGACAGATAGATAGATAGATAGATAAATAGATAGAGGACTTCATGTTCATGTTACAGTTATCAGTAGTGTCATCTTTGTTTCTAACCTAAGTCATTGTATTAAGCTTTGTCTATGGCAAAAGACACCAAAATGGTAGAACAAGCCTTGAACATAAAATGTTAATTTGCTTGGAAGAAAAAAGTTAATATCAACCCACTCGGAACTTTACAAAATAATGAAACTGAAGTCTTTGTGAAAGGGGAATGCAGAAGCCTTTCTTTGACTGTTTCTAGCAATATTACCATCGAAAACGGTGCAAGAAATAAAACTGAGAAGTGTGATGTCAGTGTATTTAAAACCTTTATGTGAAAGTGAGTTCCATAAAGTGCAGTTCTCTTGTCCCAAAAGAAGAACCCAGTAAAAGGCAGTAAAACCTCAAACCTTAAATTGAACCACGACCCATAGAATGTCTTGCACTGTCAGTTAGACCCATAAGACACACAAAGGAGGGCAGTAAAGCTACTACTGTAGTCTGCTGTGTGATGAGGACTACACTTCCAACACTTCCACAGACATTATGCGCAGAGCCAGAAAGTCTCTCAGAAAAGCAGAGTTTCATACTTTAAATATTTAAACTGACATCGTTTGAGTCTGAGAAATTCAGTGTCCTAGATTTTGTTGCCCATTGAGTCTTTTTTGTGTGTTAAAAAATGCGCAGCATACAAACAATCCCGCGAGGATTTCCAGACACTAATACAGCTTTGATTTAATGTTTTTTGTAACTTAATTGCTTTTAATACGGTGCCCACGAGCATGAATTCCACTACAGAAACGCATGACTGAAATTGAATTTGTGTTTGTACATCCAGAACAACGCATTGACACGGCTCCTAAATCCTTGCTGCGCTGTGGTGCGAACACACCCAAAAAAAAAAAAAAATACGTCATGAAAATCAATGACACGGTGAGAGAGAGAGAGAGAGAGAGAGAGAGAGAGAGAGAGAGAGAGAGAGAGAAAGAAAGGAGGCGGTGTTTGGTGAACGAGGAGGAGGAGAAAGCTCCTGGTACGCTCGCGCTCGCAGGCAGCTCCGTGTTTTTTTTTACCGTTAGTCTTACAAGAGCAGTGTCGGGGTGCTACCGGAGTGCCCGGGGCCGTGGACTTATTTTACCCCCGGGAGTCGGAATTGGACACCAACTATCCCAGGTAGGTTCCGCGCGGACGGTTCATGCGTTAACGGGTTTGGACAAGAACACGAAGGCTGGAAAATAAATAGAAAAAAGTCAGTTGTCGGTTTGCGTGGTCGCTCTTGGGTCGTGGGGAGAGCTTCTATGAGAGCAGAACGGACAAAGGTCCGTGGGGGTTTTGGCAGTTGTGTTGACGCCGCTAATTGCTTTTTAAATTGGCGGAGCTCGGCGGATAATGGTTGGCGGTGTCCCATCTGCTGCGGTGACAACTCTCCAATGTTTATAATCCGATTAGAAGACGGATCAGCAATTTGATCAAATGAACACTCTCCAGTCCATCCACACTAGTGCGAACATGAGCAGCGGCTCGTTTCACCGCTTTTATGTTATTGTTGACACTGTGGCAAATGTTGCGCCATAAGGCGAGTCCGCCAATAAAAGTGCCGTATCCCACTTCATTCTCTTCTTCTTGTACTTTTAAAGACGCTCATCTCCTCTTCCCCTCTTTCCGCTCCAGGAATGTCTGTCTTAAATTGCTCTTTTCTCTCTGGTTTTGCTTTCAGATGATGTACTTCTTTCTGCTACCTGTCGTGGCTCTCTTGCTGAGCAGAGAAACGGCGGTCTCCGGTAACAATAACGACAAATGGCTGAGCACCGGGGCTCAATACACTAAGGACAGATCCTGGAACAGATTCAGAGATGTGAGTTTCACTGGCGAGGGGGTGCACAACATCTAGCCAAAAGGGACAATATAATTAGCTTCATTATGTGTGTGTGTGTGTGTGTGTGTGTGTGTGTGGGTGGGTGAGGGTGAGTGTGCACACTACGCCCTTGATACACCCTGTGAGTACTTGAGCACTTGCCAGCAGGCATAATCCACCTTGTAGCAGCTCAGCAGGTTCAAACCCACTTTGAAAGAGAAGCACAAATAATATTACACTTTTGCATTTAACAAAAAACTCTCTATTTCTTAAAAACTAATCGACCGGATCGTTTTCACCCTGAATGGCTTGCTTTTTCATTGCCACAACATCAACGTGAAGTACATCAGCGATGGTGTGTCATGTAAAGATGGTTAAAGTCACTTTAAAGTCTAACCACCACCACCAGACCCTGACTGACACAGCAGCCCCATAATGTAGGTCTGATTATTGTAAAGTAAGCCTTACAGTGATGTGGCAACCTCTCTCTGACACAGCATCAGTCGATTGCAAGCCTTAAAAGGTTTGTGGTATAATTCCATCGCATCATTCATCAGAGACACTGTTTGACAGCATTTACAATGAGAACTGCGTCTCATCATCATACTATACACTCTAACCAAAAGACACCCATTTCCATCACAGTTATTGCCATCCATGTATAATTTATAAATGCAGCATACATGTGTGATTAATGAATAATAAGTGAATTCTAGAACCAGGAACGAAGTCAGTTCTGGTTATAATGAATTCTTCTTTTCTGTCTGCGTATTTTCCCAGTATCAAACAGTGCCAAATAATGTTGTTACTGTTGGAAAGTGCATTGGCTCCACCTCTGTGCATCCATCTGCTGATGATGTCTAACTGGATTTGGATACCTCTTAAGCTCCTTTAAATTATTTAGGAAGTAAGATAAAGACTTAACAGTTGGAAATGTTTAGTTTTGCGCTTTGGCCTGTGAACAGCAATGATGGACTGATTGTTTAGTCTAACCAGAACCTCCAGTTGTCAACCTGATGGTGGGGATTAGGGCCAGAAGATCAGGTAGAATCCCAATCCACAATCTGAATCACAAGGTTTCATGCCTTATAAAAAGTAAGTGGGTTACAGCGAAACAAGTTTTTCTTTAGATTCCTCTGGTTTCTGGAGGCTTAGCTTGAATGTGTGGGCTTTTTGGTGCTATTTGACTAGAAACTCATCATTTTGCTTCTTTTTTTAACAGCATCATTACAGTATTATACAATATCTCGGAGATAAGCATTATTCACATTCGCCTAGCTGCAGTGTTTCCATTAATTGTCTAGATCTGGGTGGTCTAATTTATCCAAATTTATAGTGAATCAAAGCATTTTTACAGTAGCATTATTCATCAGCATTTGTAGAAATCAGACTCGCTTAACGTCAGAGTTCAAAGGCTGGACACACAGTTCACAAACGTACAGTAATTGTTCATCATTTTGTCAGCAGCAGCAAAACAGTCTGCTACACAAAGTCTGGAACTTAACATGACAGACAAACACAGTTAACTATCACTATAAACCAAAGACCTTGAGACTTGTATGAGTAACATTGACACCCCAAACCCATAGGTCTGTGCAAAGCTCTGTAAAATACCATAATTATGCTGAACTAAACTAAAACAGGTCATTTAAAATCAATGTGAGCTGAGCAGGAAAGTTTTGACAGTCCTGTTATTTAGTTTTTAATAACATCCCTCTTGAAAAGTAGATCGTATGCCAAATTAAGATCGATCACCATTGTGAGATCGCCAAGCCCTACTGGGGACAGCCATTTTGATTCTCTTAAACCACTTTTTTTTTGGCTGTCTGCTAACATTTCCTCCTGAGGTTTCAGTAGACAGTGGGCTAACTTTGGCCTTATTAGCGCCTCCCCTGCATGGCATACTGGAACCGTGATGTGAGACCGAGTATTAGTCATGTCTCTATACACACAGATAGAGCTCTACTACCTGCAGTGTGTGTGTGTGTGTGTGTGTGTGTGTGTGTGTGTG
>JAPQRQ010000002.1:22344349-22356805 GCA_037367365.1 Apogon talboti
TGCATATATGTGTGTGTGTGTGTGTGTGTGTGTGTCTAAATTATTGTTTATGTGTGTGTTTGATTGCCCTCAACGATGCTGTCACCCCCACTGTGGGCTGCTCTAGTGTGTGATCAGATGTTTCTTCCTCAGGGTTTGGCTCCCTCTACATCTTCCATATGCCAGTGTTTGATTTGTTGTCTAGTAATCTGTTTTATAAGTTGACTTCATGAGCGGAGATGAGCCATAACAGCATTATTTGCCTGCTTGTTACTCATCCAAATAGACAACCCCTGTTGGCTGTGCGTTGTCGTTGTTGCTTTGGGAGTGTGAGGTCTTGTGTTTGTACCTGGTCTCTGCTCTTTGATCCACTGCTTCTCATTCTTTAAGGGTTTATATTTCAGAATATGTCCCTAGTAGATAATATATCGGAGTTTGTGTGCTAGGGCTGAGTAAAAAAATCGATTTAATTGATTTAGGATTGATTTTAATTTAATTTTGAGTTATCAAGTAATAGTGGATAAGATCGATTTTTCAGAGCGGGACAGTGAGTACCTGACCTGGGCATCACCGAGGCATGGCCGGCTCCGTCTCGCAGGCCCCTGAGGGAGACGGGGCGTCTCGATCTTGCTTGCGATGGCCCAGACAAAGTGTGGGAAAAACATCTCTGCGGGAGGTCCTCTTGGCCTCAAACTCGAACCCGCAGTACGGAGGAACTGGCCGCCCAGACCGTCTGGTCGATGGAGGCCCTCCGAGGTGCGTCACGGAAGCCAGTCGTTCTAGGAATGTTAACTTGGATCGACACTCAGCCATAGATGATAGTAGTGTGCTTTAATGCTAGAAGCCACCAGCCATAAAACTGAATAAAGACGACGTAGAAGTCCGCTCTGAACCACTGTAGAAACATGACAATGTTTCTGTCCTGTTCATTATTTAAGAGCAGATTCAGCTATTTACTGTAGAAATTTCATATTTATTTCCTTTCTAATGTCAATATTGATACCAGTATTGATGTGTTACATGGCTGCGGTAGTCAATAATCAGGTTACAGCTCAAAATTGTACTTTGGTGTCACTAAATGAATCTGAATCAATCAGTTAATAGTGAATCAAATCGAGATCAGATCGAATCATGATCAATCGATTCAGAACCTTATGAATTGAAATTGAATGGATTTAGGAAATTGGCCATGACACCCAGCCGTATTGTGTGCAGCTAGTTTTTTTTTGTGATTTGTGAAGTAGCCTTCCAGCTATGATTGACTGAGTGAGTCTGCCTCTGTTTGTTCCATGTAATCACAGTATTTGTTACAGAGATGATGGATACATCATTGCTTTGCCCATCATGCTAGCTGATGCAGAAGATCATATGAGCAGCATTTAAATTACAGCTTGTCTTGAGGATAAATCAATGGTTACATATTGTGTGTTGGTAGCAGTCTAATCAATTACGTAATCCAGTGGATTTTATTTATGGTCATGCTGTCTTACTCTGATCACATTTGAAAGTTGCCTGCTAAACCCTGAGTGTCTCTGTGTGAAGAAAATGATGGCCAGTCTGATTCTCTTTTTCACACATCCTCAGTCCTCCTTTCGATCAGTGTCAGCCTCCCTCTCCTCACCCTCTCTGATGTTTATGGTCTCTAAAACCATGTCAGATTGAACTGGTCATTATTTCATTTTCCCCCTGAGGGCAGGGATACAGTTAATGTTTGTGTGTGTGAGTGTTTGTGGGTTTGAGAGATGTCTTGTCTGCTTCAATAATTCAGTAGGTTTCTGCTGCTGCAGCTCCTACGATGCTCCTGGGAGTGAGAGAGGGAGAAGGAGAGAGAGAGTGGGAGGGAGGAGGAGAAAGGAGGGACATGAGTAAGACAGGGAAAGGATGGCAGATTTGTTCCTTGCAGCTTTTAGTTCTCTTTGATATTCCCCACTGTATCATTTTGTAGTTTAAGCTACGTACTATAACTCCAGCTGCAGTCTTGTTTATGACCTGCAAACTCTTGGGAATTTTAGGTAATGGCTGTGAATAGTTGAGCCTGAAGGGGCTCAATGAATTCTGCATGTGAAGTCATGTAAAGTGTATGTGTGTGTTTGTGTGGACAGTTAAACCAATAGCCCCTTTGGTAATGTAGTCGTACAATATCAGTTTCTCTGCAGAATTATTTGAGACTAAGTGAAAGTGAAAGTATCGTTGGACTGTTGCCTCTTTAAAGATTTTTTTCTATAAATATCAGTTTATTTTAGGTGTTATCATATCATAGGGGCATATAATTTTACTGGCTCCTTGTGAGAAATGTGTGGTTCTCCAGATTTCAGCACCATGGTCAGCTCCATATTCTTACGGTCAACTTTCCATGGAGGAGAATCCAATTTATTGTGGGGTTCTGTGTTGTTTTCTCTGTCAAAGTGAGATGATGGTAATTCATGCTCCGCTGAAGGTCAAAAGTAAGTCAAGTGGATAAAAAGTACTGGAGTATTCTATTTTAACCCAGTAGACTTGTGCTGATCAGGGTGAAGATGGAGTTTAGCTGTAATTCATCATTGCCAACTATACCATCGTTTCTCTCCAGTCAGATGTCACAGTGTTGTGAGTGTAACAGCTGGCTGTTTTAGGCTGACTTTCAAACCCAGGAGAGACACGAGTCACCAGATCAAAGCCAGATGGTGTTTTTATCCTTGGATTCTATTTCATTTTTTATTAAGTTTTTTTTTTTTTTTTATTGGACATATAAGGAGAAACCACAATTCAAATGTCATTTGGGTGGTGTTGAACTTTGTTGAGGAAAAATGAACAGGACATATGTCTGGTTATGTATAAGTTTTTATTACGTTTCAAACTTGCTTAGATCACATCCATTTAACACTTGAAGGGAGATAACTTGAATTAAACAGTTATAATATAATCTTATTAAGTGTGACCAATAATTAATGTTTTTACTATTTACCTGAACTTGATATACTTTAAATGTGAGTATGATCTAAAACAGTTATCAGGAGTAAGATGATTGTTATGTTTGCTTGCTCTTCACCTTTTCTCTAATCAGATCCTCCCTGGGCTCTTGACCTTAATTTAAAACGTTCTTTTCATGTGCCTTTTTATTTTTAATTGTTTTGATTCTGAACACCAAAATCTCATGTTAACTCATTAAAAACAACAGAATATGGTGATTAAGTCACAAAGCCTTCACAGAAAGTAATGAAACACTGCATTGCTGATTTTCAGTTAATGAATACAACAATTAGAATTGTATCTGGAACATTTGGACAACTTTTGGCAGGCTTACAAACCAAATACTTATATCCTGCACTGCATGCATGTGTGTACGTCTATATACTGTCAGTAGACATAAAGCGAAGTGCATGGACAGTGTTAACATGTCATTTCAATGATCTGACTGAAAATGCTGTACCACAGAGGGAGATGGGATCAGAACAAAATGTCATAAGACAGGGGATACACATTTTTTTAGTTTGGCATATATGGGGATAGTTACAAAAAACAGGGCATTGTTTTTCATTTTTAATCAAAAAGTCTCATGCCAGCTCAGTTTTCTTTCCAGTCTTCCCCCATATACTGAAATAAAAGCAGCAGTTTGCAATATATTCAGAAGTACTACTTCATTAGAATGATATCAGACTGAGAGCAGATCTTGTTCAACATGGGGCAAAAGAAGTTTCTTTTAAATATCCGAGTGATGCCCATCACAGTATGATGAAAAATGACAAGCTCATGCATACATATTCATGAATATTAGCTGCTGCGTATACTGCAGTGTATTTAAACAGCAGCAAGCAGAACTTTCATAATCATACACATCAAAATCAGACACATCATAGTCAGAGCAACAGTGTTGGCTTGCAGTGTTGAGCAATAAATACAGGCGATACAGAAGGTAATTCACTTCTGTTGGACCAAGGTCTGGATCTCAGTATCCTCGGTGATAGCTACGGTCCTGTGCTTCATGTTTTCTCATGACTGAAACCCTCCCATTTATTAACAACCAGAGTGATGGATTCTCCTTCTATTTTCTTCACTCTGTCACTCTTTTCCTACCTTTCTCTTTCTCTCTATTGATCGTTACTGTACTTCTGGCAATACACACAGACATATATGTGTTGCCATTGACAGTGCAGTGATCATGCAGTGGAAAAAGGACACAGGAAAAATAATGAAGGCAAATGACAAGTTAGGTTAGCAAGATGAATAAAGGGAACTGATTATTCAAATGTTGTACTTCAGCTGGTACTAGTAAACTGGTGTGCGTGTCAAAATGATTATGTGTGTATATTCATGTTTGACAGTGACACAAGAATTGTTTGACAGCTAATTAAACTCAGCTGAGTCAGTCTCTGTGCTGTGGCTTCAATCACATTTTAATGAGCTACACGCCCAGAGGCCCAGTGGAATAAGGTCCATCTCTTTAAACCTCCCCCTTTTCTCTTTCTGCATTTGGTCAGGTGTGTGTGTGTGTGTGTGTGTGTGTGTGTGTGTGTGCGTGTGTGTGTGCGTGTGTGTGTGTGTAACCTTGAAAGCACCAGCCATTTACACATTCCCAGTGACTTTCTCATGGATTCTGAGGTGGATAATAAGGTGAGCTGGGATGCTGCTGATCAATACCGGGAGCTTCTTTTATCTGGAACCGACAGATAAAACTGGTTCATCCCTGCCAATACTGGCAGACACACCGTCACTTTGGCTGACGCGATTCACCTGGTGCCATTATGGGATTTATTTAGCCGAACTTTCCACATAAAACTGGATTTATTGGTTTAAAATGATTTTTAGCAAACCAAAGGATTAATTCAGATCCAAGACTATTATGGTTTAATACCCACTTACATACATTTGATGAATTATTGTTATTTCTAATTCAAATTCATCTTTTACTTTCTGAGTAATAAATTGATTTGCAATAAATCTGCCTTAAAAGTTGTCATTATTGCTCATGAAGTTAATCACTTAACTGTCAAAACAGAAATACATTTGACTTTATGCCAAATGTATTTTTTATCTTTTCTAATAATCTTATAAGAGAATACTGGATAATTCAGCATTCACACTGAAATATAGATAGTGAAAGATGCCTCAAAACGCAGTATTGACTGGACTTTAATTTAAACAGCAGTAATTAAGGTTGCATACACACTCACACACATATAGAGACACATTAACTGAACTAATACACAATACAGTTGATTTGACATTTCATACACTGTAAATGGTCTGGTTAATGATCTTCAGTTGATTGCACTTTAAGTAATCAACACAGTAAACTACTGGCATTTGCACTAATGTTAAACAAGGCTGGTGTACGCACACACCCACAACCACAGACTCACATTCTCTCAAATGAAAATGTTCGTGACCCCTTACTTTTATTTGTTCGTTCTTTTATTACCGCAACTTTTCACAGTGAGAGCTCTGACATTTAGATGGAAACAGCCAATACCAGCCCACTCTGACTTTCTCTGTCTGGCTTCTCATAAAAACAGAAAGAGCAGAAGAGACTTCCTGAGGCTTCCAGGAAAAGTAGTATTTATCATTATGTGTGCCTGTTTTTTGTGTATATGTGTGTTTGTGGATGTGTATATGCGCATATGGCACCCAGCATGCCACTTGCCAGACCGGAATTTTTGTCAGATGAGTTTTAGTTCTCACTTTCCGACATACTGGAACTTACCTTCCCATGATGCTTGTGGGAGTCTTTTGTTGACCTGTTTGGTGAAGCACCCTGCTGCTTGACGGACGAACTTATTCCATTACTGCTGCTATCTAGAAGAATAATAGATAGTTAAATGGCTGGGTTTTTTTTTTTTATTCTAACCCTGCAGTTGCACTAAAGGTTCACTTAACAATGTTTTGCAGAGATGTAGCATGTTCCCATATGAAGAAACTAAGTGATTTGACTGGCCCAGATTTTTCTACTTTGTCCAAATCATTGCTTTCGCTTCAAAAGTTTCAAAGTCAGTGCTGGCTCTGTATGTGTCTAAATGTGTGTTTGTGTGTCTTATTCACATTTCTTACACATCTTGTACCATCCTAGTTTAACAAGGACAGTCATCAAGGGAGTGAAAGGGTCAGAATCTCCAGACTGTGATTTTCCTGACTCAGATTTTAAAACTGGCCTAATTAAACACTTTTTCAGTGAAGGTCAAAGAACAGGGAAACATTTTCCTGGGCTAGCACAGTATATACAGTGTATGTGACTGACTGTAGGTAGAGGTAGAATCATCTGGTTAAATACAGGAGGGTGTAGTCTGCTATAAGTTAGTCTAATACCTTTGACAATTTGGCAACTAAATCTTCAGATGTACTATACCATTCTTGAAACAATTTTAGAAACACTATCAACTATATCAGAAAATGGGCTTGCCTGCTCTGTGTGGAGGTATCAGCATTTGCTCTAATTTATTTATAAAGTAGGGGTGGGGATAAGGGCAAAACTGTCTTTTTTTTTAAAAAATAAAATCACGATCTCAATTTTATCACGATTCTTTACATTGATCTTTGAAACTATTTGCATATGTTTTGACAGGTAAAAAGTCACTGCTTCCGTTACCTCTTTCCACCGTTTTCTACTCTTCTCTTAAAGAGTGACTGACTAAATTCTTGCGTGAAAGCTGTTTGCTTTTGTTTAACGCTACCTGTTGCCTCTGGCTGCGGTGTAACCCTAACCCTCAGTGCGTGGTATTTGATGCATCAATTCCGGTTGGGCTAGTGACGGTGTGAACATACATGCGGAAAGCTTATATTGCATACAGATAACACGCAACTTAAAAGTAGAATGTATATTTCCGCTAGTCATGATATCACATTGTCAGGTGATTGAACAGGTTTGTAGTGTCTGACGTGCGAACCATGTCTGTGCAAATTTTGCAAATTACTGTTGTTTGAACTTTGTCATTTGGCATTTGTCCAGACGATGGAAGTGGAATTCTTTTTAGGCAGCAATCCTTCCATTTTGCTGTCAGCCATGACTCCTGCTACACAACATGAAATCTAATCATATTAAATCATATTATAGACGATTCCATGATGTCTCTCCTTTGTCGGATCGTCGATACGTTCTAATCCTTCATGATCTAATATCGTCTTACTGCACACCCCTATTATAAAGCTATTCTTAAAAGCTCTCCCTATCTTTTAGCCCTGCTTTCTAGAATGCTGTTTCCTAGAATGCCATTATGCCAACTCGCTCCGTCTGAGAAATTTTACTTTTTTTTACAATGGTGATTATACATGGACTGTCTTGACAAAACTTGGTCTCATTAATCCCATTGAGACAATTCCAAGGATTAATCGCAATTGTTTTTGTTTTTAATGTTTTTAATTGCTAATGGTTTTTCGCTCTTTGTTTCTAGTCTGCTTTTACTGTATGCATCACAGCACCACTGGAAATGAAGTGTTGGGGGGTTTTAAACAAAGAAATGAATAAAACTAGGAGGGCTCTAGGAAAGCATGTTTCAAACACACAATCTTATGTAAACAAAAACATAAATTCCTGGTGGTGGCAGTAAGTGAATGAATTAAGTTGATATTTTAGGTGTGTGTTTGTGTGAAAAAGTAATCTAATCAAGGAAGTAATATAGTGTGTTGGATGTTACATAAAAACCACATCAGTTTCATGAAACTTGGCTGAGCAGTGGTGTACGAGCCGAGGATGAACCAATTAAACAGATCCACTAAAAGGCGTCTTGGAAAGATATTGCAAATGTAGCAGTTGATTGAATTAGTTGACTGTTGGGCTTTGAAAACAGAATGTATCCGGTGTCCTTAGATTCATGCTAAAATGACAATAAAAGAAAGAAAAGGTTGTAAATCTTCATATCAGTTGGTGTTTTGCAGTGGGTACACACATTTTCATCATTTCTGTTTGCCTGTCCACAATTCAACAGTAGGATGCCACTTTTAACATGTAATTTTTTGTTCCTTTCATGTTTTCCTTGATACTTTTCCTGTGATGATGGTGCAAAAGGTAAGTCTGTCTTTTCTGTTTGTTGTTTTGTTGACATTGGTGTGTTTGGGGGAATAATAGACAAATATTTATCCCGCTATAATCATAGATATCACCAAAAAACTGTTTTGGATACCTATCAGACAGTAGATTGCTCAGCTGCAGATTGGCACTCATAGTCCCTGCCTTTACATAGATGTGTGTAATTTTATGCATGTTTTTTGGTTTGTATGCAGTTGTAACTGCAGGGAACTGCGCCTTTGGGTTATACACATATACACACAAACACACAAAGCTCTGTGCCTCTGGCGAGATGGTTCATCGATGTTGTGCATGTAAGTTGTTTGTGTGTGTCTTAGCAGGTACCGCCTTGGTTACTGTTGGCCTCGAGGCTTAAGTGTGGCAGCTGTGATGTGTAGCTTTGCTTCTCTGCCTGAGTGTCCACACAATAGTATAATTTGAATTCAACACAGAGAGTAAATACTGCATGGCCTCGAGCTTGTCAGATGTTAACAAGTGGAGCTGGCCAAAAACACAGATGATCTTAAAACTGCCTATTAAAACATTAAAGAATACTGGCTCATTGGATGTGCTAAGCTTCATCTGGGTGCAATGAGGAGCAGCTTTAGAAGATAGTTGACAAATGATTGGAATCAGGCACACAGGGGCAGGAAATGGGAAATTATGGATTACAAATATCCCCAAGCGAGGATATAAACAAGGGATTGCACAGTTAATGAACATCTCCTCTATCAGGGTGGCCCACAGTGTTATTTGATAAACAATAATACCATGGCTACATTTTTACTCCTTCATTAATGTTCTAGCACTTATTAAAATACTCACCATCAGCACAAGTCTTACCTTTAAAACACAATCTAAACCAGCAGGTTGTAAAGGTGATTGATCAACTTTTCATGCATTTTTATTTTATATCAGGACTCCTCTGCTGCCGCATCCATTGGGCAGTTGTATGATTACATTACAAATCTTTTTCATGCTAAATGAAATCAGTAAAACAAAGCTCTTTGGACACAAAGTATTGTAAATCTGCCAGTATAATCTGCTGAAGGAAAATGTTTTAAATAGCAACAAACAACATAATGTTCAGGTCTGAGAACAGAGAGAACATGAGTAGCTTTTGGCTGGTGTAGAGACAAATCTATGCAGTTCATTATTTCTCACCAGCACCACCTTTGCAATAACTTAACTTACCAGTACATTCAGTGCTGCAGATATCATTTATTATTATCATTACAGTTTTGATTTATTAATAAGGGCATGCATACACATTTTGCTAATGACTGATGGTGCATGAAACAAATGTACTTTTGGATGGTTGCTACAGATGTCAAACCACCTTGCTCCAGTCTACTGCACATTCAAATAATTTGTTAGTATAAAACATATGACATTTTCTGTATACAATATATATCCTCAAGTGACTGAGTAGAGGAGGCAAGTTTTGAAAGTGACATCTCTATTACTCCTATCATCCATTAATAACCAGCCAGGTCATTAGTGTGAGAAATGAATCCAGGCATTCACAGAGACAAACAAACACAATGCTAATCTCTGTCCTCAAACAGAGTGTCAACACCCGAACATAAATGAGGGGAATGGAAAGTGAGTAGAGAGGTCAGGGAGGAGGAAAAAAGAGAGAAAGAGGAAACAGAAGGGACAGTGGAAGAGAGATTACAACAGACAAATGAAAAGCAGATGGCGATGACAGTATTTGGTGGGCTTGATGAAGAGAACTCAATCTAGAGGATATCACCAGGGGGTAATGAATGTACGAGGAGGGGCGGAGAAAGGAGCGAGAAAGAAGTCAAAGGAGTCATCAAGCAACTGCGTTCGCCGTTAGAGGACTTTTCTTTGAGTTTGGACAGTGACAGCTCCTATATTCCCATCATCTGTGAAGTCATTAGTGCTAGAAATAAGCCCTGCCTCAACTGACAAACAAACACAGAGCTGATCTTCAGGCTCAAACAGAGTGCCAATCAGCAGCCGTGGTAATTAAGGTATGAAAGGGATAGAAAGAGAAAGTCTGTCCTACACGTTTTCTACTGCATCAGAAACACAGTGGAGTCAGCAAATAACATTTTAAGAACAAAAAGCCTCTTTCTTCTCTTTTACTGTCATCTGGGTTAGGGTTTTTTTCTGCTTCTAAGCCTTTCTTTCACTTCTAATACCTGGTGACCAAGTAAGATGCATTGATAGAATGAGTATTTAAAACTATGTAAAAGCCTATTTTAATTTTGAAATGGACTTTTTCTGCATGCTGTGTTTGCATCCTATCTCACGCTGTCCTGTCCTTTTATCTACCTGTCACTATGTTTCCTATCATATAAGTCATTATTTATATAATTCCTCTATTATTGGTTCACCCATGCCTTTCTCATTACCCACAGGTCCTTTTATTTTCTCTCCTTCTGAGCAGGAGAATCATAGAATGCTACTTGATGTTGTTGAAGCAAAAACAGATTTCCTGCTGATGGGCAAAGAAAAAAAACGCTGAAAAAATTCTTTGCCTGCAGGTGATCTATTCGAGTGTGTGCATTAGAGAAAAGTACAAGGAGATAAAAACTGACTGAAGCTCCAGACTGTGTGCAGATGTTTCTGACTACCAAAAAAGAACATTTATTGATCCTCCTGAGTAAATTAGATCTTTGCAGCATCTAAAGTAATATACTGAAAGATAGGATTGAAGTACAAAAATAAATTCAAAACATATCAAAATGATATAGAATATTAAAATTCAACGACTATGGAACCGTGAAATGAAAAGCAGTCCCAACAAATCAACTGTACCTTTGGGAAGTTAAAAATAAATTCTACATTTTGTTTTCAGCTTACTTTTTGTTCAGTTTCCTTTCAGAATCTCACATAAGCCTGTAGTTCATCTGTACAAAAATAGAAAAAGAAAGGAAAAAAATATATGCAAATACTGCAGCACAATAACATTGACTTGATTTGTTGACAGGACTTGTTTTCAAGTGAACAGTTTGTGACCCTGAACATTTTCACAATTTTATTTTCCACGATAATAAAACATTATGTTTTGCATCATATCTCCTGAACCAAATATAAAATATACATCATTTTGTTTTATTAGTCAAAGATTATAGTGATAACCACATACACCATCACTATGTGTTCAGGTGAGTATTTAATGGTGAATTCAGTGATGTGAGAAGGAAATCAGTATCTCAGGCAACACTTACACACATGTGAAAAGTTTCCAATGTTTATAATTTTAGCACCAAACAATGCATGAACTCTAAAACGTATCATGTTTTCTTTTCAAATCTGCCCCATATCACCTACTTTTGCTGTGTTGTAGTTCTTTAAATATAATTTATGTGTGTGATAGAAATCAAAGTTGAAAAGCCTGGAATCAGGATTTGTGTATTTAATAAAGGTTTCTGCAGAAGGCAAGGCAAATTTATTTGTATAACACAATAATAAACAATTAAAATAAAGTAAAAGAGAAGAGTGCAGATAGAACACTTTCAGTTGTTATATGCACAGCTGAACAGAGCTGTTTTCAGCCTGGACTTAAACATTGTCAGAGTAGAAAGGATCAGAGGCAACACAGGCAGTCTGTATGAGTTCTGATACCAGAAAAGAGGAGGCAGGAGCAATTGAATATATTATATTGTTTCAGAAAAAGGGGGGTTGAAGGTCTGTTTATGTTCAACATTGCTTACTCACAATCAGAGCTTTCACAGAGTGATAAGACTAAAAGGGAGGCAACACATTTTCATTTTTCCCAGGATGGGGCTGTGAAGCATGTATTACAAGACACATATCACATAGGTAAGATATTACCATCACAATGTGTAGTCGATAACATTACCATATAATGGCTTCTACATTTTTCCTATCTTTCTTTCTCTTTGTGAGGACTCTCATTGATATAATGCATTCCCTAGCCCCTTATTCTCTAACCCTAGTTATAACCCCCAACCTAAACCTTATTCTAAACATAACAATAAAGCTGAACCACCAGACAGCGCTGTAAAGCAGTGAGGAGGAGTCACAATGTCCCCACATGATGGACTAGTGTTAAAATGTGCTCTCACAGCCAGAGAAAGATGGGCATACACAGTTTGTTCAATCTCCTTGATAATGTTTGTGAGGTATCAAATAGGTACCAAAATTGCAGCGGCAATGCAACATCATTCTGACCATGAAGTCACAACAACACATACTCACTCACATCCAAAGAGCGGCTGTTTTGATCTGTTCGATTCTTCTTTGTGGTGCAGAGCCTGTATTGGATTTGTATTTGGAGTCAGGCTGGTGCCGTGCCTCATTACTGCATTGTCATCACAAACACACATGCACACACATGCACACACATACACGCACATACTGGAAGGTGTAACCAATTAATTTTCTCAATTTTTGTGACTAGGGGCAGAAGGGCAGTCTCCTTCTGGCTCTCTAATGAGCCAGAAGGAGAACCAGGGTCTGGATTCCATCAATGATCTTTTGGGGAAGCAATGACTGCAATTACA
>JAPQRQ010000002.1:22373603-22388566 GCA_037367365.1 Apogon talboti
GTGAAATTAGCTCCTGGCTGCTGTGGGTGGTAGAGCTGTGTGTGTGTGTGTGTGTGTGTGTGTGTGTGTGTGTGTGTCGTTGTGTAGTGGTGTCAGTGAGTAGTCTTGGTAGCCTTTACTACTACTTACTGTGATCAGACATAATGCAGGATGCTGCTTTTTGTCATGTTAATAGGTAACTGGACATTGCACTGAATTAGAGCAGTGTTTGTCCACAGTGTTTATCCAGAGCGCTGTCCCACTCAAAACCTATTTTCCTTCCCTCAAGCAGCAGAAGTACTGTGTCGGTCCAAAAATATCCACACTATTTGTTAGTGTGTGGGATTTGCTGTTATAGCTTACGACTGTGGGTCAGATCCTGACTTATGCCTTATGCAAAGCTGTTTGCGCACCCTTAGGTGGTAAATATGGAAATCAAGGTGCTCGTGTTCAGTCTGGCTGCAGGTTAAAATATAGTTTAGATTTTTATTTTTCTGAAAAAACACACACAAGAACTTTAATGACATAAACTTTGATATTAATAAGAGTGGTTACCCAAGTATGGGGCTGGATAATCTGGAAAAAATACCATTTGATAATCTTTTGAGGAAGAATCATGGTCTACGATCTGAATCACACTTTTCTCACCTTTTATAAAATAAGTGAGATGCAACCAAACTATAGATATATATATTTCTGGAAGCTTAGGCTGTGTGTGATGGCTTTGTGTTGTTATTGTTTTCTGGCAAGAAATTCTGCATTTTGGCATCATTATGAGCTGATATGATTACAATATTTTTACAGTATCTACATGAAGTAAACAGTCAACATTTTCCTATAGTTACAGCTAGAATTTTCCATTAATTACCTAGGCTGCCATGGGGTTTTATAATGAGTCAAAAAAAATTTACACTCCAAAAAATGTGTGTAAATTATACTGACTGCACATAGCCAGACCCACATCTGACAGACTTATGATAACAGACTGCAATTGAATACTTTAGTGCGGACAGACGCTAAAATAAACAGACTGAAACATACTCACTAACCTAGTGACCTATGCTAGTAACATAAATGCTTTTTAGTGCAATATTCTCTGTAATATACTGTAATTATACTTATAAATGGGTCAGTTAAAAGAAATGTTTGCTAAGTAGGGAAAAAATGAACAGCACTGTTATTTGTTGTTTTAAAGACACAACCAGTACTACCTGTTCCCTCTGAAAAGTAGTTCAATATGTCAAATGAAGACCGATCATTATCTAAGATTATAAGATCACTAAGCCCTACCAAAGAGTGAAGTATGTTTAGTGGAAGAAATGCACAGATTTACCACTGACCATGATTTAACAGATATGATAGAATGCATGTATCAGTGACAATGTTGGTAGTTTTAGAGAAAATCTTGATTAATATTCTTGATCTGTTGCTAATACATATGCTAAATGTTTTTGTTTCATCTCACCAGTCCCCTCCAGGCATGATATTAGACAGAGCAAAAATAATCTTTGACTAAAAATGAGATATCTCACAAAAATAGTGCCCTAGTTAAAAGTAAGAAAATCTGAATACCTGAAAAATGTAACTGCAAGAGGTGTACAAGGAGTTTTCTACACTTAAAAGCTTATTGTGAGTGTATGTCCAATGATGACTTAAATTAAACAACATTATATTTGAGGAGTCAGAAATTCTTGCACTAACTTGGACCTTGTTTTATAATAAATAGCTTCTCTCCTTTCACAGATGATCGTGAAAACAGCGTCATAGTTTGGAAATATTAAACGGCACATTAAAATGTAAAATCCACATTGAAGGAACTTAAGCTAAGGAATAAAACTGTGGGGGTTTAAGTTAAATCAGTGCAATAATGTGCAACATGTAGTACGCTTAAAGTCCCTGTGATATATCAGTGACTTTTATGAGGACCAGAGCAGAAGTGGATATACAGCATTACCTGTTTGGATTATGGCTGACTTCAGCTTTTACTGTAAATCTTGTTTGGTTGACCTCCAGAGAAGCTCACACTGTGAAAAGAGCAGAGTATAAATTTTCCATAACAAAGTGAAAAAGAGAAAAATGTTATTTTCCCCTTCACATGTAGTCAACATAAAGCACTGTGCAAAGTTTAGCGTGAGTGCTTGTCTGGGGTCCGTAGTGGATGTTTTGTCTGCATTCATTTGACTTGCATTTAGTTTGACAAAGCTTTGGAGACAGTTGTGTGTCAGCGCGCACAAACACACACTCGGGAAAATGCGAGGGCTTCTTCCTTTAGGCTTCCTTTGAACTTTCTGCTAGAATTTACTATGTGAACCGCCAAACAAGAAGAAAGACAGGGAAGTGTCACAGCAGAACGAAGGCGAATAAGGAAGAGGGATAGAGGAGCCGAAGACAGGACATCTCTGACTGGTTCAGGATGTCTCTAACATGGTGAGGGAGGAAGAAAACTTACTGAGGGGAACTGAGGTGGAGGAAACTGAGGTGGAGGAGAAAAGGATTAAACAGAGCAGAGTAATGCACTTGGAGTAAAGAAAGGACATTTATCTCTCCTTCCTCCTGAGCTCTTCTCTTGTTTCCCCAGTAGAGCAGACAGATAAGAGAGCCCATGTATGATTGGTTTAACACTTGGCCCGTCGCCACGGCTGCGCTATCGCCATGGGATACCGACAGGAGCTGAGGGATTCTGTCAGATAGGATGGTATTAAAAAAAGATAGAGGATAGTTTTGTACAGGAACTTAACTTGCTGAATTTAAATCGATGTTGAACAAGCACAGCAGATATACACAGCTGGCATCATGGTCTCTTTCACACTTTTTCCATAATTTCCTCTATTTTTCATACTTTTTCACAGTGATAAATCTATAAATCTCTCTCTTTCTGCATGTTAACATGTTGTTTTGCATCTTTAGCCCTCATCTATGGATTAATTTATAACTTGTGGGCTCATTAATACCATCAGTTAATTAATTTCAAATGCTTATGGGCTGAAACTCTTGCGCAGTGAGAGAAAAAATATGCTGCATATAGATTTTCTTTCAATGGCAACATATCAAGCATCAGATGATTAACTAGCCTGCAGTGAATTAGGAGCTAAAAGCACAACAGTCATCATCAACATTCATTGGTTTTGCCCTCTGGATAGGCAGATAAGGGTAGAACAAAATTCTCATTGACTTCACATTTTTCTTGTTACCACGGTGACGAGTGCCACGCTACCTGATTGGTTGCGTGAAGATGTGCACCAGTGATGACACCAGCATTTTTCAATTGAAAAGTTCAGAGCTTTTCAGAGCGACAAAAAAAGATAGAGCACTCTAAAAAAGATGCTGGGTGTTGCGCTTTTGTGTCAGAGGCCGCATGCACTCGCTCCTCATTAAAAAGACTTAGTGCTCAGAAAATAAAAAAAAAAGTAGACATAGGCCCTACATCCAGTGAGAAAATAGAAAGACAATAGAAATTTTCAGCACTGCTGCTTCAGCAAATATTTTCCATTTCCATTCAACTTTTGCATATAGAGTAATGAGCTTTGGTTATGAGTCTTTAGATATACAGTATATGTAAGCAATACCAGCAGGAAAGAAACAGGTGGGATATTAACAGTTTATAATTGGTAATCCAAAGGTGTAGATCTTGCTTGGCAGTGACAAAGTAGCATCTGTCATCTTCAGAGGTGACAGTGGAAATGAAACTAAAATGCTGAAAATGAGCAAGCAGGAAACAGACAGCTACAGCTTTGTTTTTCACACCAAGGAGAGGTTAGTGAAGCACGGCAGCCACAGGAAAGCGTTGTGTGAGAACCGAAACTGTTAGCAGTGGCAGCAGAAGGCTCAGGCAGCAGCTGAGTCTATTCATCATCATCTTATGGCTGCACAGTCGCTGGTGAGGCTCCCTGCACACATGAGAACATCAAGGACAAACACTTGCAGCATACTGGTGTGACGTACTGACAGTCTATAGTCAAATAGACAAAAAGACAAGAAGCAACATTTCCTATTGTGGTTTTTTTGCTGACTGTCTTCTTCAGTGTTTATTACACCGTGTCCAGCAGCCCGTTTTCCCAGCCTTAGATCAAGGTTGACCTCCAAGACACCCATAAGCTGATGTAAGGTTACACAGTGAGGAAACACACATCTGATGGACTGTAAAAACCTGAGTACTAACATGAGACTCTACCACAGGCAGCATGTATTTTGTGCTTTGTTCTGCCTCCATCTCCTGTCAAAGTATAACATGTAGCTGAAGCTTTCTCTGCTTTATTTCTCCCTTAGCCCTGTCACTTAGGCCCTGTTCAGACCTGGCATTAGCATCTGTCCTGGCAAAACTGATCATATGCTGACAAATCTAATGCAAGGTCTGATCATACTCATGATGCATCAGAGGGTGCATTTCTACATGACTGATCACTCAGTACCAGGGTTGGAATTATCTTTTTTCTCTAAGGGGGTCTCTGTCTCCAAAAAAAAAAACCAAAATACAGTTGCACAAGTAGCCTAAATACTATAATTATACCGACATTGTGCGCTCTCCCGGAGCAACAGCCACAGATGCACAGGTGTCAGTGGAATCACACATTTATAAAGCAAAGCATTTAGAGCCTATGATTTGTCAGATATAAAAACTGCATTAGCCTTCCATGGCCAGTAACATCTACAGGTATTGAAGTAGGGCAGACAGTGAACACCCGCATTTCTCCGAATGTGCCACACACTCCTTTTAAACAAAAGTGATGAGTGTCAAACACCACAAAAAGATGGTCGCCTATTGACCTAGTGTTAAGATATGACGACAGGATAAACTGTGTTAAAATGGTCCAGTGTGTGCTGTACGCATCATTTATGTCGGTAGGATTGTCAATCACATTCTGCATCTGCCCCTGGAGCGCTTTGTGCTTACATACGGCACAACTTTCACACACGCACATACACAGCAGACAGAGTGATTGTTGTTTACATATGAATCTATTTGAATTATTTTATATATGATAATCTCTCTTTTGTTGTGGTGTAGGTTTCCCTGAACGAGCTTGATGTAACCTCGAACGCAGCCAAACTTTATTCTACAAATTTGGTGGGCGGAACATCTTTTTGTTTAAGTTCTGCTATTTCCATTGCTCTTTGATGAGCAGGACTGTCACTGTGCAGGTAAAAAAAAAAATTACGTAACTGCTTTTGAATCGGGCTACATATTGTCCCATTGACCCAAGCATCTGAGAGGTGTACGCCATTTTTTTTTTTTTTTAACTGAGCAATAGAGTCTTCGCTGCCTTGTCTGGCGTGGTGATGAAGTGCAAGCGTGTAGCGTTCATGCTCTAGCAACTGGCCTACCGATGTTCATTATTATCTTACATTTTGATTTAACATCTTTCACGATAATACCTCACAGGGATGGAAAATGAGCTTTATTTATGATCAAAATATAATCTGACAATTGAGGGACCCCCACAGATTTTTGACTTTGTTGCTTTCACGGGCACCATGTCCTCACTGTATGGGAGCTGCACTCCCTCTGGCTCCCACATAATTCCAACACTGCTCAGGACGCATTGGTCTGGTCTGGCACACATTTGTCCACATTCTCTTCGTAGTCTGAGCAGGCGTGTGTCCTGGGAACCATTGAAGGACTGCTCACACAAGTGACATGCTCTGTGTAATTTGCCAACACCGTGGTATTTGCATCAAAGTGTTTTAAAGACTTTTGAAATGTTCTGAAAGCCCAAAGGTATATTCAGATATATGTGGTTCTGCCTGAGTATGAATGACGCTGCACCCTCGGCATTCTTTTTCAAGACAAACAGTTCATATAATCCAGGTAAAATCCAAAAATACTGTATGTTTTAAGCATTTGAACACTGAATAATTGCTAAGATGTGTGTCGTATACAAATAAAAACGGTAGGCATATTTAAGGTGTAATGGTCGGTTCATACTGTTAGTGAATAATATGCAAAACACTCCACTTTAAAAATTGCCACTTGTAGCCGATGAAAAGCACAATGAATTGACTATATAAATAAGGATTACAAAACCATCTGCACTATGCACTATCTTTTAGGCTACAGATGAGCTTCTCTATTTGCATATAGAGCAGGTAAGCTAGGTCTGACCAGAAGTGATCACTAATGGTGCTTTCTAACACCAGGTCTGATCAAACACATTTACAGCTAGGCTCTTGGTCGTGGATATCTCAGAACGTATGTTAATGCAAGGACTGAACTGAATGTATAAATGGCAGACTATCTAGTCTACCATTTATACATTCACATACTAACTCGATGATGGGAAAGCACTTACATCCACATAACTCACTGTATTTACATTTTCTTCTTTCAACTTTAACCACTGGTGCTTACAGTACCTTACCATCACTCCTAGTTTTTTTGGTAATTATAAAACTGTTTCTTCGATATATGATTTATATCTCTCTGTCTACCACACAACCTTTCAAGTACTATTATGTCTCCTCCTGCAACATAATCTTCATTGTGTCTCGGTTGTGGTAGGTACTGTATGTCCTCCCTTGGATGAAAACAGTCGTAGAATGATCTGATTTTGATAAGTTGTGATTCTTACTTTGTGTGCTCCTGGGCAAGGAGTAACAGACATTTTACAAAGTATGTATTATGTCAGTAGTTCATTATAAATCATCATAACGTCAATCCATGGAGCCACATAGCTTATAATTCATTCATTCAAACTAGAAAATCTTCAAACTGGTAGCCTCAAAAAGATTGCACTATTGCCTTTTACACAAACTAAAGGCTTATAGTAACTCTCAAACAACAGCCTCCAGTAGATTAAATTCATTAGATTGTAAGTGTTACCAAAACCAAGAAAAGAATCAAAAACATTATGTTAACAGATTCCATTAACAGACCATTAACAGATTAGATCAGGACAGGAAATTATAGTCAGAAAAATGACTATTTCATGCTTGGAATATATAAGTAGTCATATTTTATTTATAGTTCTGTACATTGATGAGACAGATACAGTCGTATTATATGTGGTGTACTCTGGAGATAATACTTGTCTTCATAAAATGATGATAATAACCATGAATATAGTCACTAACCCTGCATGTCAGCTCATCATTTGTATCTGGTGCTCTTTGTGCTTATGCAAATCAGTGTCTTTTTGCTAGCTAACAGAAGAACCACTTATTCACATTTTAGTAGTTCCATCATTTTCCATCATAAGTTTGCATAAATTCCAACTTATTTTGTGATAGAAATACAACCTGACAGCCAGTCATTTATCTAAGTCCAATGTGTCACTCATCTGCAGCTCTTTCTCACTCTGTACCATCTGTTTTTTTTTTCATTTATATTCTCTTTTTTGTTCCCTTTTTCCTGCTGTAATAACTGCTATAAACCTTTCCTTCTTTCACCAGAAATGTGAAAGATTGCTATTTCTCAGAGCTCCTTGTGAAATCAACCGTCTCCTTTGTGTCGCCTTCTGTGCCATTCTCCATTTCATGTTTTTTTCCCCCCAATTCTGGATCTCTTAATCGTTCCAAATCTGTCCTAAAGACTCTTTTGTTTAGCTAATTCCATCTGTCTTCTCTTTTCACTACTTCTCCTTTCCTATAACTCTATTGATTTTTATTTTCAAAATCGGAAAACTAAGAGGAAGTAGAAAAAAAAAGAAAAAGGAAGCCAGTGTGGAAAGGGTATTGGAGAGAAGAAAGAGTTCTCAAGTGTGAAGATGGCGAGATATTTTGAATAACAGACTGCTCAGTGAAGGTTTTTCACTCATTAATGTGAAAGAAGGACAGAATGAAGAGCAAGCGTATTTTTTGATGTTTGGCTTTGAGCCGTATTGTTCAATTCCTGGATCAGTTGAGGAATGTTTTATACTAAAAAAAGAGAAGCAGAGCAGAGTGGAAGAGAAGAGATTTGATGAATGAGGGAGGCTATAAAAATAGAAGGCCAAGGGGAGAAGGAGGGAAGTAAGCAAAAAGAAAAGAAGTCGTTTGTCTTTGTTTAGAGGAGCTGGATTGGCTGTGAATGCAAATGTTGTCATCAGTTAGCCAGATCCTTACATAACTTTACAGTCTGGATCAAATCCACCGTTGGAATATGAGCTTCTTTTGTTTTAGCCTAATTGTGTGTTCATAACAGGGAGCAGAAGAGAAAGTACACTCCAGTAATCTATTTAATTTGATTTCATGTATCCTCACAAAGCAGGAAGAAACTTCCACGTCTGTGTGTGGGTGTGTGTGTGTGTAAGTAATATCTCGTCTATGTGTAGTAGCACAGCTGCTGCTTCATCTTCTCTGCACCACATGTAATATTCAGTGCTACCTGTGTGTTTATATAAATGAGATGCTGGCTGTCAGTCCCAGGGCTGTAGACATGAATACTGGTTAGACTCCAGTGGAGCTGCCCTACAGGAGGCTCCCATCTCACGTCTTGCTTCACATGTTCTCTCTTTCACTTCTTAACTATTTTTTTCGTTCCTCCTCGGCCCTCTGCTCTCTTACCCTATCATCAACATCTCCTATTTTCTCACCATTTCCTCGCCCGTTCTGTACCTCCAGGACATTTTTTCATTACCCTTCACTATGGCTCACCAATTGATCGAAATATTATTGAAATTGTAATGTGGGCCAGTGGAGTATCCAAATCGCAGGAGCTGCAGTTTTTTGATAAAGGTAAACTGTGTCACAACGCTATAAATCAAGCACTGTGGTGCTACAAAGATGTCCCTGCCTACCAATCATATTCTCCAGATGTAAAGGAACATGCGTCATCATTTTTAGATTTTTTTTTACCAGTGAAAATGAAATGGAAAAATTACCATTCCCACTGAAATGCGATCTCATACTGCATTCACAAAATCTGTCAAAATAACTGCAATATGATTCTTTGCATATACTTCAGTCCTACCCGTCATTCTTCTCTTCCTTCCTGCTAATAAAACCTTCTGTCTCTCCGGTGCCTTTTGCTTCCGCTCCCAAAGCAATTTTTATTATTAGTCCATCCTTCTATCACAGCTCCACTTATACTCCTACTGCTCATCCAGTAAAGGCTAACCCACATGACCTTAAACAGCTCTAAGGGCTGGTCCTCATGTTAATAATGCCCTTAAAGTGATTTCCAAGTAATTTGTCAAATATGTGACAGTTAATGAGTTTCTATATTAAACATTATTATGAAAATGGCCTGGACGTCTTTATAAAACCCAATAATCCTGTTACCTGGATTTATATAATGGCCTTGTAAAGCCTTTATAAATTGTTAATATCTCTATTGTGTTAATCACGTCAGTATATTAAAGTGACACCTTTTGGAAAAGAGCAAATTTTTCATATTATATAGTGTCATAAAGTGACTGCCTTCAGTGGGGTAGTTGTCTCGGTCATGTTATTTTAGTTTACGTTGTTATAAGAGCACATATCCTCAGGACACAGTGCCTGCGATAACCGCATCTCAACAAACTTTATGTAGGACAAGGTTTGTGAGGGACAATGTGGGACATGTTACAAAAACTGAGGGAAAGTCTTGAATTTTGATAGCATGTTTCTCAAAAAATAAATAAATAAATAAACGCCCACAAGAAGCTTACAGCTTTTGGACGGTTTAAAACATAGTCTTTTCCGGTTCACGCTTAAATGAATGTGTAAAACTTGAACGGACACCAAAAGTTTCTCATCATAAAGTGAAAAAGTAGGTGTATGGACAAGTGATTTCCATCAGCAGCTCCAACACAATGGAAACGTGCATAAATTCTGACTTTTTGTTAGTTAATCCTTTTATTTTACAGATTCTCTGATTTGGTTCCAATTTGTGAGACATTTATAGATGGAAACCTGACTATAATATGACTGAGCTTATGTATTTCTTTCAAAATGAAAAAGTTTTCTATCATCTCAATGCAATAAAGGTGTTAATTTTTGTCGACTTATATTTATTTCACTCATCTGTGTCTGTGGCAATAGATTTCTTTATTCAAGTGAATCTGCAACCATTTGGGCTAAATTAATTATGTGCAGACCTCTGGCTCCTCAGTGACATGTTCCAGTTTGACTGTGCTCCATAAATCTTTTAGTACATGTTTAAATATTTGTTGTCGTTGGAATAGTTACAGTAGTAGTCCCATATGGATCACCAGATATTTTGCACTGTTCATTAGTGATGGCAGCCTGAAATTAGTTTAGGCCAGTGTGGAATTTTTCAGATTCTGACTGAGACACGCACACACACACACATCCCGGATCTCTGAGCACCCCAGTCACAAATTTGTTTTTTAAGCCCCGGATGTTTTCAAGTGCTAACAACGCCCATGAGCCACACTGTGAATTTATAATTTAATGATCACCTTATTTAACCCACCCTTAAACTAAGACAGAAACATAGCACAGTCTGATCATGGCAGAAAGTTTTGGTGCAAGTACTGTTCTGTGCATGACCGTCTTATTTAACACGATTTTCAGTTTTTCTAATGAGATTTTTACGTGCGTACTAATGAGATAAGTTACTTATCAGATGTACTATGTCTGTGTCTGGTTGTGTGTGTGTGTGTGTGTGTGTGTGTGTGTGTGTGTGTGTGTGTGTGTTGAATGGAAAAGAGGTCAGCTGGTAGATATGATCACAAAATAAATATTGCTATTTGCAATGTAGCTACTATAAATGTATGATGCACAGGGATGTAGAGTAAAAAGTCTTGACTGGCTGCCCAGGAATATTAACAGCCAGCAATGTACAGTACATTTGGTGACCCATTTTAGCATTTTTTTAATCCACCTTCATGCACTATTGAGAAACTACAGTTCCTTGCTTTAGCCTGCACACACTACTCCCACGATTAAACGACAAACTCTTCCTCCAGTGGCAGGTTTAACTGTTAATACAATCAAATAACTTACAGCTAATTAGTTTTGCACATGCTTTGCCCTTTGCCTTGTCATAGTTTTCTTTGTAGTAAAGTCACATTTTCCACCCTTTACCAGTCATTCTTCTACACTGTTGCAAAGGTAACCATGAATTGTAGCCCATAAACAAAAGGTGAACCACAGCTATGTATGCTTCTTGCAAAAATGTGGATACAAAAGCAGAACTGAAATTCCCTTTTTAATGTCTGCCACGTACTTTTTTTTTTTTTTTTGATTCTGCCTTTCACTTCCCAGTGCTAGCGCTGCTTGCCTGAATGAATGTATGTTTAGTCACTCTAGTATTGGTGCAGAAACCATACCATATCCTCTGGTCCTACTCAGCATTCGGCAGCGACCAGACAGTAAAGTGATTTAATTCAGTGTATCTCTAAAATCCACTCCGCTCTGTTCTGCTATCTGCTCACATAGCTCATATATTAACTTCTCTGGATGCTGATCAGATCTCAGACCCGTGCCTGTCTATGAGTAGGATTTACCCTGAGGAGGAAAGGTGGGGAAAAAGAGGAGGAGGAGGAGAGGAAAATATGTTGCAGACGATGGGGAAAAAGGAGAGGCAGGGAAAGAATTCGGCAAGGTTCCAAATCTATGAATAAAATGCATAAAGTACACAGTAAATCTTTAATGCTGTTTAGTTTTTAGCAAGAGGCTAGATTTGCATCCTCATCCCCTGATTATGACATCTTCAGTCAGCACTCCAGGCGTGGATTTGCCTATTTTAATGTTAATGTGAGTATTTATGCAAACTCACTAATACCTACTTGTGAGTTAAAGTGTGCAAACATACATGCACACTAGTTTAGAGGAGGTTACTCCTGCTGAAAGAAGCTAATTGGTGAAAGACGTTCCCTCTTTGCTTTCCTTTGACCGTTTCTTGTTGTGAGGTCCCACAGGGTTCTACTATCAGACAAGTTCTCAGGTGTATCTAGTTGAACTTTACAGACAAAAAATCGAAGTCAAATGACAAAGAAAAAAAAAAGCAAATTCCTAACGAGAGCTCGCAGAAATTGAAGATTACCTTCACAATTTAAAGAAAGGCACTGGTCGTTTGTTAACCTTCAAGGACAGTCACCACCGACCAAAAGCATTTACTGATCTAAAATGTGTAATGACTTTTGAACCACTCATCCTATCAGTACATTTTAAAAATCAAGTAATATGCAGTTTGATTCACCACTAAAACCCTTGTAGTTTGACAAATGAGTGGTTGTAGAGGTTTGTGTTAGATTTTGTTGAAAAAGTTGCTTTTCCTTCAGTTTTCTCTCTTTTGATATGATGAACTTTGAATTTGCTCTGAGCTTTAATGAATATCTATCACAATATACAAACTAAATATACAAACAAAATGCACAGGATCATATTATAACAAATGGCTATAAGTCACTTTGGAAAGGTTAACTATAGTTCTGGGTCATTAATGTCCATGTCAACGTCTTCCTATAGTGGAAATACAATATTACCCATTTCTTTTTTAAATTGTGCTTGCGATGTTCACATGAAGCACAAGGAAACCTGGTTTTATAAGCACAAGCCCAACATTCAATTCTCAAATCAGCTGTTGTTACTACATACTGTGTTTGTTTTCCCCCAGTAGTTTTTACCTTCTCCCATTTCTTCACAGGCTCGTCTGCCCCTTTTCCAAATCCAGTGGGACTGTATAAAACAGCGCTTTAATTTGAACACCACGCTGCTAAAGCATCAGCCTGTAAATCCTAATGGAACAACATGTTGAACAACACACTGGTTTATGGAGGTGTTTGAACACAGACATGCAGTCAATTAACCCTAATCAAATTAAAATGTGCAAAATAGGAGCACTGCGCCTGCATCATGTACAGTTTTATATTAAAACAATCCTAATTTCACTGACAGCTGTTGCGCTACATTTTAAACAGATTTTTAATTAAACCCCAAAAAGGACTTAATTAAACGATTCAACTTTTTGCTTGCCAACAGTCTCCTGCAGTGCACTAGCAACATTAAACGAACATGGTTGAAAGACTTCCGCCATTACAAATTCTACTACCCACCTCCAACAAAGAAGATATGATAATAACGACGTAGTTTTATCTGCATGTAATCACTTTGAAGGGTTTGAATGACATTGGGGCAGTGGCGCAGTGAGCTAAACACCCAGTTAATGCTTTTGAGATGAACACACTAAAATATTAATGGGGGTCCTGGGCATAGAAAGGTCATCCCTGAGACTCTGGCTGAATAATAAGAGGGTTGGTAGAAACTGCTGTGAACCTTAAGTAACGCCGGCTGCTAGACACCAGAAGGAGTAGCACCTTGACTACGGCACGACCTTTACTTGTTGTGTGATGTGAACAAATGAAAGTTTTTGTTGTGCGTACAACATGTTTGAACCTGTAGATTGAGATGAACTCAAGAAAAATACCTGCATGTCACGATTTTGGGGAAATGGGGTAAAATTAAGTGTACTGTTATCCATTAATCCATCACAGTTAGAGTGGACATTGTAAACACACCGACAAGCCTCCCATGCCATTCGCTGCTTTACTCACAGTACAATAAATCACATGCCTCTTCTCCTCTCTCCTCCCTTCTCCCTCTTTCTTCCTCCTCTCCGTCCTTCCTCCAGAGTGTGCCTGTGCTCCAAGCCTGTACAATTTGCTCTCGATGTGTTTCAAATTACATGCCACATCAAATAAGGCTCTCTCATAAGGCTGCGAGCACGGATACAAGTGTGTGTATGTGTGCGTCCCATAGTATTTTACCACTTTCAGAATCAGATTACTATTAAATGAATCTCTGGAGTTGAGCTCAGTATTCAGAATGAGTAACATGGGGTTGTAATAGACCTGATAGACATCACATACTGTGCCATTATCACTGACCTTTCGTTCTCTCTTCTCTCCCTTCTACCCCTCTGCCTCTCTCCTCTGCAATCATTTAAAAGGAAGCGGAGGTAAGTAAAACCATTGTGTTCAGAATTTGATAATATTTTGAGTTTTAACGTAGCACCTTTGAAAGCCGTAGATATTGTAGTGTTTCTCTGACACTTCATTTAAGGCACTGTCGCAGAGCTGCTGATCAGAATGCACAGCAGACTGGGTGGTTGGCCCAGCAAAGTCAGTGCAGTACTGCATATTAAAACCTGTACATAGATACAGCTGGATTTACTTATTTGACAGTAATAACGTAGAATACAAAACTGGAGTCACACAGCGCTGGCATTTGTCTGGGATAAAAACAATAAAGTTTAAAGTTGCTTTAATTTTTTCCTTGTTGCAAAGCAAAAATGTCAGCGCAGAGACAGAAGTTAACCGTTAGTGTACCAAATTGTTAAAACCCAACTCAGTATGCTGTTCATTCAGAGACTACGGGATTGTGTTCCATGATGTGTGAAAACCCTACACTTTGCAATAAAAACCAGCAACAGTAGACAATGTAATGAAGATATCCAACACACACAAAATCGTCCTTATAAACTGACTTACGTTTTTCGGTGGTTTAACTGAGTCGAACTCATGGAGGGTCGCTATGTTTGACTAGTCTCAAGGCCTAATTATAAGATAAATCTCTGACGTGTAAAAGAGAAATTGTGTACTGTTGTGATGATGCAGAGAGGTGGCATAAATACTTAAGTAAAATTGGTCCTAGAACTTGGCCCTGCAACAACCCAGTAGAATTCATAGATGGAATACAGAGAAGATGAAAGCATCCAACCACTGACACTGAAAAACATCTATTCAATTGGACCTGAACCAATTTTAACTCTGTGACAGTAATGTGTCATTGAAATACCTCTTGGTGATTAATTATGTTTTGTTATAATCATCCTGGAATTTATGGTTTAGCAAAAAGATTTTGGACTGATTTGGTTAAAAAAAAACAAGTTTGGGCCCACTTTAGCATTAACCCTATGTTTAATGAAGGCAGTTGTAATTAACATTTTATCTGAAATTTACAACACTAATCATATATACGTGATTATTCAAAAAGTATGAACTGATTTCATTACGCAATATTTTAATAAGGAAAAGCAATAGAAACCTCCAGCCAAGTCACAAGTATTCTACTCACAATCAACTTTTATTTCCTGTCTTACAAGTGTTCAATGTGGCCACCAC
>JAPQRQ010000002.1:22392225-22438428 GCA_037367365.1 Apogon talboti
GTGGGTGGGGGGGGGGGGGGGGGGGGGGGGGGGTATGAGAAAATATTGCGCACATTGCAAAGAAACCACTCTAAATTGCCTCCACTGCTATCAAAACACACCGATTTTATCTGAAACTAAGCTCACAGCATTGGTTCAGATGTTGCACATTTTTTCAAGTGAAGAAATAGAACACCTGCACACTTGCTGCAAGCCACAAAAATGCTTTATTAATAACAATGTTTTGATCCTACTTGGATCTTCATCATTTCAGAAAACCTGCAGTCCTACTTAGATGAAGATTAACATCGTCATTAATTTAAAAAGTTACTTTGATGCAAGTATACAGACATTATTATGCTATTTTATTGAAACTTTGCACCCGTCTATGATGTGCATATAGTTACTTATAGTCAGCATGTATATTTTTGATAACACTTAATTTACCTCAGGTACTTTAACAGCCCCTGCAAGTGTAAGAGAGGTTTTATAGTTTTCCTGTGACTTCACACACTCATAGAAATGCTCACCTTGAGTGCAAAGGCAGCTTTCATCTGCTGCCCCCCAGTTATTTTACTTAGCTGAATTGCCACATGGCTTTTGCTCAGCTGGATGCAGAGACAGACAAGGAAATTACCCCTCTTCTTGAGAATTCCAACTGAGAAAGAAAGTTCGGACATATTAAAATACGCTTGTCCTTCTCTTAATGCTGCCAGGTGAATACAGATGGCACTAGTCCCTTGTGCACAGCATTTAAATCAAAGAAGTTCTTTATCTGGCACCTTAAGCATGTCTAGATTTGATGTATGTTATAGGATATTGTGTTCATTTAATCCTGCCGTAGTATTCTGAAATTAAAAATCCATTGTTAAGTAGGCAGCTAACATTATCTAATCAGCTTCTCCTTCTGCAATAAAGAATTTCTTGTCATTCACAGACCCAAACAGCAGCAGAAGAAGCAATAAACCATCCAGATGTTAAATACATAGAACTTTCTGCACTTTATTGAGTTTCATCCTGGCAGCAGTGTTAAAGGAGGGACTCCCCATAGATACGGATACTGTATGTAAACAACCACATGCAGCTCTGGCAGGACACTTGATGTTTTTAGTTACTAAAATACTGCAGTGTGAGTTGTGTATCGATGAGAAGTGTCCAAAACTTACCTCGTATCTTTGTTTTAATTCTTTTGGGAGGTGATTTAAGTAATCATGGCTTGAAATAGATGTTAAACTGACAGGGCTGCTGTGTCCAGTATTGATCGCCATGTGGCATCAGTGTTTTTGCCCTCCAGTACTCTTTTTACTCACGTGATTGAAAGCTGTAAATTGACATGCACAACTGCTTTTGCTGCTGTTATTCTGCTGCCAACGGAGCAGCTGCATTTCCAACTAGAAATCCAGGACCTGTTAGTCCTACTATAAAGTGGTTCATGGACTGTTAACCAGTAAATAATTTGTATGCATGATGCCTATGTAGAAAGCATTAAATAGCAGTGCAAAGGCAATGACTGTACTAAAGAACATTTTATACACATTAATCTTAATGAGAGGGTGTATCTAACACCAAGTTTCTCTATAAGGAGCTATCAAATCGAAGTATGTCTCTGCCTTCAAAAACTTTGTTATGGCAATTTGTTTTCAGTTTTATTGTTACAGTTAAACTGATTTGATTTGATTTTGTGATTTATTTCAAACATGCAATGAAAGTTAACATATATGTGAACAAGTAAAACAAAAATGATAGTACAAATCAACAATCGAGACATTCTTAGAAAAAAAAAAAACAAAAACAGAAAACAGCACAATAGATTCATTTACATGCCCAGAAAGGGGTGGGAAGAAGTGCAACTTGTTAACTATCACTTATTACACGGAGCCCAGAGAATGTTTTCCCTAATTGAATCCCATCTAAATTCAGGTTTAACGACTGATCATCAGGTTAAATATATAGCTTCAAGAGTCGAAATTAATTGTATTATTTAGGATTACAATGTTTAGTTTTTTTATAGAAATGAAGGAAGATTATCAGCTGAAGGTTGTTGAAATCAGAAGCTTCTATATATGCATTACACTTATATTTGTCATTTGTCATTTTTCCTGTAATATATACATCATGAAGGCACACAATCAAAAAACACAATCTCCTCATCCCGTAATATCAACAACAACAGATCTTCCTGGGTTTTTAAGTGGAGACGTCCATTTCGACCTTGACATTAAATTCTTTTGTCCTAGTTCAACATCCTTCTTTGTAATCTTGTGCAATTCCCAGATGTGTCTCCTGCAGGTTTCTCTATTTGTGTCCTAATTTGAAACTCCCCAAAAACACTTCATCTGGTCCATGTTTTCTTTTTTCTTTCTGACTCTTATCATTCAGTTTTTTTCAGAACACAAACTATTTCTCTGTTTAGTTTAGGATGTTGGCTGTTCTCTCACTGGTCAAAAAAAAAAAAAATCAATGATATTCCTGATGTAAAGTTGTTGTTTTTTTTATAACCCACTTTGTTGTTCTTCCATTCAGGATGACTACTTCAAAAGCTGGGCTCCTGCCAAGTCTCTAGACCAAGGTGAGTCCTGCTGGTTTTGTTGTTCATACTAATGAAAACTTGATATAGGACCAAGACTCAGATATCAGATCTCAATAATTTCTGTGAAATCAAAAAAGTATAAATCCTAAAGGTATGAAACTCATCATGTAATACTAGATAAACTTTTCACTTAAAACAAAGAAGGGGGTGCATCAATAATGTTTAGAGAATTAAAAATAAAAAGTAAGATGACCTAAAACTAGAAAATACTTTGTCTGCAAGAATTATAAGTACTTTAAAAAAACACTTGACAAAACACAGTGACAAAACAGAATTAGTGTGAAGTTAGAATTGAAAATTTTACTGTATTTGAGTATAAGTTAAAAAACAAACAAACAATTATTTACTTTCTTTGTGGAACTTGTGTTAAACACATTTGGTTGGAATCAGTGACTTTCTATCCTGTACATATTGCCTTTACTTTATATGAGAGCTATAAAAAAAGACATATTATTTGCATGCTGAAATAATATCACGAGGGTATAACAGATACCTTATTAAATCATAATGAACAAAAAAGAAAAATGGTAATAGGCAGATACCACTGTTGAAGATGCGGCTGCAGCATTTGGGTCCTGATTCTCGGATCATGACCTTTAGGGATCTTTCTGGCAGTTTGTGTAGCAGGTCTGGAACAATCGCATAAATGCAAAGGGTGTATACAGTGGTATTGGATCATTGTTGTTGTACATGGTGGGCCTCTTCTAAGAGTATCACAGGATACACTAATTTCCTGAAACATATTCCAAAGGCTAGATATGACTGGGTGGGTAGTGCCTGCAGCTTATGCCACCTGTTTCTGTTACATTTCAGCTATCAGCATCCCTATCATTCAGTCATATATAGTAGGTCTTGTCGTGCTCATGGCATCTTCAGTTAATATCACAATCACAATTTGACTGTATTTTCCACAAACAAACATGATCCACTACACAAACCCTTGTCATTTATTCATAAACAACCAACTGACCATTAGTTATTATTTTCTTCCACTTGAGTGCACATGTATTGCATTGAAAAACCAACAGAAATATAACAAATCATGTGTTCTTTGTTTTTCTTGTATGTCTACATCAATTAACAATGAGGACTTCAAAATTAAACTTTTTTTATTTATTTATTTATTTTTATGTTGCTTCACCTGCTATGATGTTACAGTTTGGACTATGCTGATTAGTGACCGCGGCCAAAAATCTATCACCTATTTGCATGTACACATGTTTTTTGGTCTAAGGCAAATTGCTTTGACCTCTCACAGTTACATAGTGGATGGACCTACTATAGCAGCACTGCCAAGTTAACTGTATGTTTAACACTCAAGTGTATAATGATATTAGACCTCTAGTAACTCTTGACTAAACCCAATTATTACAAACATTCGCTCACACTCTCAGTTTTTCACTCACTGTTTAGGGTTGATTGGATTGCAGCTTTCTCAGACACATACCAGACTTTAAATCACTCTACCTCCTTGGTGAGTTTGTTCCGTTTTGTGCTGGCTTGCTTTTGCATATCTAGCACAGTAACTGTAACTCTTTAGGGAAAGACTTGCTGAGCAGGTTTATCTAGGCCAGCTCCTTGTGGATACTGTGCCTAATGAGAACAGCCTCAACTCAGTGCTGCACGTTCTGGTGGCACTCTCCGGTTTCTCGGAGGCATCTGAAGACAAAGTAAACAATGTGTCAGTCTTCTAACAGGGGATTAAAGATGTTAGAGACGAGTGCTCGGTGCCAGGGGTATTATATGTACAGAAGCCAGATTTAGATGGTAAAGTAATTTACAAAGAAAAAAAAATGTCACTATAGAGCTATCTATGTGAAACAGTGTTCTTTACACGTGGTCTCTCTGGTTTAGTTGCAATAAAGCATTTGTAACATCCAGTTTGACTGTGTCTATCCAACATACTTCATACTTTACTGTTTCTGTGAACTAGGACAGATAATAAACAGAGTGCTTCCTGTAGCTGCCACTGACACAGATTGCTACAGATGGAAATATAACAAATACAACACACTAGATAGAAAAGACCTCACTGCCCTGACAGAAACAACCAGCACCTTATGCACTATCTTGGTGTATAAAACACTCAAATGCAAGCTGTCAGACAGGGAAGCTTTCATATGAAAGCCATAGTTTCCTTTATTTATGGAAACAAAGCGGTCTGGCCTTTACAAATTCTCCGCAGAAGCAATTAATTATATACTAAAGAATGTTTTACATTATTCCTGAAAGTGTTGCTTTCTTTGTCCTCCTACACTGCACATATCACAAAGCACACCTCATGCATGTGAGTCACAACATTTGGCTGTGTTCAGTGGCGTGTTCTTGAATGTGAGATGTGTGCAACTTTTAGTAGAGTTGTTAGTGGAAGTATATTCTGTGAGGAAGCGCTGAAACATTAAAAAAGAAAAATCTTTCAGTCTTGTGTTTGTCTTGCCTGCTCTGCTGCAGTGATGCACTCCAGCTGCATCATAACGGCTCCCCTGCTGCAGAGCTCTGAATGCTGCACTTACACTCTGCACTTACTCCCATACAAACTGCACTCCTCTGAGTAACTGACAGCAAAATAATTTAACAGCAACTAAATAAGAGCCAGTTTCTAATGACTAGTGTGTGCAACTTGCTTTATTGGGCTTTTCATAGACTGGATATCAAGGCATAGCTACGATGAGCAAAGACATGTGGCTGGAAAACGTATCAGTGTATCCAAATCTGAGACGTAGGTTTTGTCAAATGATGGCCTGTTCCTTTGAGGTGTGGGGGAGAATCCAGCTAAGGTGGAAGAGTTTAAGTATGTCTATGTCTCATGAGTTGCAGTAAGATCATCCAAACATTGGGTGCAGCTTCTGCAGTGAGGCAACAGCTGTACTAGCCTGTAGTAGTGAAGAGGGGGCTGAACAAAACAGCAAAATTCTGAGTCATTTGATTAGACAATTTGGAGCTAGTACTTCATTGGAACCAGTCCTTCTGTCACATCCCTACCAGTGAGGCTCAGAGCAGAGCTGCTGCTGCTGCTCCTTTGCACTGACAGGAGCCAGGTGAGGTGGTTTGGGCACCTGGTAAGGAGGCCCCCTGAGCACCTCTCCTTGGAGGTCTACCAGTCATAGTAAACCACTAAGGAGAGGCACTCGGCAACAATCTCAGGGCCAGGTAGTCCTGGGATGACCCAGAACGAGGTATTATATCTCCCAGCTGGCCTGGGAGTGACTGTGGACCACCCAACAGGAGGTGGAGCAAATTTTTAGAAATGGGGAGGTCTGGGCATCTCAGCTCCCCCTGTGTCTACTACAACCCAGGAATGTGGTTTTCAGATTCGATTCATAAAGAGAATCAGTCATGATAATACAGCAGTAGTCACATGAGAGCTTTTAGCATTTATTTCTTGATAAGGTGAAAGAAATGATGAACTACTGATTTACTATTACATCTAATGTCTTTATCTTTGATATTGTTATCCAGACTAGTGTGAAGGGGCGTTTTAGTTTATAGATCAGAAGATACTGTAGGCTTTGAAAGGCTGCTATTGTGTATGTCGGTAGTTTAAAAAGGTTTATGCTCAACAGCATTTTGATAGATATGAAGCAATAAAAATGAGCAGGTTTTAGGTTAGTCATCTAAAAACCCACAGTGCCGTCTCATCCAGATGACAGAAATCATGTTGAAATGACAAGTATGACTGAGGTGCTTGACTGGGGGGTCAATATAGGCAAAAGGATACCAGCATCAATCACCTCCTGCTGATCAGAGTTTGACTAATGAATCACTGGTCGCCCTTGGAGACTAATCAGCAGCAGGAAGGTTGATGGAGGAAAATCCACTCCCTTGATGAATCACTTGATGATTAATGCTTCCCTCTATACCATCTAATGAATGGAATCAGTAGAATCACAAATTAGTTGTTGGTGGTATTGAATGGAAAGTCTACAGATTCACTTGTGGTAAATCAGTTTTCCAGACATTTTGTGGATTAATGAGGTCCAGCAGGGGCTTATTTTAGAGCTGTGGTAAACAAAACCCAGTCGTTTGATTGAAGGAAGACAGCGTTTTACAACTGGTCTGTAAAGCCATTTGGCACTATTGCTTCTCTCATTAGAACATATGTTCCAGCTCATCAGTGGAGTGCATTTAAAAACTGCCACGGCTGTGCTGTTTACTGAAACTGGATGTGGTTCTGTTCTCTTGTGGCTGTTTTTTTTTTGTATGACCTGAGCTGTAGTGCATTCTTGTTGGAGGTCTTTTCAACAAACAGTTTTTATTTTAGATATTTGCTTTGGATATTTGTCTGTTGTTATTTAAAGCAAACATTATTCCACAGAATATAATCGTCCCCAGCCCTGCAATGAACTGGCAACCTGTCCAGGGCATACCCCGCCCAATGTCAGCCAGAATAGGCTCAAACCCCCTCGTGACCTTACAAAGGATTAAGCAGTTACTGAAAATGAAAGAATGAATGAATAATCGTCTCCACACTGCATTAGTCACACAGATTAGTCTGTTTGGTTTAGCCATGAGCCTTCTTTATTTATTTAGTCCACCAAACACAAAAAAAGCCTCAACAGGGCTAAAAATTTGAGAGGGATAGAGCCTGTGCAGCATTAAAATAAAACTGGAAGGCATAGTTTCAGGTCTGTTGTTATGCATAACATTCAAATTGTCACCTCAGATTTGACAGGAGGAAGGTGACAGACAGATCACCTCATGTAAGATTACCTACTGCAATTAAAAGTCATGTTGATCTGCCATAAAAAAAAAAACACTAAAAAACATTTTGCAACTCATTAGGTTAACTGGCAACGGGTCAGTGACTTGACTGGGTACAAAAAGGAGCCTCTTAAAGAGCCAGAGTTTCTAGATGGGCAGAGGTTCACCAGTGTGTTAAAAAAAAACTGTCTATGAATTGTGGAACATATTCAGAGAATCTGAAGAATTTTTTGTGCACAAGGGATAAGGTTGAAAATCAGTATCAGATATCAGCGACCTCCCAGCCCTGCGGGTGGCATTGCATTAAAGTCAGACACGATTCTGTCATGTAAATCACTGCACAGGCTTAGGAACCTATCCAGAAATCACCGTCTGTGCACATATCATGCAAAGAACAAGCAATATGTCAATATGATCCAGAAACGCTGTAGTCTTCTCTTAGCATTTGAATTGGACCGGTGCAAAGTGGAAAACTGTTGTGTGATCAGATAAACAGAAATTTGAGAATCTTTTTTGAACCCATGGACACTGTGTCCTCAAGACTAAAGAGGAGAAGGACCATCCAACACTCAGTTCAAAAGCCTGCTTCTCTGACGGTACAGACGTGCATTCGCAGCTGTGGAATGGGCAGCTTGAACATCTGCAAAGGCACCATTAATGCTGACAGGTATATGCTCCCATCCAGATCGTGTCTTTTTTAGGGAAAGCCTTATGTTTTTCAACCAGACACTGCTAAAACTCATACTATATCTATTAAAACAGCATGACTTTGTACTAGGAGAGTCCTGGTGCTGAACTGGGCTCTCTACACTTCAGACCTTTCACCAGTTGTAAACTTTTGGGCACATCATGGCACAAAAAATATAACAATGATGGCACAGGATTGTTGAGCAACTAGAATCCAATATCAGACAAGAATGGGACCATATTCCTCTTGCAAAACTTGAGCAACTGGTCTCCTCAGTTCCCAGATGTCTTCAGACTGTTGTTAAAAGACGTGGGGATGCTACACAGTAGGAAACGTGGCCCTCTCCTAACTTTTTGGAGACTTGTTGCTGTGGAATTGGCTTTGTATGTGTAACTGGTGATGCAGGGGAATCCTTTCCATTTATATATTCATAAAAAACAATGTCGTAGCTCTATTTTTTTGTACATGTTGGAAGATAAAACGTATGCTTTGATGAGAGCAGAGTGAACTCATGACTTAAAAGATGCTGGGAATCAGACAACATAACCTGAGCCTTTTAAGTGGGTCTGGTCTGATACAAGTGGCCTAGATCCTCTAGGTTCAGTCCTGTATCTTTACGACATACATTCACAACTCTTCCCAGCAGATTTCTAGTTTCCAAACCAGAAGATCAGAAAATTATGGTAACAATGACTGTAAAAGAATCACAATATATTTTACTGTAAAGAGCAATCGGCATTAAAAGTTCTGCACTTCCTCAAGAAAAGCCTTTTTATGAGTAAATTTAATATTGGCAAAAAGTATGTCAGGATGATCCCTAAGTATTTGTATTGCTAAACTGCAAACAGGAGCAAAAGGAGTGGAATTCTTCCCAAAATCAATGAACATCTCTTTGGTCTTTAATACACTGAACCGTAAGAATGACTGATCACACCACAACAAATGTATTATTGACCGACCTGTGATTGTGTTCATCATTATACAGAAGATTGACTGTTACAGAGTCATCTGCATTCTGAAGAACATACCTGTCTTCCTGAGCAGCCTGACAATTATTATATCACAATATAAAACAAATAAATGCAGAGGAAGGATCCAGCCCTGAGGAGAAACACCAGTGTTTACCAACTTTTAAGTCGAAGCTTTTGTTCTGTTTTAAAGTCAGTTTGCCAAGAAACAATATTAACATCCCATTTAAAATTTAGCAACAACCTTGCACAAGAATGTGAGGTTGTATGAAGTTAAAAGCAGATGAGAAAACAACAAAATGCAGTCTATCCTGTTTTTGTTTTCTTGTATATATTTCAAAATAAGATTTAATGGGGTTGCGGTTGCATTTTCAACTCCTTTTCTTGCCTCATTAGTAAACTGAAGAGGGTCCAGTCTGTCCTGACTTATATCAAAAATATAATTTTTTCACAATTCATTCCAAACTTTTCATTACGACAGAAGTAAGAACCACATGGCAGGAATCAGCCAAAGACTTTGGTGATGTAACATCAACCACTGGAAGTAAAACAAATTCCTTCAAAAGTCTGAGTACCCTGCTGCTCCAAAGAAGTCTGACAAATATATGTAAAAATACCACCTGAAGATGTACTTTTGGCATCACTGGGAAAAAACTCATAATTGCCTTCCACCATATTGTGATTCAAGTGGTGTGAATGGACTTGACCTCTGCATCTACTCCATCCCTATGTTTTTGGGAGAAAGGTTTTGTTTTCATATTCATGTTTTTGCTCTGTGATTTCCCCCCTGCTGTAAAATGCAGTAGTTCCCCACCTCGACATTCAGGACCAGGACTTATGTTCTGCCTGATGAGACTGAACTATTTACAGATTTTGCCATTATCTATCTTTATCTTACAACTTCTCACCTTGTGTCAGAATTCAGAGAATTAATGGTCGAAATATTGTGCTTCAAATCTTACATACAACTGACTTAACTCATTTACTAGGTCAGTAACAGACATATCAGAACACTTGACTTTGCTCTTTTTATTCTGCACACTAACCTCTGATCTGATGCCTTTCCAGGTCACACATGAATTCCCATCTTTTAATTCACATTCCACTTTATTTTTATCTTGAAACTTAGCTGTTTGTTATCCCTTTTAACATAACTCTGGAGCTCTTTTTTTTAAAGCTGCTGTTATAATATGTGTTAATTTAGTGAAAAGACAACAGTGTTATATCTACTAATTCAATAGCTTTCCTCTAAGATGCTCCACCACCACATACAGGGAAGGGTGCATATTTAACACCAACACAGCAGGTAACCCAATAGACTGAAATAGTTACACAAGCTCAAGTGTTCTGTGAGTGCTTTAAAGCACAGCAGTACAGGTGAAACTGGCTTTCACTCTCAGATATATAAACTCATGTAGACTCTTTAACCTGACATTTATGGTTTAAAGCAGCCTGGATTTGTGTTGTGTATACTCTGGGTAGGAAACGAATGACTGATGAG
The DNA here is from genome assembly GCA_037367365.1 of Apogon talboti. Taxonomy (NCBI): domain Eukaryota; kingdom Metazoa; phylum Chordata; class Actinopteri; order Kurtiformes; family Apogonidae; genus Apogon; species Apogon talboti. The sequence goes on from JAPQRQ010000002.1 coordinate 22,402,653, forward strand.
ATGAGAAATCATGTCATCTGTGATTCATTTTTAAATATTTAACTTGGGCTTAGTACTTTGAAGCATGTATATCTATCCTTATCTGCCTGTGCTTTTCTCTGCTTCTTGTGACATGGTATCACACAAGTGTTTATTGTTTCTGACGTATTGAGTTCATCAGATGAAAATTACATAATGATGAACAATGGGCAACTGTGTATCAACTCAGCTCATGTAAACACACACACACACAGTAGAAGCCTGTGAGAATAAGCTGTTGGTAGCTTTCATACATATTTGATTATAATTTTAGGAAGTTTGGATATTATTATCACATTCCCTCTAGTGTTACTTCTCTCTTTTCTTTCATCAGCCTCTCTTTCTCAGCAGGATATCATCAGTGAAAAGGCTCACCAACACAGTGTCCCTGGTACCTTTAATGTGTGATGGTTTTTGCACTGGCCTGTGTCCCAGCGACACAGGAGGAATATTATCTTCACATCAGCATTCACAGTACAACTGTTAATATGCACCACTCAGACACTGACAATGTACATGGCTCCCTTCAGTCACATTTCTCACTGGCCACAGTCAGTCTCTGGCTAAGATGTGTGAAATAAATATTTCATTCAAGTAGTTTGTAATTTGCATTTTAAAGATGAATGAAACGGGAGGCAGAGGGCAGTATTTTATAGCATTGATTTACAGTATTGAAATATAGCCTAACTTACGTTCTAAAAGTTTCAAATAGGTCAAGAATAACTATATTACAACAGATACCGTCTACATTAAACTTCATGACATTACTCTCCTGGGACCAGATTTAGCATGACATTAAAGTTTGTGAAAATCATTTAGTAAAAGATAAGAAACTTCACCTTGCCCAAACCTCACAACCTTTCTTGTCTTCATTTGCACAGATGGCAGAATCCTTCCCAATGATCTGTGAACATGTTTCCATAGTGACAGCTCAGTGACCTCTATCAGACAGACATGATTATTATGTTAAGCCTCTGTAAATAGTATGCTTGTTAGTCTATAGTTCAGTAAGTAGGTACATGTGTGGAGGTGACACTGGCCTGTGTCCGAAGGCAATCCTGCTCACCCTGTATGGATTAGGCAGACATCTGCTGCACCCAAATCACAGCTTTATGGTGCACCAACATACAGCCAAAAGCTGATCCAGGACCAGTAAGAGAGCAGGCAAACATTTCACCACATCCCCTGAAGAAATGATCACAAAGGATGCATTCAAACCTCTTATGTGATATCTGTCCGTGTCTGTGATAGTCATCTAACTCTATCCCTAACAGTGTGAACAGCACATAATACATGGGATTTTGTCCACTTCCATATGTGGCACCACTTCAGATACAGACCAAAAGCTAAGTCTGAACCGTCCTATGGGAAGTCATGCAACTTTTACATCACTCCGGATCAACATTTGTCAGAGTTCTGCACTGGGTCAGTATGAGCATATGTAGAGGACAGCTGTTATGAGGTGTCAGCAGAAAGAGACAGAAGTATTTAGATCTTGAGGGACTTCTAGTATCCACTCTGTATTTTAAAATACATTGAGAACAAAAAGCTTCACAAAGATATGAAACCTGTTCAAACAGCAGTCATTTCATTGGCCACATTTAAAGCCAAAGCCAATCAGATCTCAGCAGATACATTTACTGACACAGATGTTGAAAATTGTCCCGAAGCTTAGTGAGTGGGCATTATGTAGAGATCATTTTGTCAAACATGTAGCAGAAATATATTTTAAAATAGTTTCGGGCATATTCATATACATGTTTGTAGGAAACTTAAATTAGAGAGAACATAATAGAAAATAGTTTGATATTTTGGATAATAACAGGTGGTTTAATATCACGAGAACACCATGCCACATAATTATTTTTTTTGTTTTTACAATATACACTGCAGTCACAAACATAAACACACAAGCACACACGGCTATCATGGTTTCTTTCCCTCTCCGCCCACCTGTGACTGACTGCAGCAATCTGGTGTGTGCTTGCCTGCCTTGTAGTCATTAAAATATCACCATGCCCTGACATTTAATTTGACTTTTTCCATTTTCAAGGAGGCAGAAATACCTCACATACTCATTCACACAAACTCAAGTCTGTTGTTGACTTCATCCACAATTATTAGGGAATTTACTACTGCTTAAACTTATCTACTACATTTTACCACTACATTTACTACTGAAACATGACTGCAATTTTGTTTCTTTAACCAAGTGTGTCTACTTTAATATAAAAAAACATGTTCCAGATACTTGAAACACATACAGAACACATACACACTACTTGACAATTCTGAGTCCAGCTAATTTATGTGTTTTCTCGGCTTTCACACAGTCAGACTCAGAATTTTTATTTCTTGTTTTCTGCATCTGCATTATTTCCTGTCCCATCTGTAATGGTTGGAGAGTTGCCCTAAAGAGCCTGAACACACAGACAGAGAGACAAGAGAGGGTGGAAGTGTCCTCACCAACAGATAACGTTTGAGTTGTCTGTAAGACTAATGTTAAAATCAGTATTCTGGCTGTTTGTTTCTGGTTTCTTGTATGTGGACATAGTCAGCAGATTTGTGAGGTTGTGATTGCAGTGCATTATCCAGAGAGGGGAATCAAAGGGGGGATTACAAATGGTAGACAGCGCTCCATTATCATAGTCAGTCCAGACCAACACTAGAGAGTCAGTCTGGCACTGAGACTCAGCCAGAATGTCGACTGCTTTAAAAAAAAAAAAAATTGCAAGAAGAAACTTTACAATTTTCAGGTGTTTACTCCTCCTGTCCGTTTTTTTTTTTTTTGGATTAGATTATCTTGTGAATACATTGTTACTATAGCAACCATTTTGGCAGCAGAAACAGAAGTCATTTGTGATGCACTCTGGTTTGGCAGTTGCAGCCCCAAACAAAGCCTTGAAAATCTGGAGCTTCCAAATTGCCAATCAGACTGATTAGATGTGACATTGTGTTTTCCCAGAAGAGTGTTCATCATTGTTGTATATTTCATCAGCTATTTCTCCAACTCACTAACCCTCCGTCTCTCTCAAGATATGCTGTCTGTCTGCTCCCATTTCTCATCAGTCCATCTTCACTCAGTTTCGGCCTGTCCCGTAACTCTGTCACTGCTCCTTAATGCTTTTTTCTTATAATGATCTGTGGTCTGCACCTCAGGTGTCTAAAAGAATTAGAAAGAGAAAAACAGATAACAAAAATGCAACAAACAACAGTGATCACCTCGGGTCTGTGTATTAAAATGGAGTGTAAGCTGGAGCAAGAACAGATATCTTATACACACAGTATAATGTGCTAATGGTTTGTAGCTCGCACTCCAGGCATTCTTAAAACATTGTTTACTGCTCTGATTTTAATGGCTTGTTGGCCACATCATAAAAAGTGACTCAATATCAATATCCACGACTCAGCTCGCCTCTTATCTCGCTCGTTCAGAGGGGTGAGTTTTAACACATAAATGGAACTATCAGCTGAAACACACACATACATGCTACAGTGATTTCAGTGTAAATTAAAACAGTCACAACCACACACAGAAGGCAATCAGTTCTACCTGCAGCCTGCTGAGATGAAGAGTAATGAAATACACACAGTCACACCAAGGGTATTGTTAATTGAATGAGCAGATGAAGGCAATTATATCAGCAGAAGCTGTAAAATTCCTATTTAACCAGGAAGGAAAAGAAGATATGGTATGAAAGAAGAAGCACTGAGGAAGGAGACAGGAAACCAAAAGAAATTGGTGATTAAGAAAGTGTAAATGTTGGCAGACAATGCAGCGGTGAGTTGAGTGAATTGTAACTGCCCGGCACTCCCAGTTTACAAAGGCAGAGCCAAAACCAACAGTGAAGTAAAAAGGAAATGAAGCTGTGAATCAATGGGCTACAGTGTATGGACACTGCTGAACAAACTGTTTTCAAGAGTAGATAGCCACAACAGCAGATCACAAAGAAGACTGAATGTGCATGTGTGTTTCTGGCCTTTGCGCCCTGTAGCCAATCAAGCCTCCAATGATCATCGTAAATTAGGATAAATAAACTCCAGAGGATGTGAGCAGACAGCCGTTGCTCCCGATTAGAGAAGCCTTAAGGCTAAATGCTAGCGTGTGGATGTGACAGTGGCATCAGAGAGTCTCAGGAGAAAACAGAAGAAGGAAATGCACAGATATACACACACAAAGCCTGCAGAGAGCACTTGAGAGAGACTGTCGAGAGGATAACTCAAAGATAAGCAAGGCATCCTATAATGAGGAAAAAAATGAACAGAGGACACAGAAAAGTTGATCTAACTTTCACACATATATATTTGCACAACCTTTTGTTGACAAAAGTCAACAAAAGGCTGACTTTTGTTGGAAATGAAAGCCCTTGCTATCTGTTGAAAAATGTTATGTCCATGAGGGTTTAGGTGATGATTTTTAAAAACGGTCTTCAACACAAGAGATTTTAGGAAGCGTAATAGGGGATCAGAATGAGGTTAGTTTCTTCTAAACAGTACATTATGGTGTGTGAAAAGGGCATATCTTAGGCAGCTATAGACTTGACACTATGAAAATACTCAACATAAAAAGCCACATTTAAACATCAACTGCAGAAGTTAACACTCATACATATGCATTCCATCCACAGTTGCAACATGGTGTGGGTGGAACAATGCCAGTATCACATCTACTGTAGAAAATACAGTGCAGTCATTCAGTCAGCCCAGAAATAACTATATCCAATATCACAGTAATAAAATGTGACAAAATAGAAACAGATGAAGGAATAATGTGTCAGTGATCGATGCATGCACTTTGGGCGTGGCTTTGGAATCATTGAGCTTTTTAAATAACGATCTTAAAGATTTCTGTTTTCGTCTCTTTAGCAATAAGTGGTAATTGCAGGTTTGTTCTTGAACTCCACTCAGTCACCTGTGTGATCGATGTCATCCAGCATCACCATCAGCTGACCCACATAACGATTACTGCGATTCTCATAGAGTTAGATGTGTCAGCAGTCCACTTCACTTTAAAGGTTAAATTTCTATGGAATTTTGGGATCTGCATTTCTGCACTTCCTAATACAAACACAACACCCAGCTTTAGCACTAGCAATTAGAATTAGCACTTAACACATTAGAAGCAGTTAGATGACATTGAAGGTTCTCGGGAACCAACTCCAGATCTTCATCAGTACCATAGTTGGTACACTGACAGGACAATTAACTGGTGTATACTTGTGTTTAGTGATGGTGGAAAACAGAGGACTCACACAGCACTGTGAGAACATGCAAACTGAACACAGAGCAGGCCCTGGACCGACGGAATTGATTCAGAACCTTTTTCATATGAGGTAGAAGTGCTAACCACTACGTCACCACTCCGTGCAGCATTCATGTTTTTTTGTGAAGCAGTGTTTCCTGTATAATTATATATCTACATTTAAAATAGGCACTTTATACATTCAGCATTAGTTTGTTTGGTGTAAGTAGGCTAGTATTAGATAAGACAATGAAAGACCTGTTGGTACAGTTTGGTAAAGACTTGTGTAAAAACAAAAGTGTGAACTGTGAACAAGTAGCAAAAGCTTCGCATGTATTTTTCCTCCTTTTCCTCCATTTCTGATTATTACAGTTTGCCAAAGCCTACTGTATCATGACAGACCCTGTTAACTAAAAGCTGATGTAAAGCAGGTGCAAATTCTGTCAGGGCTTCTGTTGTGTGTAAGTCACCACCCACTGTGGTATTTTCAACTTATTTTATGCCAGTTTCCAGTGAAATTAAACTATAGGCAGCCACACTCTTTGGCAGAAGTAAGTGTTAAAATTACTCTATAAAATAAATATACTTGAGTGGCCGCTAATATCCCAGTCCCAGTAAAGTGGGTATGCGTGTGAAACATTAGGACACACTGCCTGCCTCATTTTACATCAGTACTGTTCACAGATGATATATCTGCATGGAAACGCTGCCACAGACTCCCAGATCAAAAAAGGACTGTAATACAATATTGTCAGTGGGTCTTAAACTAAATCATCATAGAGTTAAATTACTTGATGATAGAAAAAGACTGAACCGACATCTATTTAAATAAAAATCTTGTAGTTCTAGCTTTTCAGGGTTTTTTTAGCATCCATTTACTATTTCTGGGAAATGCATATTTATGATGTGGTCATGTCCCGGAAATTATATGCAGACCACGGTTTGTCCTCATCTAGAATCCTGTGTTGTTAACAAATACAACAGGCGAGTGAGTTGGCGCGTTCATCATCTCAGGGTGTTATTGTCACAGCCTACAGACAGAGATGACAAACTCAGTGTACCTCAGTGCTCAGGCTTCCTCCCTGCGGCTCTGCCATCACTGGCCTGTTTCCATATGGGATGTTGTACTGCTGTGAGTGTGCGTGTGTATGTGTGTGTGCGTGTGTGCATGTAAGAAACAAGGGATTAGATTTATGTATCTAGATGGATAGGTGCATGACTTTGCTTTCCCTTGCCTGGGTCTACTTGTGTTTAGTAATGATGCTGCAATAATAACTTTTCTCCAAGTAGCAAAAATGTTTGTGTCAGTTTCTGGCACATCAAAATGTGTTTATGTAAATTTAGCAGAATTATAATGAAATGTACACCTGACACTTCAGCTACACTATGTGAAATTTAGGACCTAAAAACAAGCGCTGGAATTTTTTTTATTAAAAAAACAATCATAATAGCACAGAAATGAATTCTGAAATATTTGAATTCATTTGTGAGAAAAACAAAAGTTTGAAAGTGCATTATGGCAAAAATGTCGGCTTGCTGCTGTTTCCTGTCTTTGTACTGTACTGCTCACTAAGGACCTTGTGGTATCAATTTATACTCCAGAAAATGTTAAAATATTCCTTTAAGCATGTATGAACTCTTACAATTATTCTGTTTTTTGTAGAGCAAGAACCGGAGCCTGGAAGATATGGAGACCCTGTAGCCAAAACCCACTCAGGCTCTGCCAAGAAGACAGTACAAGATGGTGAGTGAAGTATGGGCAGCATGATGTCCAAGTGGGGAGGTTTGATTCAGTGCATGCACAAAGTATCACCGACCATGCAGCCTAAAGTAGGCTTGGTGGGAGAAATATCCTGTTTATGCACCTCCAGCTGATTTAGCTGTAAAATACAGCCAGTACATGATGTCAGTGCTGATCTGCTCACCAAGGGTATCAGTAGTTTTACATTACACCGAGTTGAAATAGCTGTCACATTTCCTATTAAACAGCAGGTGTATTATTATAGTGTTTAGCATAATTACTTCTCCATACTGTCTTGTGATGACCATATTGAAGGAAGAGATAACCACCTCACAGCTGGGCATTTGAATCGAATGCAGCCATGCTAATTCGCAGAGGCTGATCAAAGCTGTCCCCTTCGGTGACATGCAGCTTTTTCTGAGGCTAGCCTCATTGCTAAAATTATGGTTTGTTCGTTCAGGCAAATTGGAAATTTGCAACGTAGCATATTCATTGGAGTAAAGATTTTGCTCCTTGCAGCACAGTAGCGTACCTGTCAGCTCTGTTGTTTGTGCCTGTAGCTTAACAGAGCTTAACTAGCTAATGTGGGTGTAGTGGGCTGAAATCCCCTGCAGTGTTGTTTCTTTGAGATTACCAATGGTAGCATCAGTAACAGTTAATTTTCTTCCCCTTGAATAAATATGAAGATGTACTGCATTCAATTACATTTTGCAGAACTGGTGATGTATCAAGTTTGTTTACCATTGTTTGGCCTTAACATTTTTTTAATGCTTTCACCATGCATAATTTAGATATAATTAAGTGTACAAATACTTAGTATGACATTAGTTTTTAAATTAATCAACCCTTTTGCAGGTCATTAAATGCCAAGTGAACAGTATTTGTAGATTAATGAGCTGAGAAGATAAAGGCATAAAAAAAACTGAATTTAATTATAAGGTAAATGACTTTTCTTCATAAATGCATGGATCAGACCATCTTGGAAAACCCTCTCTCTTGTCTCAGAAGACACTAAACAAGTTCCTCAGTGGCTTTTTCAGGACATATGTGATCATGTGTATGAATGCTTTGCAGCCCCTTAGGGAAGTGCTATATAAATGCAACCCATTCTGTAGGAAACACTTCTTCTGTCCAGATGTTTGGGAGATGTTGCACTCATTATAACGGGATGGACACAGTGGCAACCTGAACACATAATGCCTCTGGCCACAGCTGTCACAGCATCCAAATAATGAAAGGGAAAGTAACATAGACACTTTACTGATGCTCTGGGAACTAAGGTGTCCAATACCTCACATTACAGAGAAATACATTCATGTTATAACATATTAGTGCCAGTACAGAAACAAATACGTAAGTCATTATGAACAGAATCAAAAATACAGATATTTAAGCAAGTTGTAGAGCCGGATAACAGGGAGATCTTTTAATTCTCTTAAACAGAGTAAAATGTTATGAAATCCAACAATCTAAAAGATTTAAATAATTACTGCGTTATGTAGAAAATCCAAAATACTTATATAGTTTGTGATCTCACCAAATGTTTAAGTTACCTGAAGTTGTTGATTTGTATCACATATTGAGTTTTTTATGTCAGTGTTGTGGATGTGACACAAAGAAGTTTAGGTGGCAGCGTGAATTAGAGTGAATTCTTGTTGGACTACTGCGCTGAAAGAAGAGCATGTAAATGTATGACCAAATGATGAACCAAAATGAAAAAGTATAAATATGACTTAGAACTCGACAAACAGACCAATTGTGTTCTGTTGTCATGTCGTTATGCAACCAACTGCACATGGTTTGGTCTTTTTCAGTTTGTGATAAGCTGCATGGTTTTGTCCTCACTTCCTGAAATTATTATGATTAATTCTGACTTAAAAACAACAGAAAAAAAACTTTGCCAATTACAGCACTGTAACATCTCTTGTTTTTCCTTTGCACTGCTCACACTGAAATAAAAATGACTCAAACCTTAGTGTTTTAACTGGGAGTAGTTCTGTTCTGAAGCTAATTAGGACTGAGCTGTAAAAACCCAATTGCAGCAGGTTGTTTAAAAGTGAGTCATAGAGGTGTTGGCCCCTCATGTTCTGTTGGGCAACAAAACCTTATCTTATTTAGAATTCCATGTCATATAGTTTTCCTCTGTGTTCACCTTTTGTCTATTCTGTGGTTTAAGTCAATGTGTGGTGTAAAACACTTGCTGCAGGCGAGATGTGTTTAATTTGGCACAGGCTTTGTTTTCTTGGCAAAGACAAAATGGAAAGGCTTTCTAAGCTCCCATAAAGCGAGAATATAGTGATGCTTCTGATTGTTTTCATCATTTTTTATAAACGGATTAAACAAATAGTCACAATCATTCACAATATCACATCAGACACTTGATTTTAATACTTTTTAGAGGAACATTATTAAGAAAATTGATGGAGGGAGAGGAGAAAGAGAGCTGTGAACTATTCTGACTTAACTATGGTTTCTTACTATAGTATATATTCTTACACATGCACATGGTGGATGACAGATCTGGCCTCTTGTTTCACCTTCTACATCACAGATAATTTCATGGTTTTGCACTGTCCTACACCGAGACATTCATTAATCTTAAAGTGAAGTCTGCACATGTGCGTACATGTGCTCTGCAACCAGACTAATTTCATGCATATACTGTTTTATTTCAGTGATCTCGACTCACGTTTCAAGCAGAAAAGGCTGTGTATAAGTAATTTCAGACCGTGACAATTAGCATCTTCCACCTGAAATTAATGTCCCCTTGTATGCATGTGTTGTATTCAAATGCATCTTTGCTTGTTAAGCTTTGAAGCTGCCTTCAAAGACTGTTTGATTATTTCGCTTTCATAGTGTTGCTTTAAAAATGCTTTGCTGCTAGCAATAGTCTGACAAAACATCCTCTCTCAGGGCGTGTGTGTGTGTGTGTGTGTGTGTGTGTGTGTGTGTGTGGGAGAGAGTGGGTGTGGGTGTGTGTAAGGGTGTGTGTGTGTGCGTGGGTGTGTGTGTGTGCATGTGTGTAATGGTTGTGTGGCAGTGATGAATATTCAGTTTGCAAGCAATAGTCAATAGCCTTTTTCTCCAGATATATTTTCCCATAAGCCACTTGGGCTTTCTTCTCTCTAACATCCAAACTGAAACAGCCTGTTTATCTTTTCCTTTCCTCGGTTACACCCACAATAATATGATTTGCCCATGTTTTCAATAATTAATTTTCTGGATGGTGAATCTGTTCTATCACTGCGTTCTCCCAGAGGCCTTCTCTGTGCTTTCATCCCTCCATCATTCCTCTGTGTCATCCATCGCTTCACTGCCTCTCACAGGACAAACAGTCAGACCCGGAGGAACATTCAAAAACCAGACAGAGGAAAAAATTTATCTCCTCCTGATCTGTTTGTCTTTCTGGTTGCTTTCTGTCTTTTGTTTTCCCCCTATGGCCCCTGAGGTGAAAGAGGCGAAACACCTTTTTAATTAGTTTATCATAGCTTGAAAATGATGCCCATTTTTCTAATAACAGTCAGGAAGCCATCCTTTGGGAATGGTTGTTGGAGCTCTAGTTTATTTAATACTAAACTTGTTTGTTAGCTATTAGAAACAGTAGTTGGGGAGAGTAAACAATGGAAAACAGAGGTCCACAATGTTAACACACACACATACACGCAAAGCGCAAAAACACCCCACTGACCCATGTCCATCTCAGCAGCAATTAATTTGAGGTCACCCTCTCCTCCCTGACAGGGCTTGTTGGCGATGTGGCCTCTTCTCCCAGACTCCAACTATCTTTATTATCCTATCACTGCACTCCTCTCTGGCCTCCGTCCAGTATTAGAGGACACAGGAACAGTGCTTAATCTTCTCTCCCTCTGTTATATCCATTTTTCACCTCTTAAGGATTATTATGGGTAAAAGGAGGAAACATCTTGAGAAGACTGAAAAGTGGATGAGTAGGGCAGCTGTAATTGTAATAAACTTTTACAGCTTTTACTGTAGTGTTCTTTTTACCTCGATACCCACTTAAAAGTGATGTGGTATTAAATTGCAGAAGAGATATGATAAGCTTTTGATCGATGACTTGTGCTACTACTCCAGGGATTTAGTTCCTGATTTGTCTCTATTGTTGAATGTGTGCATCGAAGCTGACAGGGGTTCTCTATTGAAAATTTGCATGTGTACGCATGCATATGAAAAGCTACTGACTGTATTTCTTAGCTAATAGTATCTAGTGTTGCACATCGTTGCCATGTTAGTGAGGCAAAAGAGAGGAACTTAAGCATTCAAGAGTGAACATGACCAGCACCCTGCATATACACCGAGACTGTTGTTAGCTCAGTAATGGATCAGTTGGGTCGCAGCAAAGAACAGACTCCAGCATCAACTTCACAAGCACACAAGCGCATGAGCATGAACAAATCGCTTATAATGACCTTTAACAAATGGATGTTATGAAGTACTATATATTATCTAATTAGTCTCCTGCGTTCAAATTTTGTGCAAGTACGTAAGATTTTATTGGCCTGATTGACAGATAAATCTGTCGCTGTGAAGAAATGAAGACTTTTCCTCAAAATTCAATATTCAGTCTTAGATATCTGATACAATGCTGGAATGGAAATGAACATCCTCTAATGTTTAATATCATAATGTAGTCATTTTTCATATACTCTATTCAACTTTAATATATACAGAGCCACAGGATGAATAATAATAGACTTGTTAATTTTCATATGCCAACATTGAATTTCTAGCTCTGCTGTAGGTGACTGCATTTGCCCTGTGGCTCCCTGAAGGCTTAGCGCTGTGGATTTGGAAAGAAGGATAAAGTGAGGGTGGATGGTGATGGAAGTCAATGTACTGTATGTGGTAACCTAATCAGTGCAGTGCAATGTAGAACAATAACACAGCCGCACCTACACATAAAGAGGAATAAATACTGGTATGTGATGTGGTAGTAGGACCACAAAATCTCCCAAACATATGGGAGACAAAAACTTGGCATCCACACATATTCTTAATGATGTTCGCACAGAGCACATTCTTATAGATCAACTATAGATCATTCATAGAGATTATGTTGACAAGAGCTTAACGAAGATGACTTTGATCTTTGCATGCAGTCAGATAAAGCTTTTATAGAGCATTTTTTCTTAGATGCACTCCAACTTTTGATTTCAACAAGGAATATATTTTCTTTCATGCACCTGCTGTGCCTAGTGAGCATGAGCTACCAACCAAGAAATATATTGATCCAGACTACCCACCACCACCACTGTATGAAAGCAGGTCTGACCAGATGGTAGCTGGGTTGTTGCTGGGTTTACAGCAGCAGCAGAGCTTTCAAAGCTCACGCAGCAACAGAGCAGTGAAGTGTACAACAATCACAAGGTGTCCACATTGAATTAATTTAGTTTGACTTTGGTTATTAAAATAAGATTTGTGGAGACAGAGCAGGGATGATGCACTTTTAGTAGCTAATGAGCATCAGCTTTTTAATCTTACACAATCGTCTGTTCACACTCGACTAGTGGTAAATCCCATTTAGATGGATGGGATCCAAAACCATGGTCCTGCTAAAACCTTTTATTAATATGTGGTTTTTGCTGAGCTGATCTCAACTGGCTGGCTCTAAGTGCATTTCCTCACATCTGACATTAGAATGAATCTCCACATGCTTCTCCAGTGACTGACTTGGTTCCCTGCTCAGTAAGAAAACAAACAAGCTCAAGTATTGCTAAAACATAGTACATATTCCCATTTCAGGTTTAACAGGGTGCACTTACAATGTTTCTTTGCAAATTGAAATCACTGTGCAGCTAGAGCTTTTAAGGTGGAATGTTTTCTTGCCTGTTACTGCATGAGGTGATGTTGAGAATCAATAAGCACAGCTTAAATGTCAATATGACAACTTTGACAAATCTATTTGTTTTTATTACCATTCTTGCATGACATACACTTTAATGATAATTGAATTCTCAAATGCTAAACCCGTACATTAATTTCAAACTGCGGATATGCTTTCTCATCAGAAGGAAAAAATAGGAATGTCATTGTAGTTTGCTCAGCCAATACTGCACATGTGTAGCACTCTGAATTTACAGGCTTTCAGGAACTTCGATGTATCATTAAAACGGTTGTGGGTACAGTATGTAATATTGATATTCCAAACTCTCCAAATTTATGTACCAGAACATGCTTAGGTACTACCAAAACCACCGAAGAATCTAATCTATGTATCTACGAGCTGTATCACTCATGAAAGAAAGTACAAAGCTCATTTGTATTGTGGTATCATCAAGTTTTCTTTATCTCATAACCAGTTATTTTAACAATCAGTATGAATAGATTCAGTGCATAATCCAACACATTGGCATCTTAGGCAACGTTATAGCCTTTCATTCTAAACACTCTTGTCATAATTAAAATACATTTTTCATTTGTGAAAGTACAAAGTCTACATATAGTCTCTTTAATATGATGTGTTAACAGCACTGGAAACCCTACCATCCATTGCAGCTTAAAAAATGTGGTCTCATTGATGAGGTCACAGTGCGTTCTCAGTCTGTTCACACCTCGCATTATAACTTGTACTCAGGATACATGTTATTGCCATGTCTGAACAGAGCCTGTGTCCTGGTAGTGTTTCTTGTTTGGTCGAAAGGCAGGATTTCTAAATTAGAGGTTTGTGGATTAATTTTATAGTATACTGCACACCATTCAATCTGAGTATTTGTCTTAATGTACATCCACCTGTCTGTAGGATGATTAATTACTTAGATGAGTTTTGTAATAGGGAGTAATTTAGCTGTGCTGAATTTGCTGTTTCAAAATGACAAAAGAAAAGGAAAAAAGACTGAATTTGTGCTTACTATGCATTACTGTGCATTTTTCTTAAAGAGCTTAGCTTTTTCTGGAACACATCTGGAAAAACCATCTGCTATTTCGAACCAGAATACATGTGTCTGTATTCAGGGAAATCTGGACTATATTTTTATAACCCTATCATATGACGCAGAGGGATGTAGCGGTCAGCATATCTGTCAGACTGTCTATCTGTCATCTTGTCAGTCTGTGAACCACAGGAGGGCACTAGAATAAATGTATGTAATTTTTTAGAGAACATATCTGTATTTACCTGGAGCAAGTTATCAGTTGTGTGCTGAAATGATGACTTCTTCTATTCTGTGATCTATCCATCTTGTATATGCTGAATGTTGCTGACTGTTCCATTCAGGTGCAAAGTCAATGAAAGTAAGCTAACACCAGTAACAAGTACCACTTTTGTGATTTTGTGGTAGACCAAAAGGGAAAATACCATCCTCTGAGGCCTTTTCTGTGTCTTTGTCAGATAATTCTCTTTATGTCTGACTAGAATTCACACAGATTAGAACCCACCACACACTTGTGTCCATTTGTTAATATCTGTTGTTGTCTCTTGCCCTCACTCCTCTCAGTTTTATCTCAACCAGCTCCTTCCATCTGTCTCACACCTACAAGTATAACAGCACTCATGGGTCATCAGTCAACATTACATATGGCCAAGGACGATCCATAGACAAAATTGTTAGGGTGCCTATGTGTGGAACAATCACTTCAGCATTCTGTACCTTTATGGTTTCCTATTAAAGGTGCAAGGTAACTGAAATTAAGTAAGGAATATTTTCTTTTCTTTACACCTACTTTATTCCTTTGAAAAATGCCTTATCCGTGAGAGTCGACTTTCGTCATTTGCACAAATTAATAACAATTGAAAAGGGGATGCCATGCTCATGTATATGTACATGGATGGGAGTAAAGCTACACTTAAGATTAGACGCAGGAATCAAAGTGGGTGAGAGATTTGAACTAAGGAAAGTAAAAGAAAGGTGGCAAGAGTGTGCTGCAGTGTTCCTGCATTACAATTGACTGGCTGGTTTAACTGCCAGTGCTGCTCAGTCAAGCTTTAAATAGATGGATAAAACTCTTTCTTACCATACACTCCTCTGTTCATTTCTCTTCCCAGCCTCCCGATTGTGTAAAACCTAAAAATGATTTCAGATATAATGAACACACATGTCTCCATGTTATGTTTTATGTATTTGCGAGTGCGTAAATATCCCAGCTTGCTTATTGGAATTTGTGATTTCCAATTTGTCTGGTAGCGGAGGTCACACTAATCCAAAATTCTCCTCCAATCCTCCACTAACCAGATACCAGTCTCCTTTTTCCCCGACCCTCTGCTCATCTCTTTTTCTCCTCATCCCTTCATCTCTCATTTCCTTGTGGTGATAAAGTCATTTTGAAGTAAAGTGAGGTAAGATGGGTTTGCTCCAACACTGATAGATGGGGTGAGGACAGGCACAAATAAGCAGGCGATAGAAACACACTGCAGAACAGACGTCAGTGGAAAGGCTGCCGTGTAAAATGCATATATTCTGAAGAATGTGTCTCACAGACTGCAAGGAAACCAGTGTGGTACTTAGTTATGAAAGATGTGTGTAGTGTACAATGAATCTCTTCCCTTGAGACTATCTCATTTTTACCATCTTGAGAGTATGTTGTCTTTGTTTGTATAATTCATAGATAAAGAAAACACTTGTATATCCTTTGATGGCTCCAGATATATGAAGTTATGTTTTGTTTACACTTGATATGTGGACCTGTTCATTCATTTTTGCAGATGGTTGTTGAGATTACCATGTTACACCAAGCTGGTAGAAGAAAACTGCCATCATGTCTGAGTCTCTGGCCGATTTAGTGCTGATAAACCAGCGTGTAAACAACAGCGCAGTGTGTGATCAGGTCAAAAACTAGTAGATGTACACATCAGACACCAGCTGTGGCTCAAACACAACCCATTAGGCCACTAATGGAGACAAGGCCGCTCTCACTTTATGATGTTAACAGCCACATGCTAATGAGCTGTACATAATGCAGGGCTTTGATCTATATAGTCTTTGCTCAGTCATAATTAACACAGGATTTGAAATAATTTTCAGTGCACTCACCATGGTGATAGCATGTGTTCTATGTGCTGTAAAAATCCACTTTGTCTTTTATCTAACTTTATTCTTTTCATCTTTTTAATTGTGTTTGCTTTTAATGAGCAACTTTTTCTGCATCTGGTACAACTTGTGTGATTGACAGGTCAATTGTGAGCACCCATCCAAGGCCCACCACTTGACTCTCACTTCATTTGCACTAAAGGCTCTCGTCTCCCTTTTACTGCCACTTTCTCACTCATTCCACCTTCTGTTTTTCCCTCCTCCTTCTGTCAAATGAAAGCGGGTTTGTTATCCTAGTGTGAAATGACACAATGCTCAGAGTCAATGAGCTGCTTTGATCTTTTGTCACCTTGGACACCAGCCAGTTGTGCCTCGCTGCCACAGCGATAATGTCACAGAGGAGATTGATTGGAAGAGGATGGAGTCCGCATTTTAGAGAGAGCAGTCCTCATTAAGCAGCTTACACTGCGGAAACCTCAGCATTTACTTTTTACTATTCGTCTTCTTCTCTTCCCTTTCCTCCAACTCAATAGTTTTCTGCCAGCTCTAGTTAGTAGAACGTGAGAATCTGCCAGCTGGAAAAGAACAGCTTGATGTTTTGCTGCATCAACTTTCAGCTTCAGTATTCATACATTGTGCTGATTCTCCAGTGATGCATGCTTCCACTAAGTTATCTTTGCAGTGCAGAGATAAAGTTTGTTTCTGGTCTATCCTGACAGATCCAGATGCAACCAAGGATCCCTGTCTGAAGGTACGATGCCCTCCCCGCAAGGTGTGTGTAAGCCATGACTACCAGACAGCCATCTGCACCAATCACAAGCAGCCAAGCCACAGGTAAGAGCCAGTAATGATGCATCAGTGTTTTCTACAAAAATTGAGTTGTTGAGTTTTTTCTGTCTCCTGAATTTTGGAACCATTACTATTATATTAGAATAAATCCCTGTAACCAAGAATTACTCTGCAAATATGCTGCAGACCCTTAAGGCCGGTTTGGATAATTACACCCAGTTGGCGGAGGAAATAAAGTAGCATTTTGTGTTTTTTGCAGTGTGTAGGAATCCAGTCTGCTTCACTGACAAACATACAGACATACTGTATATTCTCAACACCAATTAGTTTTAATCAAACTATCAGTTTATGTGTGCTCTGTGGACTCTGACAAACATTCGTTGCCCTGTCAGCACCCAATTTGTTTGTGTTTTCAACCTTGCCATGCTGCCAATTTTAAGGTTTTTTAATTTTTCACTTCAACAAACATTCCCCCCAAAAGACACATGCATGCGTTTTGTCTCCGTCATGGGCTTAATTGATTTCTTCAAGTCATTTCCTTCCAAGATGTTTTCTTTTCTTTGAATTGCATGCAAGTCCTATTTGCTCCTTAGTATGTCAAATTATTCACCTAAAATAATCATGTTTCCAAACAACACTCACTGAAGCTGTGGACCATGCTAATATTTCATCTAAGTAAGTTCAATTAGTTGCATTAATTATCATAACAGATATTGCAAAATACAGTTAATAGACACTTTGGTGCAGCATTGTTTTGTATATAGACAATTGATCTGATCATTGTTATTAACTCTTCACAGCATTACCTCTTTGAAGATGCCCTGTACGCTTTTTGGTGTCACTTTTGTGCTTTATTAAAACTCACTGGCATATCAATTATATTTCCTGACAAAAAGCTGATGAAATGAAAAGCCTTGTCATAACCCGACAGATTTAATGGAGCTCAGTGCAGATGTCTTGACTCCCCATATTGGCTGATAATACAGGAGGTCCTCAGCTTACGAACGAGTTCCGTTCCTACGCAGGCGATGTAACCCGAATTTTTGCTAAGCCGGATTTTACCCTTAAATACCCCCTAAATCTCTAAATAACTATCCAAATACACGTATTATACTTCATATTAATAAAATAAAATAATACTGCGAAAAAGGAGGGTGAAAAAGGCGAGGATACCGAGAAAAGTACGGAGCACAAACACAGACACTCTACACTATGGCACGACTGGAGACAAAATGGCGGACGAGACTCAGGCGTCGTAAAGTCGAAACAGCGCAGGTCGAGTACCGTGTAACCCGAGGACCTCCTGTATTTGGCTGCAGGCTTCAACAGAAGTGGTGAGCTCTAACTTAAAAGCCATTATGGAGAGTTTGCAGTGTTAATTCCTTTAGACCTCTGTCCTGCTGTGAGAGACTGTAGCACCGTCAAATCAGGCCTTTTCAGATTAGAGACTCTCAGCAGGGTATTGAAGTACGTTGGCATGAGAGGGAGAAAGAGAGATCACTTTCCTGTCCACTTTGAGTACACATCATCTATGATTGTATTTTTATCTCTGTATAGCCATCTATTTCATTTTATGCATGCATTATTTCCTAAGACAATTTCTACTCTCTTACACCAATGAGGTTACAAGTCCACTTGTATATAGAGGATATAGAAGATTTACACATTGACAGATAGAAGGTCTGTTTAAAACAACTTTAACTAGAATTTAATGGGGGGGGGACAGAAGAATAATTCATAACAGAGTATGAACTAAAATATGTTTCACTTGCAGTTTAAAGCTTTCATAATATGTTCAACCCACCTGCTTTGCTGCATTTTAACAAGAGGTACTTCATATGAGTGGTGAAGTACTGGATTTTGGGAGATAGTGATCATCATCTGGTAATAGGGTGACCACATTTTGTACTTTATGTAGGATTGCACAGCAATTTTATCCCTTGTCTAATTCAAAGGGCCTCGTGCAACGGCCACTCATACCATCAGAGTTATTTTTGAATTCTTTTGAATTTTTTTGAGGTTGTGATTTGCTTTTCTTTCAAGTACTAATATGACTTATGAGGAGTTCAGACCTGTTGTATGAATACTGTAAAAATGTGTTTACCATAATTCTAACATAGTGGGGTTTTTTTTATATCAACTTGACTGGATACCTCATTACTTTGAAGCAATTTTATGTATTAAAACCCTATACACAGCATAATTTCTTGGAATTATATTTGACAATGATGGTGACTTTTATCACATAAATGCATTCACACAGGTTTCTGAAGTTATGAGCATTTGCTGAATCACATTTGGCAGTTCGTTCAACGCCATTTTACTAAAAAAGTTAAAAGAAGGTCGGATACAAATACGATTTTGTGTACTTTGTGCATGAGTTAGGAAAGTTGTATTCTAATTAAATGTTTCACATGCTGAAGCCTAACCTGCAGGGTTTATTGTGTGTGTTTATTGTTTATTTGAAATCAGACACAACAAAATTTAAGATGACTTCTCAGCATTGTTAACATGCCTCACATTCTCTCAGACAAACATGGTCTTTGGGCCACGTTTGGTTTGTTGGGATCTAGTCACCCTATCTACCAGGTTCCCTCTTTCCTCCACTCAGTATGTTTTATTTGTAGGTACCACATATACATGTAATGCACTGTGGAAACGGCTCAATATTCATTTCAGAACCGCTTTGTCCTTGAGAGAGTCGTGGGGATGCTGTACCTACCAACAGATGAAAGCGGGGTAAACCGCAGACGTGTCGCAGGTCATCACAGGGTTGACATATATAGACAGATATATACATTGTCAGTGTCAATGAGTATATACATACTGTATATACCCATTGACTCTCACTTTCACACCTGCCAGTAATGTAGATTGTGGGCCAATATGTGTGAAAAAATTCCACCTGTTCACATCAGTAGTTGGTCATTTGTTGGAGTCACATCAGTTTGTGTTGGTAAGAGTCTGCCTGTAATTGCAGTGCAGGTTGATAGATCAGAAAGCAGAGGGGTGGTCTTTGAGAGCTCTTTGAGGGAAAATTGCTGTGAGATTTGAATCAAACATAATTATAGTAGTTACAGAACAGGCCACCCAGAATAGGATCTCACCTTATTCAAACAACTAGAAACACTGAAACTTTTCAACCTTTCTGTGTGAGCACTTTTGTTTAGTTTTGACACTATTTCTGCTTAGAAAGTTTCTTATTTGCCCCAGCACATTTTAAAACATTAGGTACATTTCCACCACAAGAACTTCAGGGTACAAAGGGGAAGGCGGGAAAATTTACACCTACGTCCTCTCTACCGCCATGTCTCCACTGCATTGGTCCACTTAATCATACAGTAGTCTTTGGATTATGAAATCTGTCTATGGATTATGGATTATGAAATCTGTCTATACTGCTGAATCCTACTATTTACCATTTGTCTTTTGTAAGGCTTTAAAAATGTTGCTTGTTTCCTATTGACGTCATATCCTGCTCTGGGTATACCCAGTCAGCATCAAGTAAACCTTTAAGCTCTGCCCAGGAGTTTTCAGGGTCGTTTGGAGTACCTAGCCTGAAGCAGGGACTCAGTTAGACCCTGTAAATGTTCCTGTAAATTGAACTGTGGGGGCAGTTCCTGTAGTGGAGACATGCACCAATGGCCCCGGCCCTGTACAATTACCCCTAAGTTCCTGCAGTGGAAACGCGCTCATTAATACGTAAAATGTGGAGGCAGAATGACAGCCTCCTTCACCGTCACCTCTTTGGACCTAATATTAGGGTTACAGTGAACAACTACCAAATGCGAAACATTTAGAATCAACTTCAGACCTTTTATCCACTACATTTGTTATAGTATAACCAGGGAATAAGACATATCTGGACATGACGCTGCTTTTCAGTCAATGGTTCCATTACTTTTGAGCCTCTGAAAATGGAGGGACTATGATTAAAATGGCTATAATTCTTAAATGGTTAATGCACTTGGTTCATTTCAGATTCACTGTGGGGGTGTTCAGGGACAAAATGACTAAATCTGTGTCTCTGTCCAAATTCTGATGGACTTGACTGTATATGTGATATGTCTTATGTACTCTAAAAAGTGTCCTTATTTATCTTTGTGTATTTACATTTTTGTATTACAAATGGAGAAAACCTTTAATTTCATACTGAATGGAATACAATTCTCAGTCATAGATTTTTTTTTCTCTGTCTCTTTCAGTGTGAAAGCCAGGAAAGGCAGCTCAGGCCACAAGCACAGGGTGGAAGCTGGTGCCCATGGGAAATGTCGACTGTGCTCAGCGCTGCAATCAAATCCTGTGTGTGGATCTGACGGACACACATACTCCTCCAAGGTGAGTGTCCTTTTTACTTTTATGTTCAGTTAATTTCCATTCTCCCCTTTCTGTTTATCTTGTGATTTCTCTATATCTTTCATTTTCACCCCAAAAATTCATTAATACTTTTCCAGTTTGGTTTTATCCAAAAATTCTGGGGGGTTTCGTAAATAATGAATATTTCAGATGACATGTAGATAATACTGCTACCTGTCTTTTACATGTAACTCTGTGTTTTTTTTCCACTTCTCTTCAATTCTCTTGTCACTTGAGAGGCAGTTGTCAGAGATCTCTCTCTCTCTTTCTCAGCTTAAAACTGTCTCTCCAGGATTGGAAATGATTGCTAATCTCCATCATTTCATCTGACTTTAGCAAATCTTTTGGAGAAGGAACTCAATTGTGTTTTCATAGCTGATCATTCAGATAATAGAAACCAGACAGCAGTGTATTTAACATGTGATGATTTGCATTGTTGGGGAATGGTGAATTATATGTAATTAAATTAGCTTGCCAGTAGTTGAACTGATTGTAGTTACATCACTTTTTGACATTTTTTGTGTAGCTGGCTATTGAAAGTATAAATTACAAACCTCGTACTGCTATAAAAGGGAAATAATGATTTCTTTTTTTTTTTATCATTGCTTGTCACTGGAATTGAAACCCTTTTCAGGAGCCCTTTTTGTTCCTTTTTTCTTCCATCCCGTCCACTGTGATGACAACAGTTCCCTTGCTATACATTTTTCATTCATGGCACTTTCCTGTGCTTAGTGGGTTATTTTATTTTTATTACCATGACCTCTGAACAATCAGGCAATTGTGATTGGCATTTTTCTAAGTGTCTATATTTTTAACCAAATTACATCTCTCCCTAGGGTAGCTTTAATGTAGTTCGATGGAGTTTCCAGGTGCAAAGCTGTGATTTTACATTATGTATAGTTATCTGGGGTTACAGTATATCTCAAGCTAAGAAATTGTTGGATTGTCAAACAGTGGAGGAATCCTTGTGACTGTTTGTATTCAGTTATTCTCTTCAAGACGATCTGTTTAAGGGAGCAAATTGCAAAAAAATGGGTTTTTATTAATGCTTTTATTATCAAATAGATCTGGAGGCTCTAAAAATAACATTAAACTGTCAAAGCAATCAATTTATGTAGAAATACAAGCTGTCCCTGTTCAGATTACTGGGTTTTGAAACAAGTCTTTTGGATTTATGGAAACTTGTGATGTCACAACTGTACCAACTCCACTTTTTGTCAGTCCTATAAATCCATCAGAACCACCCGAGTCCTCCTGACACCCTGGCATGAATTGACAGGGTTTCTACATGTTAATATCCATCGTACTGACAACAAAGAGGTGAGGGAAGCAACCTATTATTATTATTATTATTATTTTTAAGAATTTTGAGCTTTTATGTAGTTGTTAATTTTATGTGATAAACATTTTTGTTTATTCACTTGCCTCAGGCATCCTATTATTTTGAAAAGTGGCCCCGGGGTATGCTTGAACTAAATGTTTTTAGATGTGATCTTACTCGTCCAGCCTTCAGCCTCCAACTCTAAGGTGTGACACAGCTCGGGGTTATGAGTTTCAGCCTGTTGTGTTGGAGACGTGAGTCCTAATGACATACAGTTGTGCTCATAAGTTGACATTCCCTGACAGAATGCGCAAGGAACGGTCTTGGATGTTCCAACATGACAATGACCTACAACACAAGGCCAAGTTGACCTGTCATTGGCTACAGCGGAAAAAGGTGAAGGAGTGTCCTTCTCAGTCTCCTGACCTCAATATCACTGAACCACTTTGGGGAGATCACAAACATCCAGTACAGAGGAATACAGAGGATTAAGAACTAGAGTATGTACACTTTGGATCAGGGTCATTTGGATAGTTTTTGTTGTCAGTATGATTTAAAAAGCTCAAACACATTTGTCTGATAATAAATGGTTTCACCCAACCACTAAACACCAGTGAAAGAAAAGTTTTTGTATTGTCATTCATATTCTCTGAAAAATTCTGCTAGGGTATGTAAACTTATGAGCACAACTGTACCTACCTGGAATCTGTGTCTTCCATGTGGTGAAGAAGTGTTAAAGGGGAAACAAGAGGAAAGAGGAAGAACAAAAAGGAGAGGAGGGCCAGGAACTCCCTCTGCTCTCTGCGGTAATTTAGTTGGAGGGGTTCAGTTAGCTGCTAAAGTGATGGGTCCCTGTGGCCCAACTTAAACTTTGCTCACCAGTGAGCTGCTCTGTAACACACTGGTCTCAGGCTTATTCATGTTTTATTATTACATTACATGCCTCCTTCATCGTAGCCACACACACTCAGGATCCTATTAAGAGGACAGTGCTCTTATCTCCTGAGAGGTTTCAGCCCACTAAAGTTAAGTCCATTAGTCCTTTCCTCTCGATTCCTCTCCCTTCGTTTCCTGTCCTCTAACAGGACAGAGGGGACTGGGGGTTGGAGTTGTAGTAAGGATGTCTACTAGGGTTTGTAGATGCTCTCCTCTGCTTTTGTTTCTTCTCCCCTCATCTCTATTTTTACACCACCTGGTGTTTCAACACTGTTTCATCAAAACCACATTAACCCCTGGAAGGAGACAAACATAAAGATTCATGGGGCCTCTCGGTGTGCTGACAGTGACTGGGGGGGTCATTCATTTCCTGGGCTTCTTCACCCTCTCTTTTTATCTCCCTCCCCAGACAGCTAATTCAATATGTTGAGAAAAGGCCAGAGCTCTGTTCCTTTGTCAACAAATTTCATTAGGCAACATTAGCAGCACTATCAAAGAGGTGACAGGGAGGAAATGATGGATATGAATAAGAACGTGGCAAATGAAACCGCTGGCTGGATAAAGCTAAGCCTGTGTAAGGCACATTTTGGTAAGATATCTGTACAAATGTTTATGCACAGTCATGGTCTGCACTGACAAAACGGCGTCACCACCTCGCAAACTGAATTTACATAACTCATTTCAGCTTTCATTATCCTCCTAGGTAGGTTTTTGTAATTGGATTTTTTTCTTCCAACTAGTCCAAACAATTTCTTACCCCTCACTTACCTGAAATGAGATTTATACTGTTAAATTACATTCTGAAGTAGTCCACCTTGTTGTTTACATCGCATTAGGTTTGTAATGCTGAATATAATAAAATGGCACATGGCCTCTATTCTATCTAATGGTGTGTCTACATGACTGACTAATGGACACTGTTTACTTAAGATAAATCATCAGTCCTTTTTAAGACAATGTTTTTCTTAACCAGTTCAACAAAGAAACTTGTTTCCAATTTTGACTCTGTATTCATATGCACTTATTATTGTATTATTGTTCTGCCATAATATTTGAGGACATATTAAGATAAATGGAAATAGCAGTGAATTATTCTGCTCTTTCTATAAAGTACCTGGAGGACCTTCATATGCTGCTCAGCTTATCTAAAGTCACCATGGCCTTTTTTGGCATTTCCACTGTGCATCAGTAGGGAATATCAGATATTATCAAATACTACCTGAATATCTGGTACCATTTCTTCTGAAGGGACTCAAAGTGATACTAAACATAATATAAAGTCATGCAGATCACAGATTGGTCGATTAAAAATCATCACTACATTCATTCATTAAAAATGTGTGTCATATAGTTGCAGTAGAAAGCCAGGCTAGCGGGAAATCTCTGAAAATGCTGATGTACAATTTGAAGTAGTTTCCATTTTGATAAATCAACCACAGATTTGGAGTCTAGACATTATATTTTCACCTAAAAAATCTATATAGTTTCTTTATTTTTATTTTTTTGAATTAAATTATAACTTGCAGTTTCTTTCTCCTCTATCATTACCTTGCTCATAACTGCCATCCCCATGAGGACAATGTCAAAGTTTGACACTTTGTCGCTGTGACCAGCTTTGTGTGAATACTGTACCTGCAGTAGAAATCCAACACAGTCTGGACTAAACCAAGTCCTGCTGGTGAATCAAGCTGAGATTCTGTCTGTTTGATAACTGCTTACAGAAGCCTTGACCTCAGTAACTCCAGCTAAAGATAAATTTAATTCTAAGTGCAGACAACCATGATGACTTAGCAGTTACAGCGTTTACATGCACACAAATACACCATGATTCTGAATTTCTAGACAGTGTTCTAGAATTGGTATCAGTCATCTAAGCAGCATATAACAGTATATACCATTTAGATGTTTCAAGTTATTGTGAATCTAGCGTTTTCCAGTTACAACATGTGGGGCTTGTCAATATTATTTGTTTTGGGTTCAAGAGCATTCTGTGAATACCTGCATGTGTTATTTTGGATTTTTACAGCTGTTTACGAGGCTGTGGTAGAGATGCATGTTCCCCAAAAGGGTACTCATTTTAGACATTTGTTTTTAAATATTATGAATCACTTACAAATGTGTAAACATCTCAGCATTTTGAAAAAGGTGGTTGATGGAATTACATGTGAATGAATATTTAACGGGTGTAGACAGAGGCTTTATGAACTGGAATATAATCACTTTGATTGGTCATGTAAACGGTAAGAGAAAAAAGTCAAAATGGCCATGGATCTCAAAACAGAAACTTCCTCCAGATCCACAGCTCACAACCAGACTCTGGTTCCTTTGGATGTGTGAAATAAAATAAAGTTCACTTTCATTGTCCCTGTAGGAGAATTCAACCTCTGCATTTCACCCATTGTGGTACATACGCAAGGAGTAGTGGGCTGCACTGACTGGATCTGGGGCCCAACTTCAGATCTATGCCAGTACGTTGGTTATCGGCAAGAGGACAATTAACCTAGCATGCATGCTATTGGAAAGCAGCGGAAATCACAGGAAACTTGCACAGCAAAGGGAAAATATGGAAACATTGTACAGAAAGGCCCTGGTCCAACAGGAATTGATGTAGTAGATAACGGAATTGCTACTAATTACTAATTGTTAATGGTCCTATGTGTTTTACAGTGTAAGCTGGAGTTCCAGAGCTGTCTGTCAGGAAAGATGATCTCAGTAAAATGTGATGGACTGTGTCCTTGTTTGCCTGGTCAGGAGCTCACCAAACCATCACACAGGACTGAGAAGGCTGGTGAGTAATATAGCCCTATTTCACTTTCATGTCAGCAGACCATGGATGAATGGAAGTCAATCACTGAATACAAATTATGTTCCTTATCAACATTGTATATCAAATTGACAGTGCTTTAACTACATATGGCACTTTTCAATCTTATCTTGTTGGAGATAGATTTGTACTTAACTGCACAATTAAACATATTTAAAACAATTTATGGTGAACTTGTACCTGATTTGTTGTAGTTACTGAGGATTGATTCCTCTCTTGAAAATGTCTGAAACTTTCCACACAAAACCATTTTGTCTTACATTAAAACTGAGCTCTCCCTTAGACATCACACAACAGCCACCAAGTACTATCCAGTCATTACTAATTGTTACACTAAACAGTACAGTAAAAAGTTATTGCAAAACATTTATGACGAATAAAGGCAGTATTTTTGCATACATTTTCCAATTCTTCAATATACTGATGTACATGAGCGAAACAATCTTGTAGATTTCAGTTTTGTTCTCTTTGGTGGCCCCTGTTGGTGGTAGGTGGTAACTGCAGCTTTGTTTTAATGCGCTTTAGAGGGATCAGAGCTGTGTGTTATCTGCCAGGGGACAGGTGGAACCAGTGGCCACGCCCCCATAGTGATTATAATGATCCCCATAGAGTTAGATCTGATCCGTAGTGTTTGTTTCCATTCTGTCAGTGCTGTGGGTGCTTGGTTTATTCAGTTTTGTGTATGAAGCACTGTTTCCCACAGAACTGGATATTACACATGGGTGGGGGGGCGGTGATTGATATTAATGCATCATTATGATCAATGTCTCGGCTGGTAAGCTAACAGAGTTGTACTACCACAGTCCGCTGTCTCTAGATACTGCAGGGCTACAGCTTTGTCTGTCTTATCCTCTGTCACATCCAATAGCGCCTTAACATATGGCAGAGTTAATGTTGCATTCAGAATTAGTTTCTGTTGGTGTAAGTAAGTCATAAAGACATTTTACAGTAATAGAATGATACAATAACACCACCTTCTGTCTGTGCAATTTGATAAAGACTATTAATATAAAAGTGTGTGAAGTGAGCAAACATAGTATTAGAAGTTTTACATGTGTTTTTCCCCCATTTCTGTTTATTGTATTTAATCTAGTAGAGCTGCTCCTGACTGATAATTTTGCTAGTTGAATCAAATGACTTAAGGGAATGCATTTTTGTCAAAGTGAATACATTTGCATATAATGAATGCAGTGCTGTCGTCAAAGGCTCTGACTGAAGCCCCCAACCCAGGACAATTAACGATAAATTAATTAAGATCCTACCAAACCACAATCATCTCCTAAATATAAACACTTTTGAGTGCTGGGATGTGAACCCATTCACCCCATCCGCCTCCTGCCTGTTAAGGAAAAACAAAAAGGAGATCCTTCAGTGAAAAAGTACATTAAGATGATTAAAATGTCCTCAGTTTGTAGATATGTAGTTTTTGTCTTTGGATAAAAGTCGTATTATGTGTAGATTTGGGTATCATATGGTCAGTGATCATGAGCCTGTTGGCTACTCAAACCTATTTCCCCTTCATTTTGGACAGAATGGATGGATGTGTTGAAACAGAAGGATGGATGCTTGAGTCTGCAGAATAGTTAGAAGGAAAGATGCATAAACAGTCTGAAGCTTTTACCCATTTTTGAGTTCAGGTGGGAGCTTCTGAAACACAAGGTTTTTCCTCTTCACCACACAGACACATACTCCAATCCTCTCCCTAGTAATCCCTCAAATTCTCAAGTGATTCACAGTGTTTCCATCGCTTTCCTGTCACCTCTCTCCTTACTCATGTTATTTTCTCCCCCTCCCGTCCCATCACACACACACACACACACACACACACACACACACACACACACACACACACACACACCCTTTCTTCTGACAGCTACAGGGAGCAGTGATGGAGTGAGTGTGTGTGTCTCATTGTTTGTCATGAAAATAGGATTTCAGCAGATGGATGGAGAGATTCAGGAGGAGAAATGCAATCTAAAGGATAGCAGCAGAGAAAAGGATGAATTGTTATTGTTATGGGCTTCCTCTGTCACAGATGGGGAGTAGTTTTTACTCTGAGTCTGTCTATCTATCTATCTATCTATCTATCTATCTATCTATCTGTCTGTCTCTCTGTCTGTCTGTCCGTCCGTCCGTCTATCTATCTATCTGTCTGTCTGTCTGTCTGTCTATCTGTCTGTCTATCTATCCTTGTCCTCATTACACATACACAGCAGACACATACACACTTTGCCCTCACAGGTCTTTTCTAATCACTGTCTGATTATGAAGCATTTAAAAGGATCCCGAGGTTCATCAAGCACAATTAGTACCAAAAGAAAGTGTCTGCTGATTAATAACAGCTTTATCTCACTCTCCTCTTTAATCGTACAAGGCTCAGTGATGGAGAGAACAGAGCAATGCTGTAATTGAGAAGTTATTTTACCATCTCGGATGTAGTCCAATTAATTCCCCTCCATCTTTGCCCAGCAAAAACTATTTTTTGGTGTTTGGTTTGCTGAGGGCTTGGCTCTGAGAGTGAACAGCAGATGAGTTTGTGTGAGAAAGAAAATGTGTTTGCAGACTTTGGACAGTTCTTTTTTACTGTGAGACAGCCTGCCGCTTTTAGCTTTCTTTACAGAAGTAGTCTTGTCACTATTTCTGATTGTGTCTTTCCCTGTTGTCCTTTCATGGTTGTCACTGTACTTTTCGGAACAGCCTGTCCTCAGAATATCAGTGAGATAGCCCTCCAAGTGTTTGTGTATTCAGGGACTGCAGGTGCATGTGAAGAGAGTGTGTTTGTCATCTTCAAACCTGATAGAGTATCTCATTAGACCAGCAATACAAACTGTAAACAGATGGAGGTGGCAGTAGGTGAGGAAAATATTGTGTGTGAATACTGTATGCGTGCATCAGATTGTGTTCCTATGGAAACAGTCCATAGGAATGCACAAAACACAAAAGCTTGCAGCAGTTTGTTATGTGCGATCACTCCTGTATGTTTACTGATACCAAATGTTTAAAAAGAGGTTTGAACATTCATAGCACACAGTTCACACAACACCTAGAGTGCCAGTTTTAGCAGTAAACACTGTTTGTTGTGTTTTTGTTGTAGTCAGATTCTGAATAGTAAATCATGTGTAATTAACATTTCCTGTAGTTTTGATACACATAACCGGTCACAAAGCCCCACAAAGGGTAGAATTTACTGTGAACTGTGTTGCCAAGCAGATAGGGCCAATACTGCATCTGTTTCATTTGCATGAAAGTAAATTAGGGAATATTCATACATTCAGTGTAAAATCTGCCTGTTTCTGTGCAAGGAAACCTCATTGTAAAATCCATCTAACTCATATAAGTGCAAATTGCTACATGCCGTTCAGCTGGTGCAAATACAGCCTGGTGTTAACTGAACCCACCTCTCATTCACTTCCTTTCTCTGTGTTTCCAAGTCTTTGAACTTGCTGGCTAGAATGATGTTGGCTTAATGTTTAATGATATCAAGCATGAAATCTGAAGAGAGGTATTGAAGGGATCTGGTCAGTAAGTACTTCTTTGAGTGTGGGATACTTAAATATAACATAATGTGCTGCGCTGTAATACCTCTCGGCCAGAATGGACAGACGACAAAATGATTACAATACCCTTATCATATCCTTATCCTGTTTACACACAAACGAATGACTACCATGTCCCGTCTGATCTGGTATTGATGAAGTTACTGCTGCGGGGCCATGTGCATAAATGTGCACAGTCTCTTTTGGAGTTTGGAGATGCTGTGAGACGAAATAGAATATAAATATTAATAATATTATTATAAATAAATATTAGTATTTATGCAAAATCCCAGATATATCCAGTATATTAACCTAACATTATTTTAAGATTCAGTCATGTTTCAGACTTGCTTATTATTACACTAATAATTGAGCCTATTTTGATGGATATTTCACTATGTTATGTTGTAGAAGTAAAACGCCATCCAAGCATGAAAAATGGTTTGATTTCAGAGAGCTCTGTGTGTGTGTACGTCTCATTAAGGACATGCAATTTCAGTGTTTTGTAGTTTCTGCTGTTTTCCTTATTGAACAGATACCTCTAGAGTTTTTCAGAGTAGGTTTATATCCAGATAGTACTTACATTAAAAGTAAATAGCAATATTATAATGTTATTTTTCTATAATGGAAACAGGCTGACATGGGCTAAATAGATTCCTCAACTTCCAGTTGCTTAAATATGTAAAGTTTATTACTGTAGAACAGAAAATCAGGATAAGAAAGATCAGGATAAAGGAGATATTCCATGCAGTGTGTGACTGCTCATGTGGATGTTTGGACGTCTGATGAAGTGAGGGTCTAATGACTTCACTTTCAGAGTAATAATCTGGACAGGCAGAACTAAACACATTAAAGGTGGCAGTGAGCTGGACTATTTACACAAAAAATAAACCCATAAGACAGAGGTTCTAGCAGTCACATATCCAGAATATATACATTTTATGAGGTTAGTGAACACACAGAACAACTTATTTTTACTAGCATTATTATCGGTGTTATTGTAATCATACAGACTAAGTACATTTATTCATCCAAAAATATTGAAAGGCAGCAATAAATTTGTCTCCTTCCTTATCCCTTCAAAATATTCTGCATGTTGCTAAATGTAGGATGTTGATTTGACAGAGAGCTAGTCTGTTTGTGATGAGATTGGATGGCGCTCGCAGCTCATCACATTTACAGCCTTTATAATGTTCTGTTTTGTGCCTTATCCAGAGCCCCCAACCGGCTGTATGTCCTGGCCTCACCTACCAAAGCGAAGTCAAGCTCATAAATAGAGATTCTTCATCGTTCTACATATTTACACCCATGTACCCCCAAAACTAACTGAGACCAAGAGTTGGTCAATAATAGTTTGGAGTATGAAAAAGGTGGGGGCCACATGGTGGTGCAGTGGCTAGCACTCATGCCTCAGAGTAAGAAGGTCCTGGGTTCAATCCCAACACCAGTTTTCCAAAAGGAAAAGAGACCCTTGAACCAAAACCAGATAAGTGCTAAACTGAACAACCAAGACAAAGTAATAAATATGTAACTCTGAGTCACTGAACAACAATCTCAAAGTAATTGAATCAATAAATGTGGAACTGAACATCAAATTTACCATAAAAATGTAGATGGCAGCTTTATCTTTGAGCCATTATTGTCCTTCATAGTCAGTAGTTCCAGTTTATGAGTGACATTTCAGCGATATTCCAGCTAATTGTCCAATGAGTCTATCTCTACTTTGAGTAGGATCTGTTGAATCTGCCAAAACTACAGCTCATTAACCTGAAAGAAAACAGACTTTTATTCATTTTGTTTTCTGTGTCCTGGTGTACAAACATGAAGAAACTGATATTGAAGATTTAATAGGTTTTAGCATGGACTTATTTTATCATATCCAAAAGTTTAATTAGAAAAAACACTTTCCAGTCACGCTCCTTGATAATGGCACATGCTCTCATGTGAATAAAAGTACTGTGTGATGTTGAACCCCATGTACAGATGACCTTCTTTACATGTAATTTGCCATCTCTCTGTTTATATAAGATTAAAAGTATAACATATCTGTTTTAAGGAATGGTCTCATATTCAGCTGTCAGGAAAAAGCCACTTGAGGCGTACAATATGTTGATAAAGCTCTGTTTTTCTATCTTGTTTGAAAACATCTGCCTCGCTTTTGATTAATAGTTTAGATAAATGCGTGCTGTACTTGGCAACACCGTTTATTTATTTAGTATTGGTTTTATTTGACAAGGCAGATTTGAAGCCTTCGAATATTGTGGTTTTTGAGTACCTTTGCCTCAAACTCACTAATAATCTTTATTTTTCAGAGTGTTAGTGGGTGTGTTGTGAACATGTCACCGTGTGTTTGTCAGTTATGTCTCTCCCACACACACACACTTTCTCTTCACTCTCCCATCTCTGTCTGTCACTCATTTATTCTCTGATTCAAGTGCCCAGTCCTTCATTTGAGTGCCAGGTCCAAGTTCTCTATTTTTCTTGCATTTGCTGCCTTTTTACACATAGACACGTCTTAGAACATTGCAAACAGGGATGAACCCTTTGCTTAGCTTTAGAAATCAGTCAGGTCTTTCAGTATTATATCTTTCAAAGACAGAAGGCAGAAAGAATCTAGTGCTGGAAGCAATGAAAAAAGTCAAGACTTCGCACACAATTAAGGGTTAGAAGACAGTAATATATATTGTATAAAGTTGAAGGACTCTACTAGATCTTCTAAATAAACACACAAACATGTTTTTATCCTTGCCAGAAAAAATGTTAATTAACAGGTCAACACATTCAGAAATTTGGTAAATAGCCAAAACCCAGTTTAACTTTGTGATGTTTGGAGGTTTTACAGCTGCCAGAACTGACTTTTCAGAACTAAAAATCTTCCAAAATCCCAGAAGTGACAGTTGCACAACTGACAGAACGGCTCCTTTTGAAGAAATGCTAAGGAAAATGAATGGACGGTGGGAAGAGACAGAGGGGTGGGACAAGTTTTGTGTGAAACTCTTATATACTATCAGGGGTCAAATTTAACCCCATTTAACATTTCACAGCAGTTAAAAAATACTTAAATGAAAACCTCCCCACAATGAATGCTCATATTACTCATACATTTTATATGCAGCAAAAGCAGCCTGGTGTCAAATGTCGCTATGTCGGTGACAGTATCAGCTCAGCTTTTTTGGCATTTCCACTGCATGACAGCAGGAACAACCAGGTACTATCAGACACTATTTTCAGTATCATCCTTATTAAGGTTCTAAGCAAACCAATGTGGTACCTAAGGTGACGTAAAATCATACAGATCACAGATTGGTTGAATAGTTCCTGCATTTGTATGTAGAGTATATCACATTACATTTTCGTCTGAGCTCTATTTTAATAAATCTCCCACAGATATGAAGTCTAAAAAACTATACATTCCCGTCTGAATGAATCTTGATATAACCTTTAATGTCAGAGTGAATGGTTTGTATATGTCAGCCCCGTGATGAACCGGCGACACATCCAGGATGTACCCAACGACCCCCATGAGGACTAGCAGTTCAGAAAATGGATGGATGGATGGATTTCAGACGTTATAATTTACAGTTAAAAGTTTCATCCACCACCATTGTTGCTTCACTCATACAGTAGCTGCACTCATGAAGAGACAATGTCAAAATAGTTTGCGCTGTATCACTAAGACGACCAGTAGCCCTGAGGGAAGACTATATCTGCAGTGGAAATGCAGTACACTTTCCAAAACTGAGCCAAGGTGAGTAAAGTCAAGTTAAGTTGAGCTGATAATATTGGTGGGGGGAAAAAAACATAATTGACCTCAAAGAACATCATGAGCACAAAATGTTTTCAAAGCCACTGAAAACATACATTATTACCCAATTAAAAAAAAAAAAACTATGAGGTCAGACCTTTAGATCATTTTAGATTAGAGGTCAGCCAACAGTGGAGTGGAAAATATAATGACGATAGCTTAGAGCAGGAAAAAGCCTGTAACCATTTTCACCCTGACAGTGAAAATACATTATACATTTCAGAAATGAAGTATTAATAATCTTGAACTTTATTAACTTCTTAATGCCAATACTTCATAAAAACCTACTGTGGCAGGTTAATCGATTGTCTCTTCTTTAAAAAGTCAATGACATTGAAAAAAACAAAAAAAACAAAAACTTGTTATTAATACCAGAGATTCTATTTATAATTTATATACTTTACTCTCAATAGATCTGTGGTTCAAAAGTGAGAAAATGAACAATATGTAAAGAGTTAAATAAATGAGGACATTTAGTCTTCAAGCCCTTCTGACAATCAAACACTAAAATTTACAGGATTTTCTTTTTTAAATGTTTTGTTAGTATAATTGTCTGTTATTTAAATGCATTGGTTGATTATGCACTGACTAAAATAGAAAGTTGGATTCGGAACCAAAACAGAACCATGAAAAAAAAACACTCAAAACAATCATCTGAAATAAAATTATATCTGAAGGTGCAGGTGACTATGGTTGGAGTCTTTCCTTTCACAATAGTTGGTTTCTCGTCTGCTACTGATGAACAAAGACAATGGAGAAGCGTCGACAACTGTTAGAGGCTGAATGGACTAAATCCTCTCAGCAAATTAAAATGTTCCCTGCAAAGGGAGCTCACGGGAAGACAGATTAGGTTCTCCTCTGTCTCCATACTGCCTATCTTTTCCTAACACATGCAGGATTTTATCCAAAATGTCAGCCTTTATGAAGACTACCAGAAAGACATTTATACAGTGGTATGAGAAAGTTTGATTACCCCTGGCAATTTCTATTATTTTCATTTATAAATCATTAGGTGTTTGGATCAGCTATTTAATTTTGATCTATCAAATAACTGATGGACACTGTAATGTTTCAGCAGTGAAATGAGGTTTATTGGATGAACAGAAAATGCTCAATATGCATCAAAACAAAATTAGACAGGTGCATAAATTTGGCGCCCCAACAGAAAAATTACATCAATATTTAGTAGAGCCTCCTTTGGCAAAAATGACAGCCTCTAGGCACTTCCTATAGCCTCTAATGAGTGTCTGGATTCTGGATGAAGGTATTTTGGACCATTCCTCCTTACAAAACATCTCCATTTCAGTTAGGTTTGATGGTTGCCAAATTTTTGCACTCTAATTTTCACGTCTGATTTAATTTCATATAACTTAATATTGTTACACTAAAAATCTTTGTCAGGACAATACCCCAGTACCCCAATACCCCCTTTTATTAGAAGATGAATTGTATGGCACTGTAATCATTTTCTGTGAAGACAGAGTAAATTATTACACAGCCTTAGAGGGGTACCTAGATTTATTCATACCACTGTATGTGTGTCTTTAACCTCCTAAGACCCTCTGTCCACGTATGAGGACGAGAAATTCACAGCTTTATACAAAAAAAAAACAACACTCCACCGCAAATGACATTTTTAAGAATGCATCTGAAAAAACTGTTCCATCATGATGTTTCCAATATAAGCAATTATTTAATAAAAAAAAAGCCCAAACTCAAAAACCTGTGGGGTTCCTGGGTCTTGGAAGGTTAAAGGAATTTAACCAGTGTATACCCTTTCATTAGAAGTGGCCAACTTTTAACACATCAGATTTAACCCTTTCATGCATGAATTATGAGAACCTTAGTCAAGATTTTTTTCACAAGTGTTTTTATTCCTCTTTAGGAAAGAAAAAAACAATACAATTGAATTTTTTTAATGAACCTTACAAAAATGTCAACCCAGATGGACACCATGTGTTAAATTTTTTTAAACAAAGAAACATGTATTTAAGGCACAATATCAGAAAGTGATATACTATGCGAAAATTATGAAAAAAAAAAAAATTCACTGCAGCTAATCTGATGCTTTCCTCACATTTTATTATACTCTAATACTATTTATTACTCACTTCATGGAGATAATATAAAACAAAAAAAACTTTTTGTGGAAGAAAACTGTTAATTACAGTCTAATAACAATTGTTAGGTGATATGCAACTAAAACAAAACAACAAAACCCATGAAT
>JAPQRQ010000002.1:22449389-22464545 GCA_037367365.1 Apogon talboti
TGTGTGTGTGTGTGTGTGTGTGTGTGTGTGTGTGTGTGTGTGTGTGTGTGTGTGTGTGGGTGGGTGGGTGTGTGTGTTCTGTTTTTGTCTGTTTGATATCCACCACTGCTGCCTCCTTTCACTTTATCCTTCTCTAACCTTTTCTTCTGCTGTTTCTCCCCCTCCCTTCCTCGCCTCAGCTTATGTTTCCTCTAAATGCGGGTCTACACTGTGTCATATTGGACTGGCCTTTTGTTCTCCAATACCAATAGCAACATAATAATGATAATAATGAACTTAAAAATAATGGTGTTTCCCCATCTTTCTCATAAATCATTTAAGTTGTTCATTAAATCATTCATTTTTGTAAAATCAGACCATTAAAGATGAAAATCCTCAACACAAATTGTCAAACTACATTTCATCAACATATAACATATACTGTGAAGATCAAGAAAGTCTTAAAACACTAGGGGGTCAGCTGCCCCACCACAGAAGGACCTAGCCCCCCTCCCCAGCTGCCCCCCGAACTTTTGTTTTCTCACAACTGTACATGTAAAAAGAAAACTACAACTATGACCACAAGCTTCTCAAAGCACTGAAACAAATAATAAATACACTAAAAGTTATTAAAAAGACATGTTTTATTCTTCTTTTCCACTATATCTTAGAGACAGTTTTTGTCTGTTTTTTTTACAGAGCCGAACTTTTACTTTTACTCTAACAGTGGACTGTTTCATTTTGCGACAGACTTTTACTTTTACAAGCTGCACAGTTTTGTTGAAACACTGCTGTGCATTAATAACTCTTGGATAGTGTGTTAATTCAGGGCATGATATGAAAATTAAGTATTTTAGTGGATTTCTTTTTGTTCAATCCATTTACATACTGTATATATGGGGATTCACACTTACCATCCTCCTATGCCACCCTATCAACACATCTTGCATCTTTGTCATGTGGTGTAGTCTACACTACAGTAGGGATCATTATTGCACAGTTTGCATACATCAAACGTGATGTTAAGCCCAAGTTTATTAGATTCCTGTTGCGTAGTGAGGCTGGTAAAAAAAAATAAAAATTAAAGATTGCTGAAATCTTAGTCTTTAAGTGCTTTAATCATAACGTTGCATCATTTCCACTCTCAAAATGACACTTACTATCAATCTGTCCCTAATTTAATTTTGTCATTGCAGGAAAAATACAATATATCATATTGTATGTTGTCCAGGCAATGAGAAATACAAGAAGGGGGATTCATGTTGGAAGTACACTCTATTCATTCAACAAAAACAACTCAATGAAGCACAACTGGATGAAAATGGATAGTACACAAAACTCTTAACTGGCAATGTGTGAATAGAACAGTCAAAGAGAAACTGCAGTGAATGAAGGATGGCGTAAACATGTTTCAAAAGTTCTGTTTGACACTGTTTGGTGTTGATCATTGTCAAATAAAGAGGGGGAGAAGGCTCAGACGTCACAGGACACATTAGACGGGACAACATATTCTTTTTATTGTTGTACATTTGGTCAGTGATTCTCCATCTTCTGCTCCTTTCCTCTTGTCTTTCTCTATGGTTCTGTAGGCACATATATTCCTCGTTGTACTGAGGAGGGGTACTTCAAGCCGACCCAGTGTCATGGCAGCACTGGTCAGTGTTGGTGTGTGGACAAATATGGCAACGAGATCGCAGGCTCTAGAAAACAAGGCAACCCCAACTGTGGTAAGACCAGAGCATTTACACACACACACACCTCTCTGACACGCATCTTCAGTACAGCTTGACAAGATTTTTTTGTTGTGTTTGCCCTTATTGGCTCCCATTTGTCTCGCTGTCTTTTAGAGTTAGAGGTTTGATCCGGGTGGACTGCCGCATGTCTGTCTCTTCACTCTCTTTGTAATCTGATGCTGCAGACAAAGAGACTGACGATCTTTTGTTTTAAATGTAACGTACGGCTAAAACAAGGAGCACACCATGTCTTTTTTTCATTCCTGTCTCTCTATCTTTACCAGCATTAGTGATCATTTAGGAAATAGATAACATTAGGCATGCCTCTGGAGTCAGTCTGACTGGTTTACTATCAGTCACATGTCAGATTCTATCTGCCTCTGTTGCTGTAGCTGTGTTAAAACATCACCAAGCAAAGCAGAAAAAATGCCACACTTAATAACAGAGTACAATTTTAAAAATATCTATCAGTATGGTGCTGTGATAGTGGATGTGTTCCACCTTGTGAAACAAAATAAACAGATAAGGCTGGTGATGGTGGCATCCAAAAAGATCAATTAAGGCAATATATCTGTAATTAAGTGGTGTTGTGCGTCAAAGTCACTCTTTTAAGCCACTTCTGAAAGCAGGATGGTCAAAAAGCCAATAGAAGCACTTTGCTGCAGATCAATGACCATGGGATTCCATTGTGAGGAAAAAATAATAATTAGCAAGAAAGAATCCAGACAGACTTGCTGATTGCTAATCAAACAGCCAACTCACACCCACAGATTACAACTCACTAGAATACCAGCCGAGTCCAAAGCCAGTAATTGCAGCTTCCAATATTGATGAGGTGTCTCTCAAGCCACACACACACACACACTGACAAAAGCAGTGTTTTGTCTCTGGTCTAACAAGCTCATCTAACTGTGGCCTCAGGCTGGAGCAGCCTGGAGTTCTCCCATTCATCCCTACATAAAACAAACAGATAGCAATGCAGCAGCTACTCTCAATAGCCTAAACACAAAGACACCAGGCAGACTTTAACACAGTAAGTGCCACTCAACAAAAGCACACTTATACCTGGGCGTAAATGAGCTGTTTGAACTGAAGTCACAAGGATTTTCTACTCCCAATTTCACAACATGCCAGAGGCAGATGCTGAGATAATGAGTTCTGTTCATTCTGTCGTTACAAAGGGATTTATATTAGCGCAAAAATATTTTTCATCATCACAGCATCCGGTTAATCTTTTTTTTTTAACTTCTAACCATACTGTGGTTTTGTTTGTGCACTTGTCAGATGAGGACCAGGAGACATCAGGGGACTTTGGCAGCGGTGGTGCAGTCATTCTACTCGATGACCAGGAGGAGGAACCATCACAGAGCGGGCGTAGCCGGCAGAAGAAAAGACGGGGCAGAATCCACCCCCGAGGAGCCATCGAGGACGACGACGACGAAGACGATAAGGATGACGAGATGGGCTACGTGTGGTAGCTCCGCCCCATTTTCTTCTGCCATCAGCCGACCAGGAATCTCCGTTAAGTCAGCACAGATCTGAAGCCATTCCAGTCTCCTCCAGTTTCCTTGGCAGTGGTCCATCTTTTGGCTCCTGAACTTGCTCTTGTAATCTCTGTCCCTTATCCAAATCTCTCTTCAGTGAACCTCACCCAACCTCTTCCTTTTCAAGTGTTCTGCTCTTTCCTCAGACTGAAAAACGAGAACCTATTAGATTTCAACAACAACTCTTGAACCACTACTAGAATACTGATCAAGTCGTCACTTTTGGCTTCTACCCTCCCCAAATCTGCAAACTTAAACCTCTTCTAACATGGACTCACATCTCTATTTTCTCTATTATTCCCTTCTCCTCTCTCTTACTGTGTCTTTCTCCTCTGTACGTCCATGTCAAATCCTCTGATCGACCTGTGAGCCCAGATACATTAGCTGATGTATTGGATGTAAATATGTTTCCTCCAGGAAGACCAGATTGTGGATTAACCACCCGTTCTTCCATCAGCGGTTTATTCTCACCTTCCGTGTCCCACCATCGGGCTCCCTCCAGTGTTCTACAATATCTTCACAAGTCCCAGGCTCTGAGATGCTCCCTATATCTGTTATTTCATGGAGGATTGTAAATTATTTAATCGTTGATCTTGAATGTCCCAGAAAGTCCAGGAAGCAATGAGATTAATGATGTATTGTCGTTGTTGTTGCATGTTTCTCATCGTGTTTCTGTAAAAGAGAGATTTACCTGGCCAGGTCTAGCTCTATGCATCTCAAACAGAAAGTGATGCCTATTTGGCTGCTACAATACTTTGTTGCTATGTTGATGCTGTCTAGTGTCTTTTTGGTTTTTCTCCCAATCTCAGGAGGTAGGAAGTCGCATTGCAGAGTGATAGTGTAGAAAAGCGAACTACAAGGCCTACAGTCCAAATCGACGGCGTCTCAGCCAGCTTTTCTTTTACTAATTGGTCAGTAGGGCTGCTGAGGCTGTTTGACTGTGCATGGACACTAGAGGAAGATGCTTCTCCTGAGCTGGGAGGACACATGAAGTCAGGGAGCAGAGAAGAGGCTCTGTTCTGCCTCCCAACATTGGATATGTTCAGTGATTTAAAATTGAAATCTTCACCATGTCGACAAGTGAACTTTTATTTGTAAGTTTGAAAATTTAAGTAAAGTGACACTTTGGGTGTCTTTTGAACCTTAGAGGTCTGTGTCCATGTGTCTGTTGTTCCCGCGATGTTGTGTTTTTCAGGTACAGTCTCACATATTTCATTTGATTTCACCAAATTATGATGAAATAAAAACACATCCCTTTCCGTCACTGTCAAACCACAACCACATTTATATGACTTCCTCATGCTTTTGGTTTTATTTGTCTGATTCTCAGATTTTCTCAGTGGCAGAACAATCAAAGCCTTTCCATCAAATTCGACCTTTTCCAACCTTGAGAAAGCAGCCTCCCCTGTTAGAGGCAGACATAAATGGAAGCAGCAGAAAATACTCTTATCACTTGCCTTTGAAAGAGAGAAGAAAAAGAAAGCCAGCAGCACCCAACTGAATTGAACATAAAAGCTTAATGAGTGATTTTGTAATATCAGTGGCTAATGGGACAGCTGACCCCACTGGCTTGAAACAGCTCGCTCAGCACTTTGAAAATACATTTTACCAACAATCACAGGCTAAAAGGACAACTGAATCGTCAGGCTTGAAACAGCCTATTCAGCAGGACACAACACACTCTGGGAGTTACAAAAGACAATGCATTTTGTGCGTCAAATTATGCCTGTGGAGGGTGTATAATCACCCAAATTGGAGACCTTGGCTAATGCAGCATCTTCTGCTGTCCTCAGGCTGCATAACAGAAGCTGTTAAGAAAACGCCTCATTTGTTCCCCGGCTTCGTGACATGCAGACTCGGCTGGTTTTTCCTGCATTGTACTATAATCCCAGTGGCAAAGAAGTCACATTTTTTATCATATGACAGTTCCTCCTAACTTCAGCTAACACATCTAAAACACAGGAGTGTTCACTTTCACCCCATGTTGTCTTCTCACGTACATTTGTGTCAGTTCCCCTTCTCTCTCCCACTCACTTTGCTCCAGTGAGTTCCATCTTCATCTCAGGGCGGGAGATGCGTGGTTGTGTTTTATCCTAGGGGCACTCAATTCCTGTGTTTCATTTATCTATTGGCTGGCTGCTTTTATTATCCACAGATGGCTTCCCTGTCACTTGGATCTTTCCTACGACCCAGGGTCTCCATGGAGACCAGTGATTGGCTCCATGTGGGGTGCAAGGATGTTTTCTAGTCATTTCTGGGACATAACATTGGCTAAATTTAACATTTAACGCAAGATATCATGTTGGCTCCTCATTAGTAATGCTAGCTCAGGTGTCTGCAACCCAGATGTGGGTTTTATTCCTCTCCCCAGTGGCTTTGTCAGAAAAATATCAAGGACCATAGGGAAATTAATAATTATTTTTGAACATTTCATGACTATTTACAACCTAAAGCCAGTCTTAGATTGTCCAGCCATAAAACTGTACAGCCTAAACACAGAATAAAACATTTTCAAACATTTAATTCACCAAAATATTTGTCATATATATTACATTTGGGCGTGATGCTTTTGTTGCCAAACTCTATAGTGCATGTGTGTGCATGTCAAAAATATCAACTGTTTTCTTTCTTGTAGTTGTATAATTTCTTAAATGCACTAATCTTGCAGGTAATGTGGTGCAGTGGATAGCACTGCGTGGGTACTCTACGGGTACTCCAGCTTCCTCTCACCATCCAAAGACATGCACTGATAGGTTAATTGGTTAATCTTAATTGCCCATAGGTGTGAATGTGACAGTGATTGGTTGTTCGTCTCTATGTCAGCTCTGCGATGAACTGGTAACACGTGGACCCCACCTTCACCCATAGGTAGCTGGGATAGGCTCCAGCACCCCCCGCAACCTAGTGAGGATAAAGCAGTTCAGTTGATGACTGACTGACTAAATCCTGCATTATTGCGATGCAAAGTTAAAGCGCTAAATAATCATTAATAGGCCCATTCAGACTAGCCACCTTTAGCTAATTCAATAATTCTTAATTTTTCATGTCAAAAATGATTCTATACAGGTTGCCAAACCCTATACTAGCTAGCCTTTACATTGACATTTATAACACATTTAAATCTGATCAGTGTCCACTAGAATGCTATATAATTTTCATTCAGTGCTCTGGTTTTATGCAACTAATGTTTTCTGCTAGCAACCACAACAGATTTCCCATGTAACATCAACATTTTGTAAACATACTAAAAAGATCATTTATAAAGTTTGGAAAGCTTAGTTTCTATTATGGGCTTTGAGCCAAATGCCTGTTTTCTATTCCACAAAATAAGATAAAACTTAAATACTGTATATTCTTCCAACTGTCATACCACTCTTAAAAAGAACAGGCAACAAAACAGTCCATCTACTTTGTAACTGGGCCATGAGCCAAGATTGCCATTTTTACAGGTAAAAGGTTTAAGTGGTCCTCCAAAGTCCTCGGGGGCCAAGCTTCCTGCTGGTTCTTCCAGGTAGCTTTAACTGGAGCTGTGTGATCAAGGACCGATTTAGGCCCACGACCACAGGGGAGTGCAATTAACTACCTGACAGAATAGAAATCCAGCGGTGCTCCAGAGCCCGAGGACCAGATTTGAGGATCACTGGTCTAAAGCCTGCCTATGTAATTGGCAGAGACATTGTAATAAGTAGGGATCATCTCTCCCTAATCTGTCACAGCCTACCACTTCCACTCATACTCTCTTTCATGCTTGGCTGCCGCTGAACCAGCCAGCTTGTGGAATGTCTGAGCAGAACCGACCCCCACCTCGTGGCCCCCGGTGAATTCTTGGATCATTCACTTCAGTGCAGTAACCAACAACATGGTTCCAAATTTGAAAATTTAGAGAGGGATCATACTGTTCTCATTAACACTCTGCCAGTGAGGTCTGTCTGATAGCACTAAATTGCTGGGTGTATCTCTCTGCTAAATAAATTAAACAGGAAACAACCCATAAGCGCCTTCAGTGGCTTCACTCCCAGCAACAGTGATAAATTAAATTGAAACTTTCAGGTGAGCATCCAGGCGAGACCGAACCACATTAAAAGGAGTGTCACATTACATTGACACCAATAAACGTATTTACCTATTTAGGCTTTCAAACTCATTTTTTTCTTATCAGATGTTTGCTACTGTATATTTCAAAGCCTCCTCCAGCTTGTCCACCAGGAGCTCCTTGCTACTGCCACTGTGTTTCCTCCTGAATGATAGTCATTATTTCTAATGCAAGACAAATGTGAGTTGAATTTCTAAACGCAGTGTGTGATACCAGTGCCCTCTGGTGGTCCGCTCTTGGCTCAGGATTGGAATTTTGACAGGAAAACTGGTAAACCATAATGGCAATATTTTATTCATCATCTCTATCATAGCACACTTTCCTTTTTTTTGTGAATATCTATTTACAGTTGCATACATTGTTGTTAACATGGACATGAACATATGGTCAAGGCATTGGACTTTGTATAAGAAGGGCAAAGATGCCCCAAAGGAAAACCTAATGAAATCATTTTCATGACCTTTGTGTCTCATATAGTGTGTTTCCTGTATCAGAGGCTAAAAAGGTAAGACCTCCTTGTCTTAACTTTGTGTAAAAGCTTTGGAACATGGCTGTAGATGAAAGGCACTGGATTTACATGTGTACATACTGTTTGCTGTTCCTCAGGGTAATTTCTTGCTTATTTATTTAGAATATAATAAGCAGATAAAACCACCACTCTAGCAACAGTGTCACTGAATATTTTTTTAATTCCACCTTTGTCAGATGGAGCTCGTTGCTGCTCGACATCTGTTCACCAGCGATTACTCTGAACAGCCACTTCCAGGTCCATGATTCGTGGGAGTCGACCACTTGCACCACCTTCCAGGTACCCAGGCTTCACAGTGGGTGTGTCTGAGAGCCTCCGCTTGTTCTTATTAAGATCTGGATAGAAAGGGACTGTAAGTAAGCCATTCATTTACACAAGCATCAGAATTTATTTGAGACAACACAATTGATATAGTTCCAAATGTGACATGCTGAACATAGAATTTGTAGCTACTTTATTCCTAATTCTCAACTCCCGTCTATACAGGCTTTTAAACACAATGGAAATATTGAGTGTTTATCTGTAAAATCAATGAAATATAATGGAATACATAGAAACAAAAACACTGGAACTCTCAAATCCACACACTGGACTTCATTATGGAATGCAAAAAAGAATTACCGTAGTCACTTTAACACCAAAGTACTCAAAGCCAATCCATTTTATTATAAGTTTTTTTACATTTTTTTTAACCCTGTCATTTACTGCTCATTGAATGTTATATTACTGATTTTGTTTGACATAATGTGACCTTGGATGTCGTGAAAAACTCCATACGAAACCATAAAAATGTATTATTATTATTAATATTGTTAGTAGTAGTGGTATTCAACCTAGCTGTAAAACTGTAGTTCACTGAAGATTTCTGAAACTTTCAAAATGTTATTTTAAGACTTAAGGCCATTTTTTAGACGGTATGAATCCAAGTTTTGCTCTGGGGCAAAAGTGCAAATACATTTTGAGAAAACCAAATTTAATGAAGCTCTCAAAGTAGATTG
This sequence comes from Apogon talboti, assembly GCA_037367365.1. Lineage (NCBI taxonomy): Eukaryota > Metazoa > Chordata > Actinopteri > Kurtiformes > Apogonidae > Apogon > Apogon talboti. The sequence goes on from JAPQRQ010000002.1 coordinate 22,458,266, forward strand.
TACTTTTTCAGGATGTGAAAGTGATGCCACCAGAAAGGATTTTTTCCTGGTATTTCAGGTCCTGATTGTATGAATTTGTAATATTTTTTCATTGTGCATGATAATGAGGAGCCCATATGTTAGAAAATCTAAAAGATTAATTGAAGATCATAAAAGTTCATAAGATGAAGACCTTAACAGATGGAGAACCTGATCTAAAATGGTGCTTTGACACCATATTCTCACCTGAGATTGCCAGTAACATTTTGCGCCTGGCTCCAAAGGTGCAGACGCCTACTTCCTTCAGATCATCGTCAGACAGAGTGAGGAATGTCTGGTAGTCAATCTGGATAATACACATGGTTTCATAATAATGCTAATTTATAATAACAGTAGAAGTACGTGCCTGCAGACTTTATAAATTGTATTTTCCACTCATGTTTACCTCCTGTTCTTCAAACACATCAATGTATTTGATCAGTCCCAGCTGACTGAGAAGGTCAGGCAGGTCATCTGTGATTTGTGGGGAGGGGCTACGCTGACTGCACGTCGAAGCCCTCCTCGATGAGCACAGACCCTCAAAGTAGCTGCCGCTGGTGGAGAAGGACTCCGCTGCACATTAAAGTGTTGAAAATGAACAGCAGTGATTCACAAGAAGCAGATTCTAAACACCTGCTCTGTTTACAGCCTCATAAACACACACTCAGGTAAAACTTACAGGGTTTGTCACTTCTGCCTCTGCTCCCTGAGGATGCAAAGGCAGGGAAGGAGGAGGCAGAGGAGGGGAAGTTGGAAGGCGGTGAGGAAGGGGATGAGGAAGAGGAGGAGGAAGAGGAGGAGGAGGAAGAGGAAGAGACAGGCAAGGAGGAAGATGCGGAGCCACGTCTGTCCCTCCAGTTTTCAGAGTCGCTGCCATTATACACTTTGGTCGTCTGTGCAGCCCACGACTACAGGAGACAAAAAGAGACACTGTGCCATACAGTTTTAACAAGTGTTGCTTTTATCTACAGAAATTTCACACAGCAGGAGAATGTTGCTGTGTTTCCTTTCATCTGCCTCTTTCTCTGTCTTCTACAAGGGTGAGTTCATTAGTCAAAAGTTATCGGAGTCTAGACTAGAGGTTTCAGAGGATGCAATATCCACAGAGCCAAATATATAATGAGAAAGGCAATTAATCATGTTTCTAAACTCGCTCATTTTCCCTATTGGCTGACTATCAGTGGAAATGATCAATGCATGGGTATAGCGAACACTTCCCGCAGCTGCCTGTGTCTCTGATGAAATTCAAGTTGTTGCATGAATCTCTCTTGCTCTGATGAACTTGAGTGAAAAGTCAGAGTCTGTGCTTTTAAAGAGCTGAAGAGAAGCTGTTCAGGTGGCTGTGTTAACCGAGGCAATGGTATCAGGTCCCAGGTAATTGAGCATACAAATTGGCAGTGCTTACCACATAGTGAGATAAATGCCTCAAACTGTTAGAGGGCAATACCAATAAATGAGACTGTGTTATTTGGCCACAATGGGGGTGCTTGTCTCAATGCACTGCAATAAAAAAACAGCTTTGGCAGCTCAAAAGAATTCAGCAAGTTCAGCAGAAGTAAAGGTCCAGTCAACTCAAGCATATTGACGGATAGTTTGAGTTTGTTAACAGCCAAAACTGTTTTAGGCGTCATTAGTACCTGCTGACTGCTGCTGGCGTTCAGGTAGGGTTTGTAGCTGCGTCGGCTGATGTTGCGAAGCTCTTTAACAGCTTCTGCTGGCATGGACTTAGAGAAGCCGAGGCCACTCCAGGTGTCTGTGGGCGTCCGGACCTCTGTGACTACAGGCTTCCTCTGCATGGCTGACATAGACAGAGAGAAAGGGAAAGCACAGTTCATTAGTAAACTACTTTGGAGATTGTAGTGCAGCTACTGTAGGTTCAGACAGAGTGCAGAAGATGGGAAGTCTAGTACACTGTTGCCCTGTTTCTTCCTGTTTATACACGAGTAATTACCTTTGACCTGGTGCAATGAGTTCATACTGAGGCCCAGTTACACTTTATCTATCGACAATAAATCGCATTGTCATTTACTGAGAAGAGGTAAGAATATTTCATTCCAACTTTATGGTGAACAGTGTATAAATTTAGTCAAATGCAAGCGCATAGAGTGCTGATATACAAGGAGTCCAACCAGGTGTTAATGAATGTCAGTAGCACCGGATCAGATGAAACAAACATCACCTGTTTTCCCATATTGCCTACATTCCGACGTGCTGTATCTGGTCACATTTTGCAGGATTTTAATTACCATAATTTGTTGTTATTTCTATTTTTCCAAAACCAGTTAGTGGAAGTATGTGGGTCAAGTTCTTTTTTTTTTTTTTTTTTTTTTTTTACCCTCTCCTGTTCAGCAATTTGGCTTCCAATACAAGTGTACTGGGGCCAAGAGACTTGACAGTGTTGATCTAAGAGGGTTTTGAACCTTAGATCAATTCCCCCTATTGGTTGGATTCAATTATTTTATTACTGTATGGATATTACCTGATGGGAGAACAGGACAGGGGTTATACACAAGCAAACATTGATATATAGAAACATGATTAATTGCCTCTCTCGAGGTGGGTCATGTTCTAATGTAATGACAAACTTGTGCTGTGTCCTAATTTTGTACATGAACAAAGTAAAGTTCTGAAAGTACAAAGAAAAACTCTACGATTTGGAGTGCAGCCATGGATTCCTTTAGTCCTCCAAACAGGTGACCTAACACATCCGCCTGAGGGCAGCAGCTCAAACTCCCTTGGGAGTGTCTGGTCATGACAGTCCAATATACTATTAGCCCTCCTGAGGACCTGCTTGGTACAAATGGCCCAAAGCTTGGCCCGACTTAGCTTTCCGAGTCAAGTTTGACATACCATATCAAGCAATTATACACTCTACCAAAATGAAGATCCAAAAACTTCTGGAACGAAGAGTCATCAGTAGAATCTCAGTGGTCTCAGCAGAAACATTGTGAGTTCATGATGATAGTTTTAGATATAAAACAGTGTTTAACTGTAGTCTGTCCATCAAGAAAAACCACTGTAAGTTTTCTACGTGCCCTCTGATTGATTGATCTGATTGATTGGACAAGCCTGGTTCAGGTGTTACATAATTCCTTGCCAGAGTGTGACATTTTTAATACACCTCCAACTGCAAAGGCTAACACAGACACACACTCAAATGACAAACAAGTGGCCCTGGACCTCCTGTGGCGCTATGACAAGATCCATGTGTGAAAGTGATAAAAACTGTAGTCGCACTCCACAAAGAGTGCAATATCAACGGTAATATTACTGGTGCACTGTCATTTGTGTGCCTCTTGGTGTGTTTGTGTGAATATATCTCCCATTCATATACTTGCATATGGCTGTCTTAATGACTGTGAGGCAGATGGCCCATTCAAACTGCTAATTCATAATCTCATAAAGCAACACTGAGGGAATTTAGTACCATTTGGCTGCAGAACTTCCCAGTATCTCTCATTCTGCATGATGGATGAGGCCGTGTTTTTGTGTGTTTGTGTGGATGAGAGAGAGAGAGAGAGAGAGAGAGAACACACACACCTGTGTCTAGGTGGATGTGTGTGGTATCTGCACTGTGTATCTGCCCTGTGTGAATTAAGTGGGAGTGCCAGTGCTACTCTATTATAACTTTGGCACGGTGCAGACCATAAACAGGTCCCCTTCATCAGTTGTTTTGGCGGGGAACAGTTCTGAAATGGGCCCTCTCTATCAAATCCCTGACTCCAGTTATTAATGTGTTGCCTCTATAACACTTAAACAAACTAAAAGCAGCACTTCATCTCTACTTCTGTTAGTTTATTAACAAAAGTATGACCAAAACTTTGTGATTATACAGAAAACTTTCCCTTCATTTTTGAGCTGAGCCGAGCCCCAAAAGTGTTTTGTTGTATAAAGATGGATGGTTACAGAGAGCCTTTCGTGCCAAACTCTCCTGAAAAGGTGTTTTATATATTTAGCTGCAGTGTACAGCGGCCATAGATCAGTGCAAAATGCCCTAATTGTTGCCACAGAACCCAGGCAGAGCTCAGCAGGCCAGAGTAAGACAGGAAGAAATATAAAACATTTAAGTCGACAAACCTCTGGTTGCCAGCAGTTTCTTCTTCTCATAGTCATATTCCTACAAAAAGTGCAAAGAGGAAAGAAAAGAGTAGGTAATGCATGAAATTGAATTCTTTTTTTCTTTGCTTACCAGGGACAGGAGGGGAACCCAATTTACAGTGAGAGTAAACAACAGTTTACTGTCTGGATTTCAGTAAACCTGTTAATCCTCTTTGCATTAACCTTTGAGAGTGAGAGATGACAAATAAGAGGAGAAGCAAGCAAACACTAAAATCAATTCTTGAAATGAAATCTTACCACGGTCAAGGATGTGCAAATCAATAAGTTATATAACACCACAGAAAATTTCCACGCTGTTTAGAATCCCTCACGTACATTAGAAGAAAATGAGCCGGAGTTTAAGACATTCAGTCATTTTTCTCACTCTCTCTAGCTCCACTAGCAATTAATCCTCAAAAGATATTCAACCTTCAGACCTGCATTGACAAAAGTGTATGAAAAGGTCTGGGAAGGTTTTAACAGATACTTAACATTAATTGTCGAATGAGGTCCTGAATATGTGAGTTGGTAAGGGAAAAGGTGAAGAGAGACGTGCAGTTCCTGTTTTTTTCCTCACCTCAGCTTTGGATGAGTCAGCGTGAACATCCTGAGCCAGCGTCATGTCCCTCCTCAGGCTGTTCCTCCACTCACTCCTCCCTCCCTCATTCTCTGTATTCAGCAATCTGGCACATTCAGGAGACACACATACATACACTGAAAAAATAGGCAATGTGTGCAAAAGTTGGGAGCTTCTCAACTCTTTTTCAGTCCGATAGAACAGCCATGATAGGGAAGTAATTCAAAGACATAGTTTTAATGCTGCTTCATTATGGATCGTATTAAGGCAAAGGCTGTTTTAATAAAACTGCACACTGTGTTTTTTTCTATACTTGAGGACCACAAGAGCTGAGAATTAGAGACTCAGCGAAAAGTCAAATATAGATGAGGTCAACAAGCTTTGCCTTTTCTAAATCATTTTTCTGGGTTTGCAAGATTGGTGGGCAGATTTGGCCCAGGCAGGTGTGTGTATGTGTGTGTGAATTAATCACGCCATAGGAGGTAGACATCATTCAAGGTACTACAATGACTCATTAAACCTAGCGACCCATTTCTGTTATATTGTAACCCATACATGAGTCGTGCAGTGGTTAGAACTGTCACATCACACTAAGAAGGTCCTGGGTTCGAACCCTTTCTTTGTAGAGTTCACATGTTCTACCCATGTCTTTGTGGTGTTCTTCAGGTGCTCTGTCTTCTTTCCACCATCCAAAGACATCCATCATATGAGGTGGATCAGTAAATCTAAATCATATGAATGTGAGAGCGAATGGTTGCTTGTCTCTATACAGCCGTAACATGACCACTGACAGAAGTGGTAATAATATTGATTATTTCATTACAATAATACCTTTGACTGGGTTGGATATATTAGGCAGCAACTGAATATTTAATCCTTGAAGCTGATGTGTTACAAACAGCAAAAATGAGAAACATAAGGAACTGAGTGATTTTGACCAGGTCCATATTGTAACGGTGATGACTGGGTCAGAGCATCTCCACAACTGCAGGTCTTGTTGGGTGTTCCTGGTCTACAGTGGTTAGTACTGATCAAAACTGGACTAAGAAGGGACATTCCAATCTCAGGTCAATTGACCGTCTGTGGTAGGCATTGGACAAATAAATCTGATCCATGGAGACCCACCTCTCTACTTCCACGACATCAAAGATCTGCTGCTAAAGTCTTGGTCCAGATACCACACACACCTTCAGAGGTCTGGTTGAGTCTAGGCCTGAGGTCAGAGCTGTTTTTGTGGATAAAGGGGAACCTACACGATATTAGACGGGTGGTAATGATATTCTGCTAACATAGATGCTCAATTGGCTGAGTTCCAATAGTTGTTTTTTACATATTTTTGGTAGGTACTAATCACTTTACATTGGGAATGAACAACAAGATCTGGAGATGCTCTGAACCAATGATTTGAACATCACAATTTCACCCTTGACAAAGTTACTCAGATCCTTAGTCTTGTCTTTTTTCACATCACACACAGCTTTGCCTGTAAGTGGCCATAATGTTATGGCTGAGTATGAAGATAATTTTGTTTCTTTATTATTCAATCAAAGAGAACAAAAAGGCAAACAAAAATACAGGTTTGAAACA
>JAPQRQ010000002.1:22464645-22481887 GCA_037367365.1 Apogon talboti
GGATGGATGGATGGATGGATGGATGGATGGATGGATGGATGGATGGATGGATGGATGGATGTTATTTTTGTGAGAGTAAGGGCAGGAGTTGCAGTAAAGATAACCTTGAGGTGTTCACCTGTAGGTTAGGGCTTGTCCTGTTGAATGCCGCCTTCCTTTGCCGAACACCTTATTAATTTCTGGACTTGGGAGACTCCCCCTCCGTCCCATGAAGCCCACTCTACTGATGCTGTTGGTGCTCACTGCATCACAAACTTCAGATGATTCCATCATGCCCCTGGAGTTCTCATCCTCTGACTGGCCAGATTGATCCTCATTTTCTAAGATCTGAAGATGAGAGGAGAAAGTTCTGTATTGTGGTTTATGTGCCTTGCAGACAGAATATATTTTAAAGTGAGGGTGCTGTTGTTTATATAAACACCTTCTCCAATGGCCGACTGTCTGGTCCTTTCAAACCTGTCCTGCCTTCGTCAGTGGGAGGGTTGAGGCCTGGGGGAAGCGAGAGGCGGGGCTTTGTACCAGCCAGCCCCTCTGCAGCAGGAGCAGATACAGGGCCTGATCAGGAAGGAGAGAACAAAGTGAGCAGCAGATCAATAGTTGGATCAGACAAGTCCAGACTACAAAGTATAAAGTGAATTTCTATCTGTTTTTGCGCATAATTGGAAACTGCAGAGAAGAAACCTGAGCTGAGATGTCAGCAACTGAAAATGATTGTGAAAATGATTAATATAAGCTGAAGTTTTGACAAAGATAAATGCACAAGGATGGAAATAAAAGAACGGAGGCTATTACTTAAGCTCATGGCTCATGCATGTGAAGTTTGATGATGTTCTTTATTGTCTTTGTTCATTTTACATTCTTGATACCAGCAAATTATTGTCATGCTGTGACAAAATCATTATGATTTTTATATAAAGCAGAAAAAACTCGGGTTGTAGGTTGCCATGGCTAACAGATGAAAATCAGCCCTGTTGGCTAACTCTGCCTCCTTTACAGTTTTTCATGTTTCTGTTGATTAATGAGCACTGTCCCTGTCAATTTAAGCAACAAATGAAATGAATATGAAATGAAATGAAAACTAGATGAAGACATAGGCTACCACTCAAATTCTGAATAAAACCGCCACATCCGAACCCCAGTGAAAATGTGATCAAGAGGAAGTGGTCAAGCCATCAAATTAAACCAAGATGCTTGCACTTCTACGCCAGGAATTGCATAAAGTAGCCAACAGCAATGTGAAACACCATGGAAAGCAGAGACTGAATCGGGGTTATTCTGCCAAAGTGATTTCTGAAGTGAAAACATTCGCATTGTCATTGTGGAAATGAGCATGACCTTGTTTTCTTTGCAATATTTAAAGTACGAGGACATGGATTTGTATTTTTATGAAAGTAAATACTTTAAATGCCATTGATCTCATTTGGCATTTGGGAAAAATGTTTGAGTAGTTTCTAGAATATACAAAAATGTTCATACTCCTCACAAACGTGCCTAAAAAATACTAAAATCAGTGCTCTCTTATTAATTTTTTCCAAAGCTGTATGTGAATACTTACCCTGCTCAGAGAGACGAAGCTGCTGCAGCAACATGTTAAGCCAATAGTGGGTCAATCCACTACCAGACATTAAGGGGTCAGGGGTCACCTCGGTTTCCTTGGCAATCTCACAGGAATCCAGGCCAAGAAGAAGACGACGTGCCTCATAAAGACAAGAGATGTTTCTTTCCAGACCTTTCACCACCACTGACTGGTAAACATAAAGCAGAAGAATTCAACAAATCAGAGCGTATTGGATTACACAGATGAGTAACATTTCTTAGATGTGATTCAATGGGCATAAAAAAGGCAATCAAAGATCCAATGGGGAGGTAATGGATTTAAATCAGATAAAATAGGATTAGGGACCAAACCAACACTTTGATTTCCATTTCAAAGTAGCAAAATTACATAGATAAATCATACCTTGCTGGTCTGTTTTACTTTGGGCTTGACGCTAATGAATACTCCCAGGTTTTGCATCATCTGAGCCAACTTACAGGGATCTGCTTCCCCATCTTCACGCATATCAAACATCAAACACACTGGCAGGCAGTCCTGTTGATACACACAAACCATTTAGATTAGGAAGTCATTAAAAGTAAAAAGATCAAACCAAATTCATCAGTTAGTAGAATCTTAAGAGTGGAAACTTTGACATGTACAACCAACAAACCACCCACTGTGCATCGTTCACAGCACAGACAACATAACCCCACTGTACCGTGAGCTGCTGTCGAGCCAGACACACTCCATCAGGGCTGCCCTGGATAAGCAATGAAGGAGGGTTCTGAGGGGCGCTGAGGTCTGGTAAGATGATCTGGGTCTGGGTCTGGTGCATCACACTCAGAAAATGGGCTCCGTTCTGCCCCAACAGGAAGAGATGCTGTTGGGAAGTAACGTCCAGTTGGCTGCTCACGATGCCCCCAGCGACCTCTGACCCCAGCAGTAGGTCCATCAGAATGCAGGTGGCTTTCTGCCAAGAGATGACATGAACATATGTTACAGAGGCAATTTCATCACTGTTACTCTAACTTGTATCCCAAAACATAGAGATTAGTTTGTTTGTGATAACAATTTACGATGTAATAATTAGATGTGTTGATGCAGGAATACATTCATAGCCAAGAGGTTTGGCAGTGACACAAACTCACATTTTGCATGAATGTGATTTATTTGCCCAAAAAAATCTCTGAAAATCATTGAATACTTGTAATTGCTCTTTATTGTACTTAAGGCAAAAAGTGAAAAACCTGAAAGCAGCAAAGCTTGTGAAAAATAAAATTAATATATTGATCACTTGATATGTAAGAGGTAGTGCAGTTGTTTCAAGACCAACCTCTTCAGGATGATCCTGTATCACCTTGTTGATGTTTATTCCATACATTATCCCACTTAAAATTTAGTAAAGACATACATTTTTTTTTAAAATTGGATTTGATCGTTTGAGATATCATCCTTGTTATGGGCAACATATGCTAGTATCATATTATTCTGTCATCCATGTTATTCTGTAATCCCCATCATTAGTATTAACTGTAAACTGTAAAACTCTATAGTTCTGTATGTATGGTGCTCTGTAAAATGTTCTCCTAACCTTAACAGCTGCTGCGTTTCTCTGCAGACCCCAGACCATGCAGCAGCTTCCATAGAAAGGGGGCTGAGCCTGAGGTTGAGGCGGCACTGCCCTGAAGCTCACACTCACTCCCAAAGTCTGCACTACCTGCTGGATGAGTGGTGAGTTTATATCTGGCACAGCCTGAGGCACAAGGCTAACCGGAAGGTCAAAGGTCAAGGCCAGTGGCTGCAGATCCTAGGACAACATTTAGTGAAGAATAAGAGATTTGAAGAGGAGAGAAAAAGAGGAAACAAGGGGAGGGGGAATGAAGAGGTGGCAGACAAAGAGGGGCTTTTTGACAAATATACCTGTCATCTTTTTGTTGGACGCTCTATTAATCACTCTATTGATCTCAGTGTCTTGACACCACTGAAGAAATTGAGTTTTCAGACAAATAAAAATCTATCCATGGGTTGTCTCAGCTGAAATTATGCATTGACCACTCACTCTTATCCTCCTTCTGGCTTCCTCCACCCCTTCTATAGGCCCAGCAATGGAGACCTGGCAAAGGTTGAGGGAAAAAATTTGAAATAAGACTGTTTCCTGTTCCCACTGTTAGCACAACAAGCATGCTTTCTTAAGCATCAGATAATGTTACCTGGTTGCTTTTATCTCCTGTGGCATTGTGCCGATTGGAGTCTGGAAAATGGATGTGACAAGATGTGACCTCCATCACCTTCTTGATGTTTCCACCACCTTTACCGATCACATGGGAGTGCTCTGTATAAGCTACATCCATCTTTAGAGTCACCTTGTTCACCTGGAGTGTGACATTTGTGCACATTAGTTGACTTTGAATAATCTCATAGGCAGATTCACCCCCTGACTTCTACATTACAAATGGAAATTCAGATGGAGCAAGTATATAGTACCACTTTAAAGTAATTCCAACCTTATAAATTGTTTAAAATTATTAATGAGGCTGTACCATAGTGTATCAATCATTAATAAGCCTTAATAAAAACAAACAAAAAAAATTATTATTAATAAGTTTCAGTCAAACAGTTTCCTTTGACATATCAATAATGGTATAAATGACCTTGGATTAACAAAAACTTAGGCAATATTTCTAAACTTTACAATAATGCTTCTCTGTGACATAAATACTTGTTATTCATCAAGAAATTGTGATATGGCTCCTTCCTTTTTTCTGGTTATTTAAGGTGGTAACACATTAGAAAATGACTTAATGTACTGACTGTTGAGAGGACAATATAAAGGAAACTCTACAAACACCAAGTTCTGACATTGAACAGCATAGATGAGTGAAAAATAAAAGTGTAGACTGAATTTATTTTGTCAAATCATGAGCCAAAATCAATGCATGAAGACTATTTTATTACATCTTCAGAAGTGTTTATTAATGACTTATGAAGTGTTTACAACCTAACAATAATGAATTGCTAATAATCCAATCATAATTCATTCATAAGATCACTGTAACTACTACTTCTACGCTAAACAACTGTTTAAAGTCATCAGTCAGGCCTCTTACCCTGGTCTCCAGGACTTCCAGTATTTTCTTTTTTGCTTGTAAAACATTGGCTCTCTTCCCTTCCACTTTTACATGCGGATCTGGATGAAAATAAGAGCTTTTACACAGTCCCAAAGGCGCCATTTGTTGTAAATTTAGTGGATATTGTTTTCAGCGTTTTGCATTAAATGGAGAGTAACAGAGAAGGCAGGAATCTTAAAAGTTTATAAATGAGTTTGTCACCTTTCTTTGACTTTGCTCCAATCTTCAGCTTGGATGGCCATTTCACCTGAGTGTCTGTCTCTCTCATCACCTGCAGAAGCACAAACAATAGGTGAGGGAAGGACAAAGATGAGAGCTGAGATGGAAGAAGGAGCTGCCATTGTATGTCATAAACACACACACACACATATACACACTCAAATCAGTTCACATATAATCAGAATTCACACATCTAAGAAGGCCAGACACACGGCAGATTTCAATACAAAGGCATAAATTAGCATTTGAAAGGCTGTAATTATCACCTCCATAAAACCAGTCATCACTGTATGTAGAGTATGAGAGAAACCATCTGACATCAGTGGAAATAATGATAATATTCTTCTGTCCGTAACTGAAATGTAGTCTTGGGGAAACTACTTACTCTTTCAAAAAACTCCTCTCCAGTCTCAGCATCTTCATTCTTTGGAGCTGGAAGACACACATGTAGCTAAGCAAAAGGATTTCTGCACAGAACAAAGATAAACAAACACAAAAAAAATTTCCAGCAGTGTGTAATTGTCATTTTGGTTGGTTTGTTGGTCAGCAGCACCACATTTATCTGTTTACATCTGGAGTATTCAGTATTAAGCATGTGTACAGAGTCAACAGTTAAATGTTGACCAGGCTGAAATTTGCCAAGAGAGAGGAACAAGGGGTTAGCGGGAACATAAACAATTTTTAAAAGGCCATCGCTCCATGGTGACATTTACAGGGTGCGAGAGGAGTCCCAGAAACGCCCTCACCCCCCTCATCACTATGGGTTACACTGACCGGAGCTGAGGAATGGGAAGAGAACAGTATGGGGTGGAGAGAGAAGGTGGCGGTTTGAGGGGCGACCACAAATTAGCCTGGAGACAGCTAATCACATCAATGGCATCTGCTGACGTAAAGACCTCCCTCTTGACCAGGAAATTAAATAACAACTGCATAAAAGTCAGGGAATGTACAACTAAAAAAACAAAGCTCTCCTCAACCTATCAGAGTAAATCTCAAGTGCAGTGTGACACATTATCACCTAAAGTGATGACACACTGTGCTCTAAAGCTGCTCAAAACACACAAAAGCACAGTCCCAACTGCATCCACATTAAAACAGCCCACAGTAGTGAACAGTAAACAGGGACAAACAGACAAACATCAGCCTCTCTCTACAGCACATAGTCAGGAACAGATTCCCTACTAACACGGGGAGGGCATATTTGTTATAAACCTGCCAAACAGCGATAACTAACAGAGACAGTCAGACCCAAATGGTAATAGCTAAAACATCTGAATGCATATGACATCGCGGATCATAAATCATGATGAGGCAGCAACAGGAGTTTCCTGGATGGCAGTTAAACTGATGGTGACAAGAAGGGACACAGGCAGCTGGAGGCTCTGATGGACATGAAGGGTCAGGTAGATGGCGAGGGCCGTGAGGACGAACAAACAGGAAGAGCATGATAAGCATCAACAACAGAGAAGCTGTCACCAAAAGCAGATTACGGGCAGAATCTGACAATGAGCTGATAAGTGCACCAAAAGGAAACATTAGTCTTCAGGAGTGTAATCTTTACATTTCACATCTACCGGTGAGTACTCAGTGGGAAAGTATTGTGGCTGCTATGAAAAAAAAAGCTCCACTAAATTCAAAACCTCAAAGTGAGGTTATATCACACTGTGGTTATATCTGCAATTTACGCAATGAAAATGTGGTGAAATTTCAATGGAGAGTCATTTTTTTATCAAACACACAAACAACTCGCTATATCTGCAAATTGCATTTATATTGTATGTTTTAAGTTGTTTATGTTATATGTGGAAAAAGCTCCATTTTAAGTGGTGGAAGGCGCCTTAGTAAAATTCCTAATTTCACCATGTGAAGATACTCTGCCATGAGTAAAAACCCTGCATTCAAAACCTCACTGAATGAAAATATGTAAGTATTATCCGCAAAATGTACTCAAAGTATGAAAAGTAAAAGTACTTATTCTATAGTAACATGGTTGCTGAAAGTGTTAATTTTAACACTGTATGAATGTGAATGTTGCATTTCACAACTGTAGAGTTTTAATGGTGAGCTCATTTTGTTTAGGTTAATCTACAGTGATGCATCACATTCTCCTGTGAGAACTACATATCTCAAAAAAGTAAACTTTTCATATTAGCTTAGAAAAACAGGCCTGTTTTCAGCATTGTGACAAAGCATTTTCAGCTAATCCAAGAGGATTTATTCAGAGGGTTTATTTATCTTAAGAAGAAAGAGAATTTTCTTAATCCACAAAGGAACACTTAATCCTTCAGTTCATCACAAACATCCTCAACATCTACACATTTGAAGATAGGCCTATGTGGTGTTCACTGGAAAGGAAGGAGATGAAAAATTACAATCTGAGAAGGAATTAAAGCTGTCAAATGCATTTGGAGGAAATGTACAATATTTGCACAAGTACACGACTAAAGTAAAAGTATTTTGTTACATCCCACCAGTGCTCACCATACAGCATGTTTTCCAGCTTCTTCCTGTCGATCCTGAACCTCTCCTCCACCCACTCAGGGTCCAGACTCTGGCCTTTTGCCTTCTCCTGACCCAGTGCTGAGCCTCCTCCACCTTCCTCCTCTTCCTCATCCTCTTTTTCCTCTCTGTCTCGACGGGCCTCGCTGCTGGGCTCAGGCTTTGCTGCTGAGCCGGGTTCTACACTAGTTTCCAAGTCAGGCTGCTGGTTTTCTGTTGTGGCCGAGACCGCAGAGCTTTCCTCAGTGGTGGTGGAGGCCATACCAGGACTGAGCCCTCGTCAGTGTTTGTGTGTGTGTGAGTATGTGTGCATGTGTGTGTGACCAAGGAGACCGGCAGGAAGAGAAAAAAGGGGAGAGAGAGGCAAGTAACACCCCCTGTGCCTTTTCTTTAAACCCCCCGCCCCCTTCACTTAATTAAGTACACAAATTCACCCTTCTCACAAGCTGTATGAGGCTCGGAGCATTTACGGCGCTGACTAGGATGAATAAAAATACTTACAAGAGATGTGCAGAGAGCCTGGTATTTCTATTCAGTACATATTTGTTTAAGAACAACAAGTATTTTTTAATCTACTCAAATAAAAGTGAAATTAGTCAGTCACAACTATTTTGGATTTTGTTGTTAGTACACTTCTAAATTCAGGACAGTTCTTCAACACACTGTCATGACAACTCTGAACAATTACTGTAATTGTAATTTAGCATCCATAGATATTTATGAGTGTAAATACCACTTAAAAGAAAACCAGAACTCTCCTTTTGTTCATAATCCACATTCAGAGAGCCGAGCGTGCATGGCTCCACTGCCAAAGCTTCATTTACTGCAGGTCTTAAGACTAAAACAAAAGACTCATTAAAATTGCTGCTCATATTTGAATCAGTCTGTTTACTGTCTCCCATTTATGAGGAGACACCAGCATGTTCTTTGTCTTGTATTTAGAGAAAAAACTATTAGTACTTATCCTAATACTGCTCCTATATCCTGTCTTCCCCCGGTTAGTTACTGGTGCAACTTCTACTAGGTCGCCTGTATCTGAGGGGCTCCAGAGACACTGGAAGTACAACTTCAGCTCCGACTCACTCTGCTCTGAACAAATCTTCAGTAATCCTCGATTCGCCATCCAGAGCTTATGTGGCTAGATATAAGGCTGGTGATAAGACAAGACACACATCACATAACACCACAGCGCAGCACACATGCTCACACCAGCACACACAGCTAACAAAACAAACAAGCCATCCAGTTGGGTTCCACTGCACATCCGTCCATGCCTGCCCTCCCTCTGCTTCCTCTGAATGAGATGCAGAGAGCTTGAGACTCCAAAGGTCGAGGTGTAGGGAGTGGAGGGGTGCATCGCAGCGGTGCTGTGCACAGAGGGGGCTGCTCACAACAATGCACCTAAAGCCTGGAGCTCATTTATCTGAGAACAAGCAAGAGGCAGAGAGTCATAAGGTTGGTAATCACTTTAGAAAAAACTGTAAAAAATGTCAAGCATTGCTCAGTGCTCATGATGACCCCCCCCCCCCCCATCCCCTTTGTCTAATTTTTTAAAAGTTGACAGCTCAAGTACAGCCTGAAACGTAAAAACAAACTGCTCAATTAGTCAGGCCTGGTGGGACTGTGCGTAGAGCTCAACTCGATGTTTTCCATATTGCCCAGACAACTTTGGCCTCAGGCACTTCAGCAAATATTATTTGGTAGTGCAGAAACCTTGCTAACATTACAAACTACAGCAGGTTAGACTTTTGCCCGCAGAGGGTGTTAAGTGAAAGACATGATGACTGTGTCACCATGGCAACTGGTGAGGAAGTGAATTATTTGAGGTTTAATGTAACTATACAACTGCAGCTCCCCCTCCCCCAACTCCCCCTGCCCATTTATTCCCCTCAGACTGGAAGAGAGAGCATTTCCAGTAAGTTTCAGGGTGTGCGTCACTGTTGACCTGCAGGCTCAGAAGTAAAAAGACAAACTGTCCTACTGAGAGACTGATGAAACCAGGATGGCCCTCTAAATCAACTAGGAGAGATTAAATACAGTTTTAGAGCTCATCGGATTCTGAAAGGACTGCAGTTCACAAATCAACAAGAAATACTCATCATGACTGTAGTTAGGGCTGCACTGAAGACACAAATACCTGACTGCATTCATACGATGGTAGTTTGACAAGTCGATCTGATTTGAATAAACACCCAAGTTGCATCACATTGCAGTGTTTCTCAATAGGACTTTAAACTTAGTCACAAATCTGAATTAAATACAATTATCAGGCTTTTTCTACAAAGGAAAACAGTATGGACCAAATACAGTAACATTTACAATAATCTCCTTTGTAGCACATGATTTTCTTTAATTTTTTGTCTGGATATGGAATGTCAATGCTTTCACTCAAGTACTCTAAGTCTATGGTAAATAGCCTAAATACTTTCATTTTCTGGTACTTTATACTAGTATAATACATTTTATTTATGGGTGCCTTTCATGACACTTAAGGTCACTGTAGGAGATAAAAGCAGAAATACAAAGAAATAAAATAAAATAAAAACAGATTTAATAAAAGCCAAAAAAAAAGACAATGAACTACAATAAATGTGGACTGTGGTTGAAACATCAACTGCCCACACCAATTGTACACTGCAATACCTTGATCTGTGACCAGAGGGATTTTGGGACAGAATAAGATTGTACTTTAACATCTGATTTGCCAGTAGATGGTATTATTGATGATTTATTTTATTTTTTTCTTATGGTGTTTTCATTATTTCATACTATTTTCTTCCAAATGTATATCATTTAATTAATTGACTGACCTGAACTTTTAATCCTTGTCTAAATTAAACGTACTGTGCCGTGTCATTGACACTGCTGTTCCCTGTATGAACCACAGGGAGGCGCTGTGACACGTTCAACGACGTTGTCAAACTCACTGGTTGCGTCACCTGAGCCACTTCCGGGTTGGTCCGACTCCCGTAACTCGTGACAGAATATTTATGTCCAGTGAAGCTGCTGGACAACAGTCTCCTGAAAACGTCAACTGATATCAACTCATGTGGCCAGAAGAGCCCGGAGGTGAAGTTAAAGATGATTATCCGGAGATGAGTTGGCGGTTGAAGCTGTAAAACACGAGCCATGTGGAGAGTTCAAGGATTTGTTGGAAGAGGTGAGATTAATGTCATGGAGTTATTTTACTTCCTCTGTGTCCTCACACGCACATTCAACATAAAAGTGATATAAAACTAAAGCAAGAAATAAACGCTGTGGGGATAAACTCGGTGTATAAAGGCTGATATCACCATTTTAATTTGTCTAATGAAGGAACATAATATAAACACCTAAACGAAAACCGACACCGGGTTTATTTTGGTCCAGGTTAGCTGGCTCCTTCTGGTCCCAGTTCTACGAGTAATATTCACATACCAGTGTCATATTCCTGTGGTTATTATTGTGTATTGTGTATGGCCTAACTGTAATGTTGTGTACATACAAACACTTAGTATTGTCTGTTTATACACCTGCACACACCTGCCATAATATTAGAGAGCTTACATAAATGCTGCAGAACGAAATATACTATTTAACAGGACAGTATCAAACCTGTGTACTATACTTTGCTTTTGTAGAAAGGAGAAAGAAAAGGAATTAAATGTTAAATGAAAAGATGTATAAACATGTTTCCTCTGGAATGTACACACTCTTTCAATTCAGTGTCTATTAGCAAAATTTTTTTCCTGTCTTTGTGGAAATCTCAAACAGTCTACATAAATCGATTGAATGAATGATTTAGTGATAGATGTATGTTCTTTATGCAACTTTAATGTACGATTTTTTTGTAATATGTAGACCTGAATAAGAAGATATGGATTTCCACTTTTGCTGTGGTAGGATTTGCACAAGTGCAGACAGAATATGCATCTTCCTTTTCTCCGAAAATTAAGTTATTTCTTTGAATGCAGCAAATATTTAGTTTTTTCTTCATTTTCCTGTATGTGCAAATAAGACATGAAACATAAGCTCTCAGAAAGATTAATAAAATAACTATATGATTTATGAAAACACTATTGATCTTAAATTAATCCATTTTAATAATAAACTAATTGAGATAATCTTTTGGCCAGTCCAAAACACATCAGATGAAAGGTGAAGCTTGTCCATGATCAAATGAACTATTCAACATTAATGAAGGCTGTAGTTTTAGAAAAAAAACTAATTGATTTGAGTTTAAATGGGTACAATTTCTTTTTCCCATGAAAAACGCTGTGGTTCAAAAACTGCCTGTAGTCAGACTCCTCGAATAGAGTTTAGTATCATCATTTTCTTTCCCTTTTCCCAGTTCTACATCGATGCCATAGCAATGCCCCCCTGCGCCTGTCCCAGAACCACCATGTGGAGGATGAAGTCATCAACACCTCAAATGTCCTGTCCACCTCTCGACACTCCTCAGACTGCAGGTATCTCCACTTCTTCATTTGCTCTTTTTCATCATCCAGTCTTTTTTAAAAGTCTCACAACAAAATCCTAGAAAGAAAGAAAAACTCAAAATGAGCCTCTCACTTTGATCTCTGCACTTCTTTGCCCTCAACCCACTGGCCATATTAGCAGCCAATGAAAAGAAAGCTTTTGAATTGAGGCCGAACCTCAGAGAATGCCTTCGTCCTTCTTCTTCTTCCCTCGCCCCTTCTATGAACAGACTCTCTCCTCGTGGCGCACTTGTTGCCACCCTTTCAGTTGGTTGCATCATCCAGCATCTGCTCTATGCATAAAAAGCATTTGTGAAGAAACAGAAACACAGCCATCTGCCTTAATCATAGGATCTCCAACACACTTGAACAGACAGACTTATTCCAGTTTGTGTTGTTCCTTTCAGCTCTCAGAAAGCAGAGGATGGAGAGAGGAGGAGAAAGAAGAAGACCTTTCACTTCACCAGTGCTGGACTCCCACGTTACACAGCCTTGGATGCTGTTGGATGGGTATGTCTTTGGTGTTACTCTAATGCAAAAACATGTTTACCAATATTATAAATATAGAGACAAAGCAGACACAGAAAATAGAATTCAGACTTTGCATCTGATTGTATTGTGTGATGATTTGGATGTCATCAGATCAAGACTTAAGCTTCAGACCAAAAAATTCAGACAAATACACATGGAGAAAACAAACAAACCATTATAACAAAAAATCCATTACCCATACATACCATTCACTTCACCTGTCATTATATGAACATTTGTCAACTTTCTGCATAATTGCATTATTCTTCAAATTTACTTTTTTATTTTTAATATTCATTGTAACATCTTTATTTTTTAAAAGATGTACAATGAAATGAGCTGAATCTTCACCCTGAAAACTTGTCATTTCACACCAAAATAAAATACATACTACATTGTTTCTATAGACCTGGTTTCCAATTTTCTATAACTCCTTTCTAACTGCTAGCTCTTTGGGGATTTTTTGTAGATTAATATCATGTGAAGGATAGTGTTTGTTGGTTACAGATGAGCTATATACTACAACAAACCTACACACTATGTTCTTAAAACTGGTCACAGTAGTTAAAGAGCTTAGTGGTTAGTCACAATCAACTGTTTTTAGTAAAGCTGATAAACAATTGGTTACATCTTGACAACTTTGTCTCACAAGGTTCGAAAATGGTTTTGTCTTCACTCTTCAGTGATGTAAGGTATCACTCAAGGTATTATGTGAGTAATTAATGACATACATGTATGTATTTTTGCATCTGCAGCCGCATAATTTATTCTAGTCTAGTCTATTGCCATCATTTATCTAATGAGGTAGAGACTTCATTACTTGTAGAAACATTATTGTACAATTTATGTGTTATATGTTTATTTGACAGCAGGCTGTCAAATAAACACAGTAAAACCATTAAGAGTTATTGTAGTTAATTAAACTTGATGGAACAGCAGTGCACATCTCACCTTAGTGATTCAACGTAGGATGACAGTGGTGATGATGTTTCTTCACAGGGTGCTGCAGCGGTTCTGTTCATGCAGATCTGCAGGAGAATCCACTCCCAGTTCTCCACCAGTTCTGAATCCAGTCCTACTGCTGGAGCCCTGACGGTGCCTCCTGGCCTGCAGAAGTGTGGATACCGCATCCTGCTAGAGACCTGTATGTTCTGTCTTCTTTCACTCTCTATAACTGAGTAGTAAACCTGTCTGATTCAGATCCTTTATGATACCTGTTGTATTGTTATATAAGATCCAAAACAGTGTGCCCAGTTCAGAGTTCAGAGTTGAATAACTAAAGCGGATGTGAAGGTGAAGTCTTTAGGAGACACTGAGGTGACATGATCCATAATCTTGTTCACATTATATGAAAACATTGTCAAGCCCATCATTTACTTTTCGAAAATATGAATGATTTAAGAGGAAACTTTAAGTTATTCGCAATAAAGTATTTTTTGAAAAGAGAAAAAACCCTGTACACTTTGTTTTAAAAGCAAGAAAAAAACTTCTAAATAATGTATTGCGACATTATTCAGTGGAAAATAAAAATTCTGGCCAACAAAGGATATTTTGTGTTATTAGAAAGGTGTATTCTTTTTTTTATATATTTTATTTTTGATTTTTTTAAAGAACAAAGATACAGTTACATACACTTACAAGACAATATCAAATCATCAACTCACAATGACAGGACCAGAAACAACAGAAAAACACAGACACAAAAAAAAGATTCAATATTCAAAATTACAAAGAGAGAAAGGTGTATTGTGATCAACTTTGTTTTGCCTTCTTTTGTTTTAATTGGAGAGTCAGGTATATAGGAATATTTCATCTCTTTTTTTCTCTTTTTCCTTACTGTGTTTTTCAGTATCTAGGCGTGATGTCCTGCCCAGAGGACAGAGTGTGTTGTGTCTGCACGGGGTCCCAGAGAGACAGAACCAAGACCAGTCCCAGAGTAAGACCATCAGCAGTACCAGTACAAGTGAAGCCTCTGGCCTCAGCAGCAGTGAACAGGACCACCTGCCTACTGACAGCACCAATTCAGACCACCAGAGGGCACCACAGAACCAGGACTCCCCTTTACTTGGTGTGTTCAGGGTTATTTTGGGCATCACATGTGAAATGTTAAATAATTCAATATAAAAAAGGAATAGGGAAACCATTTTCTCATGTGTTTGAATTACCAACAGAGGAATGTCTGCTGTCATCATCTTGTCCTCTGGAGAACAACAACGACACAACAAACGGCAATGACAGAGTGAGAGCCAAGATTACCTCAATAAGCATATGTTTATGACCACAAAAATCTAACTCACATTGATCAAAAATGTGATTGCTACTGTGTTTCACAGAATGTCTTGTCTGATGAGGAGAGGCTGGAAGAAGCAACACTGAACCTCAAACATGTGGGAGACACCAGTGTTCCTGTTATCCTCAACATCATAGGTAATTAATTATTTATGTCACGGCTACTGGAAACACTGACATACAAAATCATTTTCACACATTCTTTTACACTCCCAAGACGAACCATTTACATGTTGTACAGGGTGGAAAAAAAACAAACACTCAAGACAATTTTACACACAGTAAAAAATAGAGTGACATTCATGGTGAAGAAGGCATGCATCTCAGGTGTTTCCTTCAAGAACTGAGGCATCAATAAGTGAATCCTCTCCATTTAAAAACTGCACACACCCAGTGATTCCCCAGTTACTATTTCCCTTATTTGTTTTCTCTTTTTTCCTCCTGGAGGATTCTGTTGGGTTTCTGTAAATTGGCTTGAGAGTCTGGTTTAGACCAGCTCTATATGTAAAGTGTCATGAGATAACTTCTGTTATGATTTGGCGCTATATAAATAAAGTTTGATTTGATTTGATCTTTTTTCAATATCTGTCACTTCATATTAAAGAGCAACAGACACTGGAGTAGGAACATTCTTATTTTATTGGATAATTCAAACCTGATTCACTATACCCTTTTTAACTCTATAAATCTTTAAATAACCTGCTCACCACAGGCAAGGGACTGTTCCTGCACTGATTCACTGAAGACACTGCTGAATTATGTCTCTGTGAGCTGAACCTACAAATGGCTGATTTTAATTACAGTCCAATAAGCAATGATGTTATGATTACATGAGAATCTTTTGTTTGACTGTTAAATACTGTGTATTGCTCGTCATCACTATACGACCACTATTAAAATATAAATGTTTAAGTGAAAGTGGGAATAGAAGTTTGTGTAGCACTATTCATGTGCAGCTGCAAAATAGAGGGGGGTGAGGGTCACATTTTAAGGTGACACCTATGAAAAATGTCAATCAGGAATATTACTTAATTTACTGCCTTACAGTTTACTGGATAATTGAAAAAAAGTGCAGTGTTCTTTTTTCATGTTCTCATTTTTTACTATTTTAAGTTATGCAGATTCTGTCTTTCTCTTAATGTCGGCATCTCTCTGTTTATGGCAGGTTTAGAGAGTGCGAAGAGTGAGAACTACGTGGAAGCTTTCCCCTGCTTTTTAGCTGCAGCTCAGCAGGGTTACAGCAAGGCCCAGTTTAACACCGGTGTGTGCTACGAGAAAGGCAGAGGAGTCCACAAGGACAAAGAAAAGGTGAGAATCAACTTTATTCCATTCTGTCTTCTCCGTTATCAAAAATCAGGCTTTAATTTTCTCCTGTGTTTTTCCTTCAAGGCTCTGCATTACTACTGGCAGGCATCCATTGGTGGTCACACACAGGCTCAGTACCGCTATGCAAAGCTGCTGCTGACCAGCAGGGGGCAGCAGAGTGAAGAAGAAGAACTGAAGATGGCCATAAACCTGCTGGAGAAGGCTGCTGCAGCTGGACTCACTAAGGTGAAAACCATAGTAAATCACTCCATCTGTCATAATATCTGTTTTCAGGTTCACTCGTGAGATTATATGTTTTATGTTACTAATAAATATTAGGAATAATATTTATTCCACCAGTTAAACTGCGTAACAGTGTCTTCCATGAGACATTGTACATTCAAAACCTTTCTTATTAGCTAAAATACTATACGTAAGTACAGTCAGGGTTCATTGTATGATAAAAGATCCTTGACAGTGTTTCACTGTCATATATGATGTTTTAGATTCATTTTACTGCTATTCACCACACTCATGAAAAAAAAACAGTGTCCCCCATATCAGTGAAAAAATCTGATTTGAGCTACTCGCCTTCCTGTTTTCCCACAGGATTAAAGAATAGATATTAATATGAGATTCTATTTTTTGTTTTTCTGCTTGATTTGTGTTTTGTATCTTAAGAGTTTACAGCAATCTTGTAGCATTGTGATTAAACCCTGCGTACCAGATAACCACCATTAGAAGTCCAGGACTTGCTGGCATATGACAATAAATTATGTATAATATTAACCTCCTAAGACCCTCCGTCCATGTATGAGGACAAGAAATTCACAGCTTTATATAAAAAAAAAACCCAAAACAAAAGAAAAAAAACCTGTCCACCTTAAATGACATTCCATAAAAATTTTTAAGAATGCATCTGAAAATCTGGGATCTGGGAATCACCATTGAGGAGCAGTTATGGAGGAATCTGTGTAGAGATGGGGTCACCTCCACGTTAAATGCTAGGTACAGACTGATCCAATTCAACTTCCTCCATCAGCTGTATATCACCCCATATAAATTACATAAATATAATTCTAATGTGTCATCTCTGTGCTTTAGATGTGGAATGGAGGAAGGAACATTCCTTCATTCTACCTGGCGGTGTCCTAAATTACAGGGGTTCTGGCAGGGGGTGTGTGAAACCTTATCGCGTATCCATGGGGTCACATTTCCACTGGACCCAGAAATTTGTCTTCTAGGGAATCTAACCAAGCTCAAATTGACAAAGT
>JAPQRQ010000002.1:22481987-22492735 GCA_037367365.1 Apogon talboti
AGATAGTGATGGTGCGTTCAAGGTGCCTCGAAAAAAATGGGCGCAACAAAAAAGTTAATATATCGGTTACATATTGATCGATATTGATTAATCAGCAATACGCTATAATCGGCCCGATTAATCGGTCCGCTGATTAATCGGTCGGGCTCTAGATATTACACTTACACTTTGCTTTAAATGAAATCAGTCACATTGCTGAGTTACTGTTCTGTCCTTAATGAAGTGAAGCAACTGTTGATTTCTTCAGGCTCAGGTCTGCCTGGCCTCAGTCTACTCTCAGGAGCTGGTGAAAGATGAAAGCAAGTCTGTCCAGTACCTGAAGATGGCAGCAGAGAGTGGAGTGAGTGCCTGTGTAGATGCTTCTAGAGTTTTATTAATGGCTGCACATGACTGTACCGTAGCTTAGACACTAGTGTGTCCTAATGTTCTCTTCAGTTTTGGCTATTATATTTCAGTTGTGTCATGTGAAATAATTCTTGTAGTTTTATTTCTTGTGGCTCAGTACTATTTATCTGTTTGTAGAGGGCATGTGATGTAGTTACATTTAAGTGTCATAGGGTTTGGATGGTCTGATATTTTTTAACTACAAACTTTACATTTTCATGTAATATTTCACTAATATTACTGCCATTACATTGTTAAAGAAACAGGCAGGTTGTAGATTTTCACATTACACTCAGACAATAACAAGAAAGTCAACAGATGTGGTCATTGATGTGGTATTGTGTGCCATAAAAACCCACAAGGTAACATTAGTTAATCTTAAAAGGGTTTAATTGTGATAGACTCTAAATGAATGTAAAATATGAGAATTCATGCTTTTTTTCTATATCATATAGCTCAAGTGTGATGGTAGAGAAAGCCCAGATAACACTGACCAAAAGTTATCGTTTTCATTTACTGTCTTTAGTTATTTTTGCATCACAGTATAGATCTCACATAGTCTGCCTATTCTGCACCTGTGACACAAAGTGTATTTTGATAGATCTAGAGTATTGTTCTCTAAGATTTCACGACTCATTTCAATGTTTGCTTTTGCCCATCTATGTAGGACGACACCGCCCTGCTGTTCCTGGGTCAGAGTTTTGAGAAGGGCTTTGGGGTGCAGCAGAATCCACAAACAGCAATTGAATATTACACACGAGCAGCAAAGGCAGGCAATAAACAGGCTAAGCGCTTACTAAAGTCTCCTGATAACAGAGGCGGCACGGGTGAGCACACATGTTCTGTCGTAACAGCATTTTATTCAATCTATGTGAATTTATTAGCACTCTCACTGCATGTGGTATGCATCTAATGAGCCAGGATTGCAGTAGCGATATAAGTGAGAACCAGCAGTTTATTTCTCTTTCATCTTCTCTTCCAGTTGAGGACACATTGTTGCGCTCCATCCGTTCATCTCCGTGTTTCTCGGTGGCCGGCCACCGTTTCCAACAGCCACTCTCGTCTTTGACCAGTAGTGTCACTTCCTCCAACGCTCACACCGTCACCCTTCCCTTCCTGCCTCACTCCTGGAGCACCGGGAGTCTCTGTGTCCCTTCGACTCTGCCTCAC
Organism: Apogon talboti; assembly: GCA_037367365.1. Classification (NCBI taxonomy): domain Eukaryota; kingdom Metazoa; phylum Chordata; class Actinopteri; order Kurtiformes; family Apogonidae; genus Apogon; species Apogon talboti. The sequence continues at coordinate 22,483,542 of JAPQRQ010000002.1, forward strand.
CACCACCCCCATCCCCAGAGCGCTGAGGGAGAAGCCTGCAAATGGACTGTAGGGATAGGATAGTTACCTGAGTGAACACAGGCTGAATTGAGGAATGTATTTTATAGGTTCTTATCAGGAAAGAAAGGTCAAAGTATGTTGGGGTTTTTTTTATATATTGGGACATCTGGGTGAGTGTGAGATTAGATTTGTATAAGAATGTGAGTTTATACATAAGTCCGACAGAACTTATTACACTTAATTTCATAATATTGTTTATATGTGAATGGAGGCTGTTGTGTGTTTCTATACATTTTTTTTTTCTCCACGTGTCCCTTTTTAATACAAGCTCTTCTGACAGTCTGAATTCATTGCCTATGGTTGGTTTCATCTTTATTTTCCTTCTAATGTGAAATTAATCACATAAAAAGAGGTTAATGCTAATATTATATCCAGTTAACAATAAATTTTGAGTCACACTACTGAAACAAAGTGCTTTACATTATTATCATATTTACCCCAATTATACAGTTGCTGCAGAATGAACAGGAAAGGAGTTTAAGATGAAGCGACCCGTTAACACTCTATACTGTACGCCAAAGTGAACTGTGATGCACAGTGATGTGGATGTTCCACTGTTAGACGCACATGCTAAATAGAATTTCAATTAACAAGTAGATTATGGCTCTCTATTCATTTTTGAGCAGACAAAAACAAACTAAGGTGCTTTTCTTGGAATGTGAACTTAAGGCAAAAAGGAGAAACGCACACTTGTAATATCAATGTGTTTGCACTATTAAAATATGTTTTTAATAAGTCTTTGGAGCATGTTTGTTTTATTGTATTATGTAGAATTAACTCAGCTGTATCATTATAAGATGAGTATCTAAGTCTGGAATCATGTCTGAGAGACTCAATCTACCTTCTTGTTTCTGTGTATCTCCGTAAACCATTCATGTTTCTTTAGGCTACTGCATGACGTAAGACTGCGATGATGTGTGATTTCATTACCTGAGTTGCAAAATAACACCGGTAGATTTATTGTGGTTGCGTCTCCTCCGCGTGAGGAGCGTCCTGCGTTCGCGTCTCTGATTGGACGGTTGGGGTGTGCGCTCCACAGCGCCGCGCCGCTACGGGATCCTCTGGCGCAGAGAGATAGCGCAGCTTGGCCGCCAGCGAGCACCGAGCCGGGCTGGGAGGGCAGATGATGTGATGTGATCCAATACGGGTGGCCGGCTGCAGCTACGGGCGGACTGGCACTTAAAAGCGGCTGTCACCTCGGCCCTGCTCACTACCGTGTCGTCGTGGGATCGGACGCGCAGAAGCCCCCCGAGGCTGAGCCAAGTGGTGAGTGGATGTAAATAGATGCTCTCGAGGGGATGCGCCCCCTCCCATGCGGCGGTGGTGATGGGGCTAGAGAGAAAGAAGGTGGTGGTGGTGGAGGGGGGGGTATACTGGATGATGAAGATTTACTGCGTCTGTTCACATATCGACAGCTTTGCCTCTGCATCTCCACCTATGCATCATTGTCGTTGTGGTACATGATCTATTGCTGTTTCTGATTTGTCATCCAGGGAGTTTCTTGGCCAGAAAGCAGCAAGAACCGAGGGGCTCGAATACTCCACCCATGACATCATTGACTTTTTCAAGTTCATTTTCTCCACAGCTTGCGCTTTCATCTGTTGCATTTCATCTGTGAAGCTGTAGTTGTGACTCAGGGAGGAAGGGGGGGGGGGGGGGCTCTGCCATGACAGGGAGTTACCTGTCAATAAAGGAGAGTTTCCTTTGGCAGGCCAAGATCTGTCAGTACAAATTATGTAATGAATCCACTTGCTGCTCTAGGCTATGCTAACAGTTTCATCTCTTTTAGTTGACCTTCAGGTAAAGTGTGAGAACAGGGTTTTGTGTTACCCTATATGCAAGGTTCGGCGACAGTCTAAACAGCAGGAGCAGATATGGATCATGTTGTGACAGCTTGCTCCAAAAATAGAAAGGGAGCAGTATGTTTTGTCTGCCAGCAAGTTTTTAATGCACACTTCTTAATCATGCAAGGAAACAGGCAACTGGTGCATTTATGATCCTTCTATAAAGACTGTATTATTTCAGAAATACAGCACATGTTGTCCAAGGAAGAACAGAAGAATGAATTTCAACAAAAAGATTTGATTAGTGAGGAGGGATTGCTCATTCAGGATGCGTGTTTCTGCCGTCCCGTGAACAGATGCTACAGTCTGCATCTCATGAATGACCTCTGGTGTTAGGGATCACAACAGATGTATTGAGGACCACAGTGTGTTGACTGTGCCTACTGTCCTGCAAACTGCTGTGTCATTCTCCTCGCTTTCTCCCTCTAATATCCGTCCCTCTCCTCCCCACTTCCCTCGCCCCTCTTTTCGTTCCACTTTTGTCTAAAGTATCGCAGACCTGCATCATCAAAATGGTAGAAGTCATACGTGTTGAAGATTGGGTTTGTTTTTACCTCAGATGTAACCAACAGTGGAAATGAGGATGGGGAGTTCAAATGATGTTTGTTTTCTTTGTCAGTTTTAGTGTGAGGATGTGTAATTCACCCTATGAGTCATGCAGCATCATCACTGTCATCCTCAGCCTCGGGTATCAAGGCACAGTTTAAAGATGCTAAATGTTGATGCTTATGGCTTATTCCAGTGCATCTGTGACACAATTAGAGTTTGAAAAAGCTTCATGAGCCTCAAAGTGCATTACTTAGAGGCAAAAACACACATTTGTTCGACAACAGCAGCCTGGTTTTGTTGTTATTTATTGTTGCTGGTTACAGAGACTAGGCGATTCAGCTCAGGTAGGTTGTACCTGTTGACACTGTTTATGTGTCAGGACACAGGCCTGAGGAGGGAGCGCAGATTCAGCACAAACAGGTTGTTGTGGTTGTCTGGCTCAGTGACAGAGGGACAACACGACAACCACCCAGGGAGAGGAGAGCAGATAGGGGCCCCGCATGAACAAAGTGCTCGGCCCAGGGATTCTGCTCTCTCCAAAGTCCGTCTGTGTCGTTTCCCAAGATCTTGTCGTGCTTTGAATCTGCTGCGTTTGTGTTTTCCATGTTTCCGAGAAAGGCGCCAATGATGACTGCAGCATTGTTTGAGGAGTGTGTGTGTATATGTGTGTTTGACTGGGTGAAAGGATATTTATATATATATATATAATGCTTGCCTGCCTGGGCATGTTTCTCTACCTCCATCTGAGTTCTGTTGCTTGTCATCTTTCCACAGGTGTGTAGTTTAATCAAATCATTTAAAAACCAGAAAGTACGATAATGCAACCCATACATACACCTTGTCTTAGGATTGTAGTGACTTTCTGCCACTATCTTTGTTGCTTTCCATCTGTCTGTATTCACATCACAAACCTGATCCACCCAGAGATAAAAGAGACACAGCTAGCTAGTTAGCAGGAGCTGGCTGCCACTTCTCCTCCCCACAGACTGGCTTATGGCTCAGCTCCGGCTTTGAATGTCAGTCCTGGATGAATACAGCAAAGGTCTGACTCATTCCCAATATGCAATCGAGCTTTATGACTTTGATGCAGTGTTTTTATCACTTCAGGAGTGTCATCTAATGTGTAAAAAGGGTCATGAAGCAAGAAAAGATGCGAACCAGTACCACACTGTATGATAAAAGCCATTTAGACTTCCTAAGCTAACAGAGAGCAAGATTGCTTTTTTTATTCATGTGGAAATCTGAAGACTGCAAATAAGTAACAAACCATACAGGGTGCCTGGAGGCAATGATCATGTCAGAGAGAAATAGTGTTTTCCACAGCGTTGTCATAGTAAAGAAAACAAACAGAAAGCGACCCAATTTCATTTTATTTTATTTTAGATTTGTTGCAGTGTCGCTGTTAAAGACAACATGTCAGCAGAGCGCAGAGAAAGAAAGCTTTAAAAAACATACTAACCCAGTGACCAACCATTAGCCAGTCTCAGAGATGCGTAGGTGTAAAAGAAGCTTGCAACCACAAGAAAGAGAATAATTGTACTCTGACTGACTCAGGGAAAACACAGAGTAAGCAGCACATCCTATTCTCTTCAAAAAATCAGATGAACAATAAATCCATTCTATTCGAAGTCTTTGCATAAGAACATGAGCATGACAGAGAATGAAAGGTCATGTTCAACTCTAACAAACAGAATGACTCCCAACTAGCATTTTATTGTGTCGTCAGGGGCCAATAATATTGCTATTTTTGTAATTTTACGACTACTGACTATTCACTATTTATGACTATATTACTCATCACAGTCTCAGGGTCAATATGAATTTAATGGAGAAGTTCATAGAAACTAGAATTAGACATAATTTGAGTGACAATGTATGCATTAAAACAAACAAGAGACAAAAATACAACAATATCACTTTAATATGTAGAATTTGTTGAATTTGTAGAAGTTATTTTTGGAGTCCGTTTGACGCAAGTAGTTTGGTGATGTTAGCTAACTACATTGTTAAGCTAATGATCGAGTCAGCTGCTACATCTATGATAACACATTTAACACTGATTTATAGGAGGAGGTGGAGGTCACTTTTTCTCACAAAAATTCCTATTTTCACACCTGGGTTTTTCAGTGCTGAGCTTCTGCTCCTCTACGGCAGCCATAGAAAGTGATGATAGCTTCTGTAACCATGGCAATTGAAAGGGCTACAAGCAACCAGCTTCTTGCACAAAACCAATTCCAACACAAGCACAAGCATGCACAAATCTTACATAGTGAAGTTCTAAAGGTTTAGTCTCAAACTTTTTTTGTTGTGACCCCCTTTAGAGGAAGAAAATTTCCCAGGCCCTCCCTCAACCCCAACAAAAGTTTATCAGTGGTTCAAGTATAATTTTTATTAAAAGAAACATAAATATTATAACCTTTCTTTTTACTTTTCTTTGAATCATTTGTTGTGCACATTAAAAATGACTTCATTTTTTGTTTGAACAATACAAATAAACTCAACCAGACCGTTACCTGAGACAATATTTTTCCAAATAGAAATATGAAATGTGCACTTATCTTGTTATAACTATAACAATAAAGTTTTGTTTTTTGTTTTTTGGGGTTTTTTTGTACAACAACAAACACATTTTTGATAACAACGGTGAATATTTTAACAGTATCAGTGGCTATAATGAGCCTGTTTTACATTGGACATATCCTCAGAACAAATAAGTGTAAATTGTGCAAACTGTACAAAAACAGAAATGTTGCACGTTTGTCAAGTCAATTACTGAGGTGAAAAGAAAAATGGATAATAAGAGATCATCATGGCAGTGGGTTTGTTATACATCCCTAAAATGAGTTTGAGGTGCTCTAATGCCAAAATAGTCCAAGAGCCGACAGTTCAAGCCTGTGGGGGCAGTGTTATGACCTAGGTTTGCTCCAGTTGGTCAGGTCAAGATTCAGCAGTGTTTATGTGTAGTCATTATCCAAGATGACAATGCCAGGTTTCATAAGGCTCAAATTGTGAAACAGTAGTTCTGGGAGCATAACACAAAATTTTTACACACTGTTAATTCACCACAGCGTCCAGACCTTCACTCCACTGAGAATGTTTGGGATGTAATGGAGAAGACTTTGCACAGCTGTCTGAATCTCTATTATCAATACAAGATCTTAGCCAAAAATTATAAAAGTTATGACACATCAGCATTATGTGGCATAAACAATGCTATGAATGCATCCCATAATCATTGTTAAATGGCATCAAAAGAAATATTGTATGTGACTTTTTTCCCAACCAGGCAGTGTATTATTATATAGCTGAATATTATACACTTCTAATATTAGCTCATCACAGGGAAATTGATATCAGTGTATGGTGTATGTCAATAAGGAATGAGATAATGCTGACATAAGTAATCTATGAACTGATCACAATTTTATTCTGTACATATTGAATTTCAGATTCATAAATATCAGTATCAGTGTCAAAAATCATGTAACAATGACTTTGAGGTTTTTCTAATCTGATTTCTTCTGTCCCTTTTCTCTTCAGCTCTATCTGTCCAGTGTTTTTCCTGTCAGCCATGATGTCAGTACAGACCCCTCCCCTCTCCCGCTCTGGCTCCTCCCCCTCGAATGTGGGCCTGACCAACCGCAGTGGCCCCTCCGCCACCCCTCCCACCTCTCTCAGCCTTCGCTCCTCTTACAATCAGCTTCTTGGACGTGACATCATCAAAGAGTCTGTCAGCATGGAAACCGGGAGTTCAGCCACTTTACCCAAGAGCCGTCAGAGATACGCCATGACCAGTGTCCGTAGTGCCATGGGGTTAAGTGAGAACTTGGCCCCATCCTTTAAAAACCAACCTGCGACCAGAGGAAGGGGTCTCCCCACTAAGTCCTCATCCAGTTCAGCCCTCTACTCTTCCTCTTCTTCCTCCTCCCAGTTTAGTACGACCAACCCCAAACTAGCTAAGAATGGAGCTAACATGCAAAGACGAGCTGAAAGCCAACAAATGGAGCTGAGTAGAGCCAATACAGAGGGCAAAATTCACAACGATCTCCTCAATAACACTGGTTCTGACTGGCTAGAGTTGGGGAAAGACAACTCACAGCTGCCCCCATTCCGCAGGCGGACCAAGAGCTTCTTAGGGTACCACGAGAAGGCCTGGGATCTGGACCTCAGCTGGGGAAATAAGGAGGAAAAGAAGGTGGAGGTGGAGAAGAAACAACAGTCCTCCCCAGAGAAGGAGCAGGCCAGTCCTGCCAAAGAGAGGGAGAGCCAGAAGGAAGAGAAGCCCTGCAGCAAACAGGCCTGCCAGGATGAAAAGGAAGACGTGGAGCCAGTGGTAGAGGAAGATGAAGAGGATGATGATCCAACACCAACGCCAAGACAGCCCCTGTTACCCGTGGTGGTTGAAGCCCCCCTCTCCTCCACCTCCTCCTCCTCCACTAACAGTCCAGAATGGGTTAATGACAACCAAAACCTGCTTCAGAACCAGGCTCTGACACAGGTTACAGAGGAGCTCGGTACCCAGGTTCAGGCGACTCCACAAAGTCCTGCAAAACCCCCTCGGAGCTCTCAGCCCCGGGTGATAAAAGTGGAGCTGCATCCAAACAATGAGAATCAGTTCCTGCAGCAGTACCCACCCTCCTCGCCCAAACAGGTCAGAGCTGGAGACAGGAACACCCCGAACAGGAGTCGACCACCCCCTGCCCTGCCAGATCCGGAACCAGAGACCGGGCTCCCTAAAGTGGGCTTAAGAATGGATCTAACTCCTGAGACTCCATCAGAAGATGAGGACTCCAGCTGGACCACCCTGTCTCAGGAGACGCCCTCTCCTCAGACTCCACAGGACACAGGTTCGATATGTGTGTGTTTTTCTTTACATCTGATTTTCTTCCTCAAACTGGAGTTTGCATATCTGTGTCAACCTTTAATCAAGCCCTTTAAGTCTCACACTTCATTTCCTCCTGTTTTCACTGTCCCTCCCTCCACCTCCTACAGACAGACTGATCTGGAAGTTTACCAAAATCCTCATCTTATGTAAACAAGTCACTTCAGCAATATGCTGAACCTTTAAGGCCCCTGTGAGCCACCTTATGGTGCAGAGTGATTAGAATGGATAAAAGCATAGGATACTGCAGATAGCTTCGTGTGAAAAAGGAAGGAGAGCTGGAATTAGTAAGCAATGATTGCCAAGGACAAATGAAAAAGCAATAGTCAGAGAATATGTGGGGAAAATGAGAAATATGAGAAGAGCAGACAGGGAAAAAGGAAGCGGTTGCTGCCTTTTTGGGTTCTATAGGGGGCATGCCCAGAGCTGCTATGACAACGGAAACTGAGCAGGGACCAGTTCACCATGTCTGAGATGTACCATTTTAGCCTACCTTGTTTGTGTATGCAGTCTTTTTTGCGTGCATATATAATTACTGTATGTGTTTTATTTATAGCCTGCTTTTTACAAGAATGCATATGTCTATGTGTCATTCAGATGCAATACAATATGTGTTTTTGTATCACTGTCATGCATCAGCAGATGTATGGGGTGAAGGGGACCTGCCACCCGGCTGGCGGGAGATCTCAGACTCATCAGAGGTCTATTTCTGGCACATCCCCACTGGCACAACACAGTACCATCGACCTGTTGCCTCTGGCAACCAAAATACCTCCCCCAACAATGAGCCAGGCACTGAGCCACAACAGGAAACACAGGACTCTCTCAAACCACCTAATGAGGTGAGAGGATCCTCAGACCAAAACAAACATATTTACATTGAAGCACAGATGTGTTAGGATGCATCTTTGGGTTCAGACGATGTGGGCTTTTAGTTGCCTGCATTTTTATTCAAGTCTATTAATGCTATGAGATGCAGTGTTTTATCCTAAGAAGTAGCTGAAATATGGAGGAAGTTGGGATAGCTTCATATCCAGACTATTGTGTATAAATGTGGTTATGCCATCCTTGGAAATAATTTAAGTGTATTTTTGTCAACTTTGTTTATTGATTGTTAAATTGTTAAACATACATACATACATACAAAAAAAAAAACCAGGGGACACAAAAAACTTTAACGAATGTTCCCTCCTCCTGTAACATACAAATATAGCAAGAGAAGGTTGTATAGAGCAAATTCATAGATAGTGCAGTATATACACCCACATTAGCACAGTAACTGTAAAAGAAAAGAGGGAGAGAGAGAGAGAGAGAGAAAGAGAAGAGACCATGTATCAGATGTTTATAAATAAGCATTTAATAAATATAATCATGTAGGCACTATTGGTCATTACAAAACTCTACAATCCCATACATGTTAAACTTTGCCAAATTTGAGAACATTTATCAGATGAGCCTCACATGTGTAGCTTCATATAATACAAAATATTCCTTATCCAGTATGTGAGAATGTTTGGCTTTGTCTTTCCATTTCAGGAGAAATTTAAGTATATTTAAAGAAATACTCATGAATTAATGTAAATTGCTTTTCAGTTTGAATACCCACTAGCTGTGACATGAGACATAATGCAAATCAAGTCAAATTACTCATACAGTATATCCCTATATTACAAGTCACTAATTTGCCTCAAGGGACTTTACAACCTGTACAATATACAAGAAGGTTTGACCTTTGACCTGTGGTTCAATTAAGGGAAAACTCCACATAAAAACCTCTAATGGGAGTAGGGTGACCAGATCCTGACTCACTAGATGAGGGACATACTTCATATATTTTATTTAAATGCAAGTTTGCTCAC
>JAPQRQ010000002.1:22492835-22504234 GCA_037367365.1 Apogon talboti
GAAAACACAGTGGCAGGAAGCATTCATGCCGACTGTTAATAACAATGTGGGACAGCATTTCAATTCGCAGTTCGTGTGAAAAAATTATAAAAATGCGGGACCGTCCCGCACAAAGAGGGACATCTGGTCACCCTAAATGGGAGAAGTCTTTAAGTCAGAGTCCTCTATAGATGCATTTCCAGTACATCTGCTAAATAACCACTTTAATCATTTCATAAAAACCTTAACCTTTCACAATAAAAGCTCTGTGAATGTGTCTCCCACAGCGTCCCAGCAGTCTGATATCTGACAGCTCAGTGGAGCCGGTGCCCTCCCCCTCTGGCTCCTCCCACTGCTCCTCCTCCTCCACCCCATCAAACGATGTCATCTCTTCTGGACCAAGTCTCAACACCACCGTCTGCATAGTCAATGTAAGACACAAAGTTATCCTCATCTTGCTTAAATTTTTCTTTGAAAGGTTAAGAGCACAGTATATTTTGTTCATTTATTTTAATCTAAACTGGATAATTCAGGTGTGTTTATACCTGTTACTTTGTTTTTTCATTTTTATTGTTCAAATAAATAATTTAAAAAAAAAACTGTAAGCGCTGTATCTTCATAATAATTAATGACAGTATTTAGCTGTAGCCTGGAGTCATCTAAGCAAAACCAAAACATTTTCAAAGCCGTGTCATTGCATTTGGTACATCTTTATGATGTTAAAGTTGCCTTTGGAAACTCAAGAAAGCTAAATAATCTTCCATTTCTAATTTAGCCCCTGTGTCTAAATCACACATTAAAGTCATTTATTAGCTCTGGTTCATCTTAGTAATATCTACATTAAAAGTGTCTTTAGTGTTTATTCTTCCCTGTAGCCTCGATACTGTTCTTGATATGCATATGTGCTTTCACTTCTGCTCTTATGAAATTGAAATGAGCTCTCAGTAATCTGTGCCCTGGCCAACAAAGATTAATATCTCTCATATTAAGTAAGACTCTTTAGTTATTACAAAGCAAATGAGATCAAATAAGGTGGAACATTCAATATTAGAGTCTGCCGTTTGTTGGGTTTTTTTTCTTTCTCCCTTCTACCAGTATATCTCTAATATCTGTCTTTTGCTTTGTGAATATATGCCTGTCTTCCTGCAGGAGCTGAAAGACTACCCAGTCTATCCAGATCCCAGTCTGAAGGCGTTTGAAGGGGCTACACTTCGCTATGCTTCACTCAAACTCAAGTAATGCTCACAGAAATTCTTTACAGACACAGACAGCTTTGGGAATAATGCAACTGAAATGACCATGTGGTGATGATAAACTAAAAGTAACTGAAAATGAGAATATACTATGTGCAGTGATAAACCAGTGAGGTGGAAGTGCATTATATACTTCCCTGGGTGGCTGTGGCCATCACAAGACTCAATGTTATGTTTTCCAGTCACATCAGCTTTAACTACTAGTGAAATTCCATAAAGTTTATCTGTATCTGTACATATATAAGGTTAAATCAATCAAAATAATCAAAATAATTCATAACTTAACCAAAATAAGAGGATTGTTCGATGAGCAGATGTCCATTTAGGGGCTTCATGAGGGGAAGGCAAAGAAATGTGGAAACAGATGTTGATTACACCCTCCAGTGTTCTATGAAGATCAACAGAGGAAAAGGCAGAAAACACATTTCAACACCATGTCACAGTGGTCCAGTGACTCTCTCCAAAGCTCTATGGGTGATTGTGCAACCTGGCTTTACCTTAAAGTGATTAAGATAAGTGTGTCTTTTATGATAATATATTAATTTGTCAAATTCTGTAATGAATGTGTCCCTGCAGCCCTCCAACCCAACTAGAGACAGTGGATCTCAACAGTAGCTTTTCTGACCCAGAGGCAATGGTAAGATCTGCAACTTAATCTACCTATAACCCAGTTCCTGTTTATATACTGTTTTAATTTGTTTGATTCATGAACAGTGTGTGCATTCATCCACAGTCTGATGCTCACAGTTGTACATGAGACAGGATTCGATCATCTTTAGATCCTGTTTACGTTGTATTCCAGGATTTCTATTGATTCTTAAACCGTCAAGACATTATTAGTATCAACATAGTTTACTTTTAACATTTGATGTGCATATGTTCTCCTTTTATTCATTCATTTACCAGTTAAATAAAATATCAGCCTTTTAGCAAATCATCTGTGTTAATGAAGGTAAGGGAGCCGACTTTGTTTGCAATGACGTAACCCTCTCAGTGACATCCTGTTGTCCCTATCTCTGTGTTGAGCAGCGCCACACAGTGGTTACAGAAGTGGTGTCTGTGTTTCCAAATGAACTGGTGTTTACTGCCCTCATGTGGAAGAATAGGAGGCATTCACCATTGTTAGACCCCTATAACAGGGAGATAAAATGTGCTAAATCATACATACTTTGATGAGATAAAGTGGAAAACAAATAGCAGAAGTGCTGATTGACTAATGACATATAAGTGTTAGTACATATATACAGTACTGTGCTAAGGTTCTAGGCCAACATTAGGTGTGTTGGTATAGAATAGAATAGAATAGAATAGAATAGAATAGAATAGAATAGAATAGAATAGAATAGAATAGAATAGAATAGAATGGAACAGAATAGAATAGAATAGAATAGCCTTTATTGTCATTGTGTGTACAATGAAATTAGGAATGCTACTCCAGTCAGTGCAACATTATTAACAAAACACCAGTGCTACAGAAATAACAAAAGAGCGAATATAAAATTACAAAAACTAAAAATAAGATTTAAAAAAATATAATAAAACTTTTACATTTTAACAAGGTAACATAAGAATAGAGCTTAGAATAAAATAAAACTGGACAAAATATGAATAGATGCAATTAACAGTATTAACAGTATGTGAAAGTATGTCTATCTATGAACAATATTAACAGGATGTATATCTTTGAAACAGTATGTACTGTATATCTATTGACAGTATTAACTGTATGTATTGCCTATAAAAACAATATGTATATCTATGTAAACAGTATGTATACCTATGAACCAAGTCTATATAAAAATGTGCATTTATTTTGATAAATATTGAATAAATATTGCATTGTTATTGCAGGACAGGAGATTATTGCACAACCTATTGCTCATAATTCACATTTGAAGGATTATTGCACATTACAGGAAGTGATTCTGAGGATATATTGAGGGAAGCGGTAGAACAGGAAGAAACTGCTTTACCCCAGAGTTATTACAATTATTGCAGTTAAGTGTGGTGACAGCTTGTGAGAAGAAACTGTTTGAATCTATTTGTCCTATTTCTAACCTTGTTGGTTTAGTAAAGTTATAACAAACACACAAATGCAGTTATCAGTCTCTGTATAAAGGTACAGTCTGGATATATGGGAAGTATGCACAGCAATAAAAACAAAGGTTTCAGGGAAAAAACAGCTTCCATAGATGCATAATTTAGTGGAACATGTCTTTAACCATGTTTTTCAGAAAACATAATATTTATTGCATTCATGTTTCTGAGGATTTCTACCAGGTCTCATTCAACACATCAGATGTTTCTAATTGTTTGTGCTGCTTCTTGTCATGGGGTTTCACAGTGAATAATGACGTTAACCTTTCCACTGCTTTTGGTCCAGTTTCAGTGTGTCTTTTAAGGCTTTGCATATATTTTCTCTTTGTTCGTGTTTTATCTGAAGAAAAGAGGATAGGAAATAAATAAGTACGCTCATTTCAGTTCTGCAAAAACAACAGAGCTAAAGGTGGCCTAAGACTTTTGCTCAGTACTGTATATTTAAGGAATACACAATTAAGTTTTTAAGCACCACTGGTAGCTCAGGGACAAATATTTTTCCTGTATAAAACCTATAGTTGATAGTTTTTCCATTTTGACCCCATACAGTAGCTTGAAATCCATAGTCAACTAGCACTTTGATTTTTCTTTAATTAATGACTCAAATTTGGTAAAGTTCCCCGACTTTTATTTTGGAAACATTAAGCTTATAGACCAGTGTAATTAACATTGTATGTAATTAACTTTTTGCATTCACACAGTTAGTAGTTAAATCATAATAAGGTATAGATATTATTCTTCAGAACCAAAAGTAACACATATTTTCATGTTTCATGAGTCAAAACTACAGTACATTACACAGGATATCCTATGAGAGATTATGTGTGGTTTTTTTCCCTTTTTGTTAATCTTATTTAAGCTGTAATCTTGATAACACAGATGAAATCAGAAACAGAGCATTGTGTGGGAATTCAGATATGATCCTGGGATGTGTGAAAGTTTAATGAGGAAGAAACCATAGTAAATAATATGGTCAGAAAGGAAGAAAGGAACAGAGTGACAGCATGTATGAGTGTATGCTCAGATCCATGTTCGTTTGACGCTTCCAGAGTTTGAAATGTATCTTGAGCTTCTCCTCAGAGGGGAAAAGCTCCTCATTGTGATGGAGAGAGAGCGAAAAGAGGGATAAAGAGAGGAGAGAAGACGGCTGCCCCAGGCTCAAGGCGGTCTACACACTTATATTACACACACAAAGCACACACACACACACACACACACACATACATAGTCTTTCATATTTTATGTTCTGTCTTCGCCAATCAGACCGCTCTCTGTTATGGATCTGATGGTGTCTAGTGATGGTACAGTAGCTGTCACTTCGTACTGTACCGCTTCAAGCTAAATTGTTAATGTGCGTTAGAAAATCTTTCATGGGTGTGTGATGTGTGTATGTCTTGGTTTGGTTAATATCAACAAAATAACTAAATTGTGCGGTGAGCAGTGACACTAGAGATAGGATGGCCTGTGATCTCCTCTGGCTTAATACTGACAAACCTTAGGTCCTGGTTGGAGGCTCACTATATGGTGCAGCTGCTGTGTTAAACCCTTATGTAGAAATTGGGTGTTTTTTGATTCCAGTTTAAGCTCTACATCTCTAAATTCTCGAGATAGAGAATGGAGCATACATGCATTTATCACACCCTGATCATATTATGGAAACACCTTTTCAGCACCAAGGTTCATGAACACATTACTTTATAAAACTTTAAATGGTTGAATATATTTGTGAACAGTTGGTTCCATATCAGACAGTTTTAGACCATTTTGATCCTCTGATGAAGGCCTAGTTGTTGTTCCAAGGGCTAGATTAATACTCTTTCTCCATGATGGATTCTCAACTTTGGAATAACTTGCTTTCAAATATTAGGTCAGCAGCCTCAGTTTCTATTGTTAAGTGTCACATTTTTTCACTCTTCCTTTGAAAATGCACTTATTTCTTAATATGTTTGTCATTTCTGTCATTGGGTGTATGTACTGAAAAGCGCCGTACAAATAATGACATTCCTATTCATTGCAGTCATTCCCAGTGCGGTCCCTGGGTTGGATGGAGATGGCAGAGCAGGACCTTTGTGAGGGCAGAAGCAGCATGGCCGTTCACCACTGTATCAGACAACTGTCCTACTGCCGGAGGGACATCAGAGACTCGGCTGGTGTTTGGGGAGAGGTCAGTGTGTCAGACAGATTCAATATCTGATACACAACATGTCTTTACTTTTTATAAAGTGAAGCAGGTCTCTCATTAAGTGCTGCAAGAACTTAAATCAGCAGGATTTCTTCTCCTCACTTGTTTTGATTTTGAGAGAGATCATGATTGTCAGAGTAGGTAATTCATATTAAAAGTAAGAAAATATGTCCATACTTCATTTTTCTGGGGATCCACTGCTTAAGAATGACAAACTGCCGTGAGGCCTTTCTCATAAATCATGTGAACAGCACATTTGTGTGAGTATGAGTGAACATTCCTGACCACATTCACTCAATTTCTCATGCTATGTCATTTTATCGGTTCTTGTGAGGTTTATTATATTGCAGACCACTCAAGTGTCAAAGTCAAGGTTGTGAACCTCTGATACAGTCAGTGCAGACTGATAAATCACATAGATGTCTGAATCGAAATGCACAAGAGAAACATTTTCTTTACATGGACTCACACAAGTATCTGCAGACATTTGACCTCTCAGATGGAGCCCTGAATACATGACCCATACACTATTTTTTTAATTATTATTTTATTTTGGATTTTTCACAATACAACAATACAATTACATACATACAAGATAAAACGACCTCACCAACCCACCGCAAGCGGGCCAGAGACAGCCGATCCAAGACACACATAAGGGAGAGAGAAGGAAAGAAAGAAAAAAGAAGAAGAAACAAGGGAAGAGAGACATATGTTAACCCATATACCCATACACTATAACCATTGGCTAATCAGGTGAGGGGCCGCTTACCCTCAGTTTAATGGATGTCTGTTTGGCGGCACCTGTGATGTTGGTTATACCATGGAAACATCACAATATTGACAATGATTCACATACATTCATTTCATACTATTCTTCAACTCATTGTTGTACTTGTTTCTAGTTGAATGTTTGTTTATATTAGGTTTATGTTTAAGTGTGTTCATGTTTATGTTGAAATTGTACGTCATGAGCTAAGAAAAAACCGAAGCCAAATTCCTTGTATATGTTCACGTACTTGGCCAATGTAGCTGATTCTGATTGTGTAATCAGTTTTTCCTCTAAGTGTTCAGGCTCAGTATAGTGTATTGCTGTTTTACAGGGTAAAGGTATGCTGCTGGTTCTTCAGGATCGAATGTTGACCCTGGTTGACCCCAATGACCGCAGTCTGCTTCACTCCCAGCCAATCAGCAGCATCCGTGTGTGGGGCGTTGGACGTGACCATGATAGGTATTTGAGCATTTCTTCTCTTTCTGAAGCCTTTTTTATTTTGACTGCTGATACCTGGATATGCATTTGGGTGTGACCCTTCAACTTTATCACAAAGGACAAAATACACGCAAAAACATAAGTCACTCTAAAAACTGTGGAACAGACAACATGTGTGCAACTGTTGCTGAATCAGGAGTTTATCTAATCATCAGCAGATGTCATGAGCCTCTTTATAATTCAATTAATTTTTGCACCAACTGCATTCACAACACTGTAATTATGCTCATTGCTTCATGTCTCCAATCCTGACTGTGGACCTGTGGGCCCTTCAGTCATTTGGCAATGTCCCACAGTCTTAACCTTTCACTATTGAGCTGACAGTGTGCTGAGGCTAGCACAGCTGCTAATGGTGGGGAAAGCTAAGCCCTCATTGATATGGACCCCTCAAGGTTTCCATTAACCCGCTGAACACTTCAAACACCTAGAAAACCAACACTGAAATAGAGACATTAGTGCTAATGTAATATGCATACAGTACATGCAGAGATTTAATATGTATGAAGCATGTAGACATATACCAACACACGCACGCACACACACACACACACTCACACTACATACCGACAGACCATCACAACATAAGCAGTTTCTTTTCTGTCAATGCTGAAGCTTGAAGATGTCGGGAGACTCTCTTTGGAGATGTGTCAAACAATGACAAATGAGAAAAGTGCTGTGGGTTTTCAGTCCAAGACGCTGTCCTGTCCTGACATGTGTAATCAGCTGTTAAGAGACTTGGTGAAAATGGAGTTTAAAATAGCGTCTGACTAAGAGGTTTCATCTCACTTCACTCGTCCATACTTGCCAGATCTTATTACCTTTTTTCCCCTTATTCCTCTCTTCTCATGTTCCTTCCATGTCTCTTTTTGGTCTTGCTTTTGTATTTTAAGTGCTGCCATAGTCTCTATCACACAGCTTCCCTTACACCCACTCATTTTCTCCTTCTCCTGCATTTGTTTTTTTTTTTTCTTCTCCCTCAACAGCAACTCTACCACAACATTAGCTCTCTGTGTGTGTGAGAAATAGATAAAGAGAGGGAGAAAGAAAGCGACTCCCTCCACTCTGGTCCGTCTCAGAGGATTGAGAAACTTTCAGTGACTATCTCTCTCAGCCGTAATGGATAAAGCGTGTAGTGGAAAGAAAAGGGGAGGGCTGGGCCAAGCTAGCGCTCCCTTTTATCCTTCTTCTCTCCCTCTCCATCTCTCCCTCTCTCTCATGGCATTACAACTTCCACTCTCTTCATCCTCTCCTCCCTTCGGCTTTTTAAAATCTGTAGTCTACAGTCGGAGTTCCTCTGTTTGGTTTCAGGCTTGTGATTTTAGACACAGTAAAAAATCTGGCTGGGGCATTTGATGCTCTGGGCCTTTTCCATGTATACAGCAAATTGTTTAATTGTACCCTGGATTTTACAAGGCATGAACTGGGTGTTTGTATCTGAGACCAGAGCATATTTTGGCAAAGACTGGAATAACTTAATCCGGCCACTAGAGTGCACTGTTATCCAAGTCTGTAGAGTATTAAGAGGGACCATATAATGCAACTGTGTACACAAGGTTCTATACATCTTCATCCAAGAATCACATTTGGGTGTGATATTAGGGTGTTTGCATGTTTTGTGGGGGTTTTCTGCAGAGATATCCATACCATGTGCACCACCTGAACACAGTATGTGTGTTGAAGTTAGTCAAATATGGTTGTAATTCCAGAATGAAGCTGTGAGGTGGTATAGCAGTGAGAGAATGAGAAAGGAGAATATTGTGGGAAAATGTCAGAGAGAAAGAGAGAGCATTGGTTTGTTGCTTTGTGTTTGATTAAGAAACATAGAAAACACATTTGTGAAAGAGTTTCTGAATGTCTGACTTAAAATGAATCTTAAAATAGACTGTGTATGGACTCTACGTCCGTCTTTCTTTCTGTTTCCTGCCTCTTTTTCTTTCCATCTATCTGAGGAGCATCCCCAGTCTTGTCCTGGATGCTCCCCTCCTTTAACTTGATTCAATATGAATGAGTCCCTTGTCTCTTAAAGGGGGGGCAGGACGAGAGAGAAGGTGGGGTCGAATGCTCGATGAAGTCATGAGGCTATATCTGGAGCACTCAGCAAGTCTGCAGTGTGTACGCCTGTGGATGTGTGAGCACATGTTTGCGTGTGTGTGTGCACTTGAACTGATGAAGTCATAGGTCTATATCTGGAGCACTCTGTTGTGTGTTTGTGTGATCCATGAATGGGTGGGTGCACGCACCCACACCCCACCCACCACCCGTCTTCTTCAGCCCCTCTTTTACTGTCTGTTATGCTCTTGCGCTATTTCTACTCTTTGTCTCCAGTGCTCTTTCAGTCTCTCTCTCATGCCATTGGCTGTACAGTTTTGCCTCTTCTTCTCTGTGCTGCTCTTTGTCCTGTTGTTGCACTTTAGCAGGGTGTAAGCCTACCCCTACCCTTTTGCAGCATCAGTAAGACAAGAGCAAGAGAGACAAAGATAGCAGCAGCTGAGAAAATACTCAAGAAGAAGGCAAAGTGATAGGGCGCCTTTTAGAAAAAGTAGGGATGGAGAGACAGTGAGGGAGGAAAAAAGGCAAAACGAGCAGAGAGGCATGCTGCCTCGCTCACACTGTGCGACACACAGCGGGACTTTACAGGAGACTGTTTAAACCGGGTGAGCAAAGCAAGGGAAGCAGACCATAGATTAAGACACAGAGAGAAAAGGTGTAGCAGAGGGAAGAGGCGGAGGAGGAGGAGGAGGAGAGGCAAGGGGGGAGGGGAAGGAACGAGGGAGAGAAGAAGGGGAAAAGAGCCCCAGAGGATTAAAAAAAAGAAGGAAAAAAAGTGGAGGCAGACGGAACACGGTTTACCCCCAGGTACAGCAGCAAAGGGGGCTGTAGCAATGTCACCGTGGATGAGAAGCTAACAGGGCAGGGAAGTAGTCGTCGGTACCGGGGCGAGGATGTCTGCCTATGTGAGTACCCCTGTCTCTGATTCATTCACTCCATCCATCCATCTATCCATTACCCCACTTACACCCCTCATTCCACCCCAGCATCCCTCCTTTATCTAAGAGTCAGTATGTGTAGAGGACAGAGGACAAACATGTCCCGGCTCCACTTTCCATGTATTTTTGACTCATTTACTACTTAGCCCCCTGCTGCTTTGTGCACCCCAAGCTGTGTACTTTCTGTGTCTGAATAGTCGTCAGGTGTATGGATGCAGGCTGGTGGTGGCAGCACGAGTCACTGAGACATGAGCAGACATTGGGGGAAACCGATAAGAAAGAGCTTAAGAGGGAAAGAAAGAGAGCGAAAGATGAAGTAAGCAGAGGAAGGATTGAGAGAGACAGGATTAAAGAGCCTGGGTGTGCTGCGGGGGTTTTCAAAGTGTGTGTCAAGGCTGTTTTAAGCTATTTGATTTTGCTATTACTATATGTGTGTATTCATTTTTTACTCTAAAATCTGACTATTTTTGACATATACATCCTGTACTGTCTTCTGAATTTGCTTTAGTAAGTATATGTACCAAGGTGAAGGTATGTGTGTGTGTCTACGTGATGAATGTCCATGCCTTCACTGTATGTATGCATATGTGGAGTTTCCCCTCTCTCTCTTTTACCACTGTAACAAGGAAGAGGAGGAGGAGGATGAGGGATGAGAATGGAAACACTAAGCGAAGAATAAAAAGCAACAACGAAATGATTTACGACATCAGGGGGCAGTTCCTGCTTGTTTTCTTGTCCTTGCCGTGTGACACTTATTAGAATTGAGACAACAATGCTGAAGAGCCGCTGTTGCGTACACCTTTAATAGTGTCTTTCCAAAGACCTGATGTCTCTTTGCGTTTATTGCTACCAAAGTGAACTATTGCTACCTTTCTTCTCTAATTGCTCCTGAGCAGATGTGCAAGCACGCAAATACACTCCTGCAAATGCACACACAGTCCACATTTCATTCATATTCATTAGTGGGCAGCAGTGGGACTCTGTTTGCTTATTCCCCCCAGCGCTCACTTGTTTCACCCCACTACTGACCTTCTACTATGGCATGCAGAAAAGAAAAAGTAAGAGAGGGAGAAACATGCAAGCCTCCACTATCATTAATATTTTAATGTTGAACACACTCAAGCTATCGCCTCCAATTATGTCAGTTTTCCTGTGCTGTATATTCCATTTTTTTATTGTCTTTGTATTGTCATTTAGTCTTGGCAAGTTAAATTGCAGCTTATCTGCTGATGTCAAGGCCCCTGTAACCTTAATTAACATGCAAGGCCCCTCCGACGGTCCACAGGGACGAAGCCAAAACACCTAGACCCACTCGATAGATGCCAGAGTGATTGATGGCCTTTCCTTCTCACTCGTGCTCTGCTTTGAGCGCTACCAACCTCTCTCTTTCCCTGCAAGTCATCGGTCCTCCATGTCAGCTCCTTCCACCTACCCACAATCCATCACTACTACTTCTCTCTCTCTCACACACACACACACATACCTTTTGTCCAGATAGGTCCACCCAGGCTCCCAGAGGTCCTCATTCTCTAAAGGCTCATTATGGAAGGAGCTGTGTCCTCCTCACTCTCCAGCCCAGAGTCATATGTCAGACATACAAAATGTGATCACACACACACACACACACACAC
>JAPQRQ010000002.1:22539091-22567511 GCA_037367365.1 Apogon talboti
CCACCACCACTACCACCTTTTCCAGCCAACCCATAGCTTCTCTCAAAGTACTTTCTCCTTTCTCTATCAAGGTTGAATTTTATAGATGCCAGCAGTGTAAAAGGAGGTGAGACAGAGTTCTAAAAGACTGTCTCGTTGTGTCTGGACTTTATTGTCTTACCAGAGGGATGCAGAGTAACGACCTGCCACCAACGCACAGGGAGACCCATTCATTTCACCCAGGTCTATAATTCACAAGGATGCAGTGCAAACATTGGTGTGTATGACGTGCAATTGCACGTTCAGGTGTATTAATGTGTCTATATGCACGTATCCTGCCAGTGAGGTAGACAACAGACATCGAGACACAGTCTGTACATTCTGTCTCTTCCCTGCTTTCAGATTCACAACATCTTGTTTCATTATTGTTTCTTCCCCTCTACAAGCTCACTAAACACACAGTAGCTCTGTGCATGTTTTATTACATCGTGACATAGCTAAAGCAGCTCTAGTTTTTCCACTGTTTCTTTTATGTGGAATGTTAAAAGTAGGACAAAAGTACATGCCAATCTCCTCCAGAGGAAACCTCTTCATTTAAGTAGCAGTGTGTTCTTCACTGTCTAACAGCCACAGGTTCGTGGCTGTGCTGGAATTTTTTATTTTTTTTTGCAAAGTATGGCGGTTATAGTAGCTTTAGCACCACTAAGCATATTCAGCACACTGGTTCCAGGATAGATGTAGGGTAAACTGTGCAGCATAAACTCAGACGCCAGTTCCAAACAACTGCCTCTGGGGCTGTTACGGCATTTGATTTTATTGCTAATTAATGGGGTGTTTTGTTTGAGAAAAGCAATAAAGGAAGAGCTCAAGTCAGGCGTGTTTTGCCACATCGCACCTTTTAGATGTGTTACTCCAAGGGGAGTGATTGTCATTGATTAGGAAGGGGAGGATAAAAGATACACATTGCTTTGTGAGTTGATAAAAGGAGTGTATCAGTGTAATATATCAATATTATAGTTACTGATTAGGGATGTCAAGAACAGAACAAAAACATGCTTGGAGTAAGAACAGCAGGACATGAACATAGAAGAGCAATAGGTAAGGCACTGTCAAAGGGTTTGGGAAAGGTAAATAATGCAAAAACTTAACTCTGAAACTAACTCTGCGTAAACTCAGACTTAAAAGAACTTTCATTTTCAAAAGCCAACATAGAGCAACAGATGTTCCTGCCTGTCACATAATTCTCACAAGCACCCATTGATTCAACATGTTCACTAATGTCAAACACCCACTGTGGGTGCAAATATAGAAACATAGTGTTTCTATGAAACTCACTTACTATGGGCTGTGTACGGTAAAAGACGCTGTCAATCATCATGTCCTCCAGCAGCTGTTGATCTGTACAGAAGAAGATTAAAATAAGGTTAAGGACAGAAATGGAAAAGTAGATAATATGGATTCCAATTACTAAACACATTTATGAGTAATAATGATGCATATTAGCAGTTACCGTTATTACCCCTAGAAACCATTTGTAGCACGGGACAGGCCCAAAAAAGTATTCCTATATTAAGTACAATTCCATAATCTAATGATGAGAGATTGTCTAGAAAAATTAGGGGAAAAGAGATTTAATAAAAGAGCAAGACAGGCTCCTAGAGGCACCCCGAATTATCGTGATTTAATTTGAAAAGATAATTCAATTAAATGAGAGGGGTTTAATTTACCATGATTAAATGCTTATTCAGTGTTTAATTACAGTTAATTTGATTCTTTATTTCCATACTTTCTGTCATTTCTTGTGTCTATAGTTAATGGGTGTGACTAATGACAATTAAAAACACTTGCCGCAATAAACAGACCACATCTATAATGAAACCAAATACAGCAAGCATACATGTATTATGTACCAGACTCATTTTGGTTTCTGCAGAGGATACAATCTTGTTTTTAAACTGTCATTTTTTTTAACAGTTACTGGACTTGCACAGTTTAATATTTAATTTATCTGCAAATTGGCAAGACAAAATTATTGCTAAATAATAACATTAGTATTGCACTTACTTGAATTTGTGATAATCATTTCTATCCACCGGCATAAAAACATCTGAATGAAGCTAACAGACATAGAAATTTTATCACTATTTTAACATCACTTACTACCACCAAACTGCTGTCCTTTCAATGACATTACCTTGTTGCAACCATTGTTCTAATATGAGTTCCACAAAGAACTATAGCTTTGGAAAGTTTAGTAAAGTTACATGTGCCATGTTCAATTTCTATTAACGTAAGGAAATGAGAAATACAATTCATTTTGTATTTTATATTTGTTATGGCATAAGGCATCTTTGAGTAAACACTGTTTTATTATGGTAGAAAATTATATTTGACATTGGTCTGAAAATTTGCATGTCTGCTTTATGGCATTTCTCTTGGTTTTATAGTGCTTTGTAGAGATGTAAATGGTTTCAAGGTCTGATTATGATTCACTTGTCGACAATTCAAATGCACGATTCTCAGTGCACTTGAAAGTATTATATCTTCAATTTCCTACTGCTACTTAAGCTGTCAGACCGATTTGAACTCATTTTTATTTAGAAAGTGTGTTTTCTTTTTTTTTTAATCAGACGACAGTAGACTATAACATAAACATGCAGTGGTCTATGAGACTCACCTCAATAAACATTACAAAACATGGACATAAATTCTTCTGCAGTGCATCACAAATTGAGATGTAAATATTAATAGTCCTGGGAATTCATTTATGATGTCCACATCAACTCCTTTCTTTGACTCGAGAAATTTCCACACCTCTAATGCTTTATGGGGCTTTTTTAATCACCATTACTTGGCTGTTGTACCATTCAGCCAGTGACTGCTTCACTACCCAACAGGATGCTTACTCTCTGAAATATACATAAAACCACACACAGACTTATTCCTTCCATTCCCATCTGTGAACAGTGGACTCGCCTTTTTAATTTGAAAGGTAATGAAAAGATGGCACTGTTATCTCTTTTTTCTTGTTGGGATTAAAGACCAGCTGCTTCCAAAGCCATTCTGCAGGTACAGTGTTTGCTCATTATACACTTGGACTAGGACAAGAATAATTACTCTAACATGGTGAGAAGCAAATAGAAAGCAAAAATGTGGTGTATGTGTATCTATGGGTGCGAAACCTACTCCAGAATTAATGTGAATATGCAGTTTGTGTGTATGACATAAAGGTCATCTCTTTCTGTTCTTAACAGAAGTGCTTTTTAAGGTGCAAAAAGCATGTAGGCTCAGGACAGACTCCCTCTAAAATATTGTAGAAACCACTGACCCTGCAGTTAGCTTAACCAATTAAACTGTACTATAGGCCTCAGTGAAATGGACACTGACTAGAAAGCATACAGGGCAGAACAAACATACCCTGATAGACAGGCACACAAAAAGCAATGACATAAAAATAAATAAACGCATGTAACTGAAGTTATCTGTATTTCTAGAAACAATCAACAGCAGTGGTCTAATTTATTGAAGATATAGGTTAGTGAGGTTTACAATAGTGGTCATTACTGCAGAAGGCCTTAAAGATAAGCCCTTGAGAGATAACCATTCACGGCTCAGCACAGACCCAGAGGGGGCCACAATGGCTGGTTCTATAGAGGTCATAGTCTTTTATACGCTATAAATCACCTACACTTGTTTGGATAAACCATTTAAAATCACCTATGAATTTCTTTCAGGAGACAATACGGTACAGCAGGATGGTGTTTTACTGTGTGGCTAGCTAGAATGTCAGTACTCATGGTTCTACAGGATGTAAAAATAGTTTTATAAGAAGGGATTCTCAGATATACAGTATTGGTTTAACATCAGTATCTGTCTTTATGAGCTTTGATAACTGATGTCAGTTGGCAATGGCCAATGTTTTTCCTATAGTGTTATATTAAAGCTTGTTTTCTGAAAGTGCATGACTAAGCTTATATTTGTTCTCACTCAAATATAGTAGCATGAAAGCCTTGTTGCCCTGGAAAAACAAGCAAAATCATAACAAAAATAGAAGAAAAAAGTATCAGTGTTGACATCGGCCAAGTTATTATCTTAAATATTTCAATTGGTCCAGAATTTAACAAGGCACTTGATTTGCACCAGCAGGGGGGAGACTGGGCATGGCATGACTAGTGTTTAGATTGTGTGCATTGTGTTGTCCATTCAGGTATTGTACAATAAGCAGTGAGTGATGGTGACTGTGGTCAAACAAATCCTCTGTGAGAGAGCCAAACCTGGATTCTGGCCTTTTTTTCTCTTCAATCAAGTCTTTGTCTACAAATGTTCCACATCACTACACCAGATTGCACATTAATCTATCATAGGACCAGCCAAAAAGAGAGTTACATAATCACTTTTGCATTTAATAGCAAATCTATCTCACATATTACACATCTTCACAGTTAAATATTTGTTGTTGCTGTGATACCTGATCTGTGTTCTCACCCTGGTATTTCTAAACACAGCCATGCATTTAGAATGGTCCAAACAACCTTACGAGTTGCACATACAGAATACAGCCTCCACAGTGAAAGTCATTCCTGCAGCCCCGCTGGACAGTATGGACAATGAGGCAGAAACACTCAGAGGAGTAGCAAGCGGAAAAAAACAGACAGAAAAGAAGGTGATGAAGGGAACGGAACTCTACTGATCTACAAGGTCAACTTACACCAGTAAAACCAATAAAAGTAAAACCGTCAAAAATTGAGTATGTGTAGTTTCACATTATCATATACTGTACTTAAGCATTCAGAACATAATAGAAATAAACAAGAGATGAAACCTTTGCTTAGCTACATAAATTCTCTCTAGGCCACTGATCAAGCACACGGTCACTCAGTCATGAAAAAGGCTTTTGGAGAGGTCAAATAAAAAAGAACCCTGATGACATAAGAGCAAGGAAAGAGACAGAGTCAAGTAGAGAAAGGAAAATTTGTTATTTGTTATTTGCTAATATTTGTTATTTCAGCAACTCCAGATTCTCCTTTGTTTACAAAATGTCAAATCTCCACCAGAGTAAACACTCTCACCAACTCTCACTTCATATTTCAGTAATGTTTGACAGTCACAGCAACAGACACGTCTGTGTCCTCCAATATAGAGCTTACTGAGCGACTTTTTTGTTTGGAGCAGATAAGAGTTATAATCACGAGATCAATACTAGAGCTCATTGGCATTTTGCTCTGTGCGTTTTTCGCTGCTGAAGCATTTCTTCTTTAGGTTAACAACTGACCTCAGCTCAATTTTGGATCAGTCATTCCGAGGCAGTGCACAAATGATGTGTGTGTGTGGGTTGGTGGATGTGTGTGACTGCCAGCAAATGCATATGTTTGTGTGTGACTAGCAAATCAATTTATGCACCAAAAGTCAGCCTGCTCTTACAAGGAAGAGGATAGATTAACATTGGCTTCCAGGCTGTGTCATTTCATCTGCACCCAATTTCACCACATAGCCAGTGCAAGACAGTCTGACATGTGACCAAAATACATAAAACAACTTTCCAATCATTGTTAAAATGGAAAATTATTTAGTGTAAGATAAACAGGTGAATTCTAGTTTCCTCTCTACATTTCATTTTCTGTTCAGACTTAGGCCCATAACAAAAGCAGTAAAATTAAAGAAACTACTACATTAATCTGCTCATTATGCCATAAAACAGCAAATGGTGGCCTTTCAGCTTCTCTTCATTTTAATTTATCTCTGTTGTAGTATTCCAGTGACTGAAATATGCAAAACTAAGCCCACAGAAGAAAAACTTTTATCTAAACATGCCAAAAGGAGATGGAATTTAAGAGCAAATATAATGACTGTAACAACTTCAAAAGGATCGAGCTATTGTCTAAATTATAATGTACTTAATTTCACATCAAATCCCTCATTCTAGATTTGTATGTTTTTAAAGCAGAAATAAAAGGAATACGGGTAAAAAATAATAGTGTGGTGATAACAGCAACTTTGCTAATTATGTTAAATATTATTCATAGCAATCGAGTCAGTTTCACTTGGAAATGCAGGCACTGTGACCTGCAGCAGGAACTCTCATTGCAGTGAGGTACAGAAACTTGTGATGATGGATATTTTTGAGGTAGCCTGCATTAATTGGGGACATGTAGGCCTAGGGCTTATCCAGACTCAGTAGATTGATAGTAAAGAACAAAATCATTCATGGCTACGAGGGTGTACCTACTACCTGACCTCTCCATCCAAAGAACACTTTAATCGATTCTGTCCGGCTCCCTGCACTGACAGTCGCGTAACCTCCCCTCCCTTATCACCATGGCGATTACACACCTCTGTGACTTCGGCCACCCAGGCCGTACCTTCCTTCCGGATAGAAGATTATAGGCCAGATTGATTTGTAGCATCACACAGAAATCCCCCTGGTCGTTCAAGCATTTTCTCCTCTTCTACTCGCCCTTCATCAATCTATCTGTATTCAATTCTACCTGTCAATTAGCTTCCTCAGGGCTATTCATTCTCATCTCAAAGCGCTGTTTGTTTGCCTAGAATCAAATGAATTTTACTTGCATTTTAATGTGCCTGGAATGAATCAAAATAGAGGGTGCAGAAGACCCTACGCTATGGTGTCCTTGCTCTCCCAGAATATAGAAGAATATGGTGTAAGTGCACTTATAACGCAAAGTCTGCAGCAGCAATAGGAAGAAAGTGAAGAAATAAAACATTATTGACAAAGCATTCAATAAGTTAAGCCTACTATAAATTTACTTACATTTAAGTGTATTGAAGGCCAGCTCATATGCTGTTCGATGCATGTCCTCATCTTTGACTTCAGGCAAAGGAACTCCTCTCTCTTTGCCATAACTCACCACCCGGTGGGCAGCAGGTTTCTCCAGGTAATTGTTCTGGAAGAGGATTGATGCCAGCAGGTAGACTCTGTCTGAAAAGCCGAGTTGACCTTGGCCAATGGAGATGAGCTCCAGAGGCAGGGATGGTTCCTCACTTTCAGCTGGGCCATCCAGAGGTGTCAAGTCTGTGATGTTTGGAGTTTCAGGGCCAGATTTTTTTTTCTTTTTTCCATTGTTTTTTGTCCTTCCTCCACTGTTGTTATTTTTAACCATTTTCTCAGAGTTGGGTTTATTCTCCTACAATATAAAACAGCATAAATTCTACACCAAGGGCAAACATATAATTTAATTCATAGTTATCAAACACAAAACAAAATTAGGCCTTATATAATGATTATAACCATGGTTCAGATGTTTTAGGTGCCTTATTTTTAAGTTAAATTACTTATATTTTTAACCTTGAGCTGCAACTATAGCTACTCGAAATATTGTACAAAAATTCAATATGAATTAGGCTGTAGTGGTATTTTATACTATGTTAATATTATTTAATATACTTGATGTATTGTTCCTTAGATGACTACTGCATTGTTACGTCGGAGGTACTGTAAACTGAATTTAGTTACATCCGCCTGCGTTAACAATTCACCTATGGGTCTCTTATGATTACTTTAAACATAAGTGATAATGTTAGTTTATCTCAGCAAGCATTAGTTCCAAAAATTATTTAACAATGGCAACGGTAACGTACGTATGTCCATCTGAGCGTCAGTGTGACTGAGTTTAGATAGCTAATGTTTACCTTATGAGGCGCATCCGTTTTTCTTCCAAAAGTACTCGTGTCCTGGACTCTTAATATGTAACTTAATGACACATTTGGAATTAACTAATTAAGTAGGCAGTCCTGTTTGTTTCCCAAATCTCGACTCGTACAAAGTATCAACCACCAATAAATTCCCCACTAAATCTCGGTCCGTTATAAACCGACGGGCGTTTCCACAGACGGAGAATCCTCTGTAGCATTAAATTGTTTTAATCTAATTTATCCCCGCAAATTAATAAGTCCTACAAATGTTGAGGTTTGTGGCTGATTATTCCCCTCACTTAACTGACAACAAAACTTTGCAAAGTCTGCCATCACTGCGTGCAACATTTTGGATTGGCGTGCCTACATCACCATGGTAACGTATGCTAATTTCAAGGTCCTATTCTTCACGGATCAAGAATTAATCTTCTTAAGACGGAATGTCCTCTGCCTATCTGCAGCATTACGAACTTGTTAAAGGTTTACGGAGTTTTATGTCAAACGAAAGCTAATGACAACATTGGTGGACAGTAAAACATAAACACATAAACTTAGAACAATTTGCTGAGGTCGTACAGCACTCACAGAAAATTACCAGGAGTCCATGAAGGAGCCACAGAAATCTGTCTGTCAAAGACTCTGACTGTGTCTATGGTACCCAGCCGCAGGGGCGAGACCAGAACTTATGGACCCATAAACAGTAGCCGGCTCTCAACCAGGACTCCCTCCTAGACATAGAATTATTTTCGTGGAGTTCCAAAACAAATTTATTTTCCTTTAACCTTTTCCTAAGTGATTTATCACCATTTCTTATAATATTATTCTCTGCAGTTTGCATTTTCAGTCAAAATCAGGCACTTAATTTACTGATGTTCATGAATGCTCAAAATAAATTCAAAGGTTATTATATCAAACTAGATAAAATTGAAATAAAAGTGTTTTACATTCATTAACTCAATGTAAAACAAGCATCAACAGCCACTGTCAATTGAAAGACTATGTGGTTTTTAGTGATGAATCAATGTTTCAAATCATGACGGTGTTTCCATATTCACCACTTCTTAACATCCAAATGGGTCATAACTGATGACTCTGAAAATGTGAGATATTGCATTTTACCTGAATTATTTCAATGCATTGATAGGGATAGTGGTTTAAAAGTGATTAAACATTTTAGAATAGTTGATGCTTTTGGTTGTCGAATATATTGTCTTTAAAATATGAACTTAATTCCTGTGGTAAAAGTTCAGAAATTCAACTATTATAAATATATCTACTCAGTACATTTCCACATCAGGTTTGTTATTAGTGTATATGTCTATCTCACTGTGATTTCCCCTTGTGTCTACATCTAAATAGCAATGTAATACCGGTCTAAGTGGTCATTTTCCCAGCAGTCTTTCCCTCAGTGTCTGAACTGCAATGCCAGTCCAAATTACATGGTTCCTACTTCTCCTGGTCTCCCATGGTGATTACAGCCTGCTGTGGCCTATGCGGCTCAATGAGCACTAATGGCACACAGTCCAGTTGGCTTCCTTTTGTCAGAAAATTTAAGATATTCTCAATTACATCAGTTCAGTGTGACAGTCACTTTAGAGAGTAGAATAAAAAAATGAAGTAAAAAAAAAAACTGTTATTGTGCTCATCACTGCTCATACTGGACAGACTGTTCACTATAATCAACAGCTGTCCTCTGCCCCCATGTACTTGACTTGCTAACTCACTTCATTATTAACCTTAAGATTTAATGACAGGACTGCAGACACTAGTGTCACACAAGTGTCACACATTACACAATAACCTAAAATTCTAGTAGAATCACCCATGATTTTTTGTCATATCAGTAGTTTTATATTTTGAGCCTGAATTACTGCAGATAATGGGTGTGGAAATCCTATGGTGCAATCTTATGCAGTTCTGTGTTGCTACATACAGCTTCAAACACTAAGCTCTGGGCCATCCACCATGTCTGCGGCTGCTAAGGAAAGGATTGCCCTCTAGTGTTAACTTAAGGTAGCACAGTAAAGAATCTGAAAGAGACACTGATGAAGTGTAATGTGATTTCCACGGTGTGTTTATGAACTGCTGGTTGTGCTCCTTGCCTGACGGAGCACTTTAAAAGTGAGCAAGTCAAGTTATTCATTAGTACAAGCCAGTGTTTGAATAAGTAACATGACCAGCAAAATCACCGCAAAGCCTACTTTTAAAAGATAAATGTATTTGCATCACACATTTTCACCAGCAAAATGTATCTTAAGTAACAATTACAATGCTGACTGGCCTGTTTTAATACCTATTTAAACTATATTTACATACAATACCACAGGGGTTATCAGGTAGTACATCATACTGTAAAAACACACCATATATTTTACGCAAACTATAATATCTCCCCAGCTATAAGTATTATGCTGCACAGAAATGAAAAAAGGAAATAACTAATGTACCTATAAGTAGGCTTATATTGAGGGCTTGTTACTTTCCACCTTTGATTTCATATGCCCCTTATTTATACCATCTTGTACTCTGCTGTTTACTCCT
Source organism: Apogon talboti (assembly GCA_037367365.1). NCBI lineage: Eukaryota > Metazoa > Chordata > Actinopteri > Kurtiformes > Apogonidae > Apogon > Apogon talboti. The sequence continues at coordinate 22,549,262 of JAPQRQ010000002.1, forward strand.
GTCCTTTCATGCACACTTGTACACATACATCCATCCATATATTTGTACACCCACACAACAGGAACAAACTCATTCACCCAGAGTTTAAGGTATGGACTTTTGGAGAGGGGCTGTCTGAACATGCCCATGGTACATTATTGATGCTCCATATTAACTTACATCCTTGCTGCTTGTGCTTACAAACAAAGCTTGCTCATTAACTATTCACTGGATGATTTTAAACAGAAAAATGATTCTGCAGATCCGGAGTGTGCACTGTCGCTGTGTCTGTCAGCCCCAGGCATCTGATTTCACAGTAGTGAATAAGACATGTGGAGCCTTTACCAGGCCATATTTTTACTTGACAGTGGATCCCTTTACATGTACTCAACGGTCAGACGGTGATGTAGTTGAGCCTTAAAGCCATGACTAAGGGGGACAGTGATAGGTTGTACATTTACCACATGTTAATGTGGGAAATATATCCATTTCATTGTGGTTTTTGGACTGAAAATGTATAGGCATGGCCTGGATCAGTAAGCAACATGCAGTACTGTCGCACGTTCAGTGTTATGTTCATGGTAAATCAAAAGGTCAAATGTTTTAATGATTAAGCTCAAATGTCATGTGCATAATAAAATACTAAGTCGAAATGTTTTAATACTGAAGAATACAGCGCGGTTTCTAAAAGACTGACTACAAAGTATATTTTATTTATATGACTGTAACCTAGTTTAACATACAACATGTTTATAAAAAAGAAAACAGTCTCCATCTTTTTTTGATTAAAACTTGCAAGTACAGACAAGTGAAATACTGTGTTTTTTTTCTCTGCAGCATCTCTGTTTGGTCATGGTGCCTTTCCAATGATGAGAATACTCATGAGGAAAACCATGATGAAGAAGATCCACATGAAGAACCGATCCATCACCTTGGCAATCTTCTTCCATTCTGCTCCCTTTGCACATGTGGCCCTCTGTTCCCGGAAGCAGTTTGCAATATACTCAACGTTACGCACCAGCTTGGTGTCAGAACCAGGAATGCTACTGCCGTGGGTACAAAACACACAGGGGCCAAAGGTTACAGTAGGGCCTTGAGCTGGATGCTTTTTATCTTCAGAGCAGCAGGGAAGCTTTTGTTCTTCAGGATAGCAGGGGACTTTCTGGTCTTCTTTACAGCAGTCACCTGTTGCAATTCTGCCATTAGAGCCTTCATGTTTTCCAGGTGCAAAGTCTCTCTCCTCCCTGGTGATGTGGTGCTGTGCTTTTAGTCTCGGATGCTGTTGTGGCTTGGGGGTCTGAGGCCTGGGATATCTGTGACCATGTCGCTCGTCTCGGCCGCCGTTGTTCCCTGGTTTACCGTTTGCATGAACGTGGGGACTGGTGCGCTGGGGATGAACATCATCCTGGGGGGAGTGAGATGACGAAGAAGTGGAAGAAGCAGAGGCACAGTTCTCTCCCACCTCATGAACAAAGAAAATCTTGGACATGTAGTCAATGATGAGGACTTTTGCCCAGTGAGGTACTGGTTTGGCCTCAGCTCCACAGAAGTGGATGTTCATGATGAAAATAGTGAGAGCTGTGGACGCTGTGACCATGGTCATAGTGGCAATGTAGTATTTCCCTGTGTAACAGCGAGGAGAAAAAACACACAGCAGAAGTTTTCTATTAAAAATGTACGTTTTTGAGTCTTGAAAAATGTTGTCCCTATGGATGATTATGTGCTACGATGTGAGTGAGCTATGAAAATAGAAGAATTGATCAATCCGTATAATAATAACATATAGTGTTTCCTTTGTCCTCATATGTTCAATGCTAATAATGTTGTGATTATTAGCATCTAGTATTAGCATGTGTTATTAGTAATGTAGGTAATACAGCGTTGACCAATTACACACAAAAGGGAGTTTTTGCACATCACTCCGATTATGTTAAAATTAAAATTAACAAGTGGTGCCAGGCACAACAAGCCCCACCCCTCCTATGTATTGTACCTTATTTTGGCATGGATCCAGCTGATTTCATCATGTCTATGCATGTGCTGATGTCAGTATATCAATTGTCTCTATATATGTGACAAGTTTGAAGTAAATTGAAACAAAATTGATGTTTTTATAGACATTTGTAATTTCGCCCATTATAAGTAAATGCGAAAAATAAAAAGATTTTAAAAATTCATAAAAAGTTGGAACTTTGACCTACTTTCCCAAAATGTAATCACATCTATTCTGGGTCACTGGCAATCTACAAACCCAATTTGGTATGAATTCAACCAATAGTTTTGCTGCCAGAGTGTTAACAAACAAAAAACAAACAAACCGAACCAAAAACAATACCCCTTGCCTCCCCTTTGGGGGGGGTGGGGTAAAAAAGACCAATGTGCAGAATTTTGACCAGACAGGCATTGCCTTGTGGTATCATGTGAAAAAAAAAAACAGTATTGCATTGCATTGCATCCTCTCATTCTCAAATACTTCAAAGGGTAATTTCAAAGCTGCTTTGATTTTATACAGTATAAATTTTTTGGCTTCATCCCAAACACTCATACCTATCAGCGGCACACTCTCTGAAGGCGGCATGCTCTCAGCCACCATTAGCTGGAACACTGTGAGAGCCAGGAGAACCGTCACCCCCAGGGAAACCTTCTCCCCAGAGTCTGCTGGCAGGTAGAATCCCAGAGGAGCCAAGAAGGAGATGAGGAAACAGGGTAGGAGGAGGTTGAAGATGTAGAAGGAGGAGCGGCGCTGCAGCAGTACAGTGTATGTGATGTCTGGATATGGGTCAGAGCAGCAGCCGTACATAATGACGTTCTTAGTGGCCGGCATTCCATGACACTCCCACTCCACGTTTTCCACAAAGTCTGACAGGTCACCACTGTCCATTCCCATAATTATGTCTACCTGGAATAATGAGTAATGCATGAGGGAAACATCCAGCTCCACACAGTGAACTCAATCGTGTTACATAGCTTTGTCAGCAGTGGTCTAGTTGGAATTTGGGTTAACGATAATAACCTTTAACTAAATGCAAATGTTTGTGCAGTCATAAGCACAAACACAGAGAGACTGATTTCTTCTTGGAAAAACAATGCAACAATGCAATACCTGATTGCCATTGTAGGTCCACGAACCAAAGGTGAGGTTACATTCCTGGCTGTCAAAAGGAAAGTAGGAAACATCCACCACACAGGAGCTCTTAGTGATGGCAGGAGCATCCCAGGTTATCTCTCCATTGTAGCGCAGTCGGACATTGGTGTCCATTGGCCCTGAGAAGTCATCATCAGCCCTGCAGCAAGGAAAACCAGTTGAGATGCATCCACCAAAGTGCACAGAAGCCATTTACTTAAAATGTGGGAAACTGTTGTGAAAGAGGTCAGCTCCAATCTAAAATCCAATTGCTAGTGCACTTTGGATTATGCTGGAAAATGCATTTGAGTCAACAGTTTAAAGACAGGCTGTTAGAATCTAATCCAAGCTACTACAGCAGTATTGTAATAAAGCTATTTAAAGTTTCCAAGAAGTACAGCATCAATGCTTTGCGGTTTCTGTGAAAAGGCCATTTAAGGCCATTTTGTTTTTGCTGACTGAAGAGCTCTGCAACTTTTCACTTGTGCCATATAATTCAAGCAGATTATTAGAGTGTAATGATAATATTAAAGTAGGAAAGAGTACGAGTGTAATATTGAAGAGCAAGAGCCCTGACACTGTAGAAGTGTTTAGCTCCCAAGGGTGTGTATTTTGTCTGTATCTTTATCTCTTACTAAGGTTTTCTAGGATAATACTACATTAACACAGAGTTTTAAGCTTCACAAGGGTTTGACAGGAACAGCGAATTGGAAATTATCGTGTTCTGTGTTTTTCTGTGTGAGTGTGTGTGACGTACGGGCGTACTTGTTATAAAGGACAAGGTCAGGTCTCCACACCAGGCTGCTGGGGATGTGGATGACATCTAGTCCGTCATAGTCCTCCTTGTTCCACCTCAGGTATGCATCATGCCATGTTTGTCTAATCCACAGGTAGGCAATCAGCACCTGGTTTCTCTCATCCTTCACAGTCAGCATTACAAAAATTGAACAAAAAAATGAGTTAGCTTCTGCAAATACATCCACACACTGACACACAGGTGATACCCACTGTCAGTAGCTCATTGAGATCATCTGGAGCTTTCGATTAACTCCCTATGAGCATTATGTGAGACGATACACTTCAGCTGAAACCCAGACCTGTCTGTCAATATCGGGTGGATGAGCAGAGTTGCTGCTGTGGGATGTGGGTGGGTGTGGGTGGTTTTGCTATCTGTGCCAAGGCTTCACTGAAGCATTGAACGAGGAAAGCATAAGCGCTTTGGGTAACAGGATACTCCAATACACACACTCAGTAGTTGTCTGGCTCTCACTCTTTCCCTCTCATACGTGACAGGCTGACATTAGCACAGAGAATCTGGTATGTCACAGTGAGATTTTGCAGTCAGTGAATGTAGCTGTTTTGTCTCTTCAACAATACACATCCCGAATGACATGCAAAACACAAGTGCTAATTCTCTGGGGGCTGACACAGCATTGAACCTGAACGGGAACCTGATCCAGCTGAGTAACAGTAAGCTCTGCCTGTGCAGTAGGAGGTCTAGCTGTCATTCATACACTACACATCAGTATGCAGCCTTTGGTAACCACTGTATTTGCAGTAATGAAAACAGTAGCAGCACACATACTCTATAATACAGATTTAACTTAACTTTAACAATTCAACAATCTCATCTTGATGTTTTATGCCCTATTGCCTATAATGAGCTATAATAGGCTTTCTGTAATTACATGGACTTTGCCAAAGTCCTCAACTCCAGTAAAAACACCACAGCTGTAAAATTAGTTTACTGTTAACCAGAGAATGGTGTGATTGTAACTGTAATGCATTTGTAATTGGTCACCCATAAAACTGTATAAATTTTTTATGGCGCCTTAATTTGGAATGAGCATGGTCATTACTGAGCAACAGTCACGTAATATTCATCAAAATAACATTCACAGTACGTCGCTATAAATGTTGACATCTACACTTGAGACATTTTACAGTTAATTTAGTTTATATTATTATTTGGCCAGAAATATATTTCAGTCGTATATTACAAAAGACTTCTAGACTCAATACAAGTAGCCTTCCTAGAGTATAATGAGCTTTTGTGATCTTTCCTTTTGAGCAAGTACCCACCATGTCCTTGATCTGAGACAGGGTGATCTGTAAGGTGACGTTGAGGGCGCTGTCTGTGTCCTCCACCGGTCGCAGGGCACTGGAATAATTCTCCATCAAATCATTTAGGAGCTTCTGGGCATAGTGACCCTCTGCTGAATGAACCACTGCAGGGAAATAAAACAAACAGGTCATCTGTCAATTTTACTGTTGCAACAGAACATTGTGCTTTTTTATGTGGGACTGTCGCCACCTGCAAACTTACAGGGTTCAAATAATATAGAGTCATGTACATATTTGCAATTGTTTATCTGTAGCTTATGAAAATGTGGTTTGTAAAATGGCAGCTGATGGAATACCCCACACTTTAGAGAGCTACTTGATGATTGAATATGGACACAATACATCAAAATTGGTTTATTTTAAAGACTGCCTTAAAAAATCTCTTAAATCTTCAATGAATGAAAGAATAAAGAGAAAGGAAATAAAGGTTTTAATGCATTAGTAACAAATATGTTAGTTTCTTTTAGTTGATTAGCTAAGTGATTTGTAAGAGGCTGAACTTAGATTTTCATTTGAGGTTTTTCAGTTCAGAGTGCTTTAACCCTTTATAGGGCACTCATGGAAATACTCTGAAATTCAAGACTTCAACCTTAGTGTGTGATTCCAGGACCTAATAAGACTTTATTGCTTTTGTAAAAATTTTCAAAAAATGTTATTGTTATGTAGAAAATTAAAGTCAATGAAGTTACCATATTTGGTTCCTTACCCATAAATGGCAAAAAAAAAAAAAAATCTAAGAAGTAAATACAAAAAATACAAGAAAAACACAAGGTAAGGTGAAAAGAACATGTATTTTAGAACTGTTGCTCTCACTGTCTTGCAATGTATATTACAAGACAGTGAGATATGACCAAAGATAGTCACTTGCCCCATAAAGGGTTAACAGCATGAATAGGACATAATTCAATAATGACATAAGAAAATACTGCTTCTATTACTCATTCAACAACTGCCAATTATACTAATAATAATGTTAATAATAATGGAAACAATTTTTTAAAAATTGTTTCCATGTGTTTTCCTGAAACACATGGAAATGAGAGTTTGCACAACTTTAAAATTGCAAAATGTTTTCAACTATTGAAAGTGCAAAGACTTGTAAATTTGATTACAAGTAAGCGCGTCTTACCTTCAGGAAGCAGCAGCGCCAGACAGATAAGCCGGATCATCTTGAGTATTTTAAATAACCTCCAGGATTAAATATAATGTGTCTGCAGCCACCAATCTAACAGCCCGAGGTTTCATTGAGTAAAAGGCCTACATGACGTCCATTCAACCCCAATTGAACTCAGTTTGCAGATAGCAAGGCACCATTTCATTTGGTCTTCCTCTCAGTCAAGCCAGCTCTTAGTGCTTGGCAGGGGAGGCAGCATGTCTACTGACTGAGACACGGAATTAAACTCCAGCTATCACATAGCACCAGCAGACAGAGAGAAACAGGATGCCCCTGAATGATCGCATCACCACACACAGGCTATTCATCTGTCAGTCATACACCTGCTGCCAGGTGGTTATTCCTATACAATACTGTCAATAGACAGGAAGGTACAGGGGACACTGTCAGTACTTTTACTCAAGTACAAAACTGAGATATTTGTACTTTACTTGAGTATCTTCATTTTTTTTTTTTGCAACTTTACACTTTGACTCCACTACATCTCAGAGTCAAATATTATAGACATTATAAAGCTAAAAAAAAAAAAACAATACAGCATTAGTCTAACAGCTTTAGTTACTGGTTTACACTTTTTCTCATAGGTCCTGTCCATTGAAAACCATGTGTCTTCTCATGTACTGAATAAACTCTTTAAAAATGTCAAAAAACAGAAAACAGGCCTCTCTTTCCGACCTTGTGTAAAGGTTCTCACAGGACAATATCATCAATATATGATGATCTTATACAATACGATGCATTACGTTTTCCACTTGACATCCAGAAGATAAATGTTGTGTATCCTCTGGGCCCAATCTTTCAGAATTATATATTTATGATCTCTTCTGTCATTTCTGTCCTTTATATTTTTGTTTCATTATGTAATTTCATTCTTATCCTCTACATTGTTTGCTTTCATCTTGAATTCTTATGTTTTTTTTATGTTTTTGCAACTTTTACGTCACTTTCATCTCATTACGTCTTTTACAATTTGGACCTTCCCTCTATGTTTCACTTGGCTTTGGTGAGGTCGACATTTACATTGCAGAGAACACTTTTCTCTTGTGCACTTTACTCTGAAAATTAGCAACCCAGTAAAAACACCTCCACGACACATTTCCAACCCTAAGTTTGTGGCTTCCCATTTTTTTCTGCCTGAGGCCTGACACATACTGTCTCCTTCTACATCCAAATCTCTTATATTTTTCCCACAATTATTTTTTGTCTTGTTTCATCTTTTATGATTGAGGCCTCTCCTCCACATTTCTCAACAGTTATAAAATATTCTTTATTACTTTGGAAAATGAATACATATAGCATATTATTGTTATTTACCTTGTGTAGCCAAAAAGTGTTTCACCCTTTACTATTTTGTTACATCACTTTTAACTTTGATTACAGCACAGATTCAACATGGCATTGTTTCAATGAGCTTGTGCAATGTCACATTATTATTTCCGTCCATGCATTAATTTTTGGCCAGGATCTTGCATTGATGATGGGGATCTTGTGTACACTATTTTCCAGCACATTCCAACTATTCTCAGTGGGATTCAGGTCTGGCTGAAAAAATAAAAACCTATGCATTTTACTTGAACTGGCAACAAAATAAAGACTTATTCTGGCTCCTGACCCTAGATTTGGAAAAGGTGGCTGTAACCTACCTACAATTATATACAATATCACAAGTGAGCTCAACCTGATACATCTACAGCAGTAAAATACACACACATTAATGTAGAGCAGTATTAAAAACACAGGTTATTTTACTCTGTGATCATTTTTTCCTTCCATTCTTTGAGTAATTACATTTTACATATAATTCCACACTTTTACTTATACTGCAGTGTTTTCAGTGTAGTATTAGTGGATTGGCACTTTTAGATACAAGTATCTGAATACTTCAGAATACCAACAGTCAATTAATAATTTGACTCAACTGATAAAAAAATCTAAAAACTGCATACAACACATATATAAAATATTCAGATTTTATATTTTTGCTGCTTGGTCAACGAAATTCAGCAGTTGAAAATATGTTTCTTTTAGAAGGAACTCATGCCCTTGAATAAATGTGCATTTACCAAAAACTCCCTGCACTAAACACTTCCCATTTGTATATGGACAAATCAGCAGCATCGAGAGATTACTGCCAAGATTTCTTGGGAGAGGCTCACCATGGCACAACATGTCATCAAGCAAGCCATCTGTTATTGTGCTCATTCTCAGCACCTTACTTAGACAAGGTGGTCCTGCACATGACACATGCTCACACTACCTCCCTGTACAGGCTTAATAAGGTTAAAAAAAAAAAAAAAGATATGTTCAATGATAATCCTTATATAACAGCAGAAAAGTACCACTGTCCAAGTTCGAAGCACTACTGTTCAAAAAGACAAACTCCAATATGCATAATGAATCCTCTGGTTCTTCTGCATGCACATTCTTCATCTAAATTGGCTTGCTCCATTTTCAACTCCCCATAGATTCAGTTTCTGTTGGTCTTGTTAATTTTGTGCTTCACCCTACTTTTTATTCAAATGTATGCACATCTAAACACACTTTCAATCATATACTAGACTATACACAGGCAGAAACAGTCCTCTATTCATTATCCGTATGACTGGGGTTTCATTGTATGAAAAAGATGACTATTAAATGTAAACATCCCGTTACAGTACCTGGATAGTATTAACTGTATATGAATACCTGCAGTGCAGTAAATGTACAGAGCCAAAACAAAAAGGACAGAGCACAGATTAATTTACACAGACTTTAATATCTTTATTTACAGATGAATCATTCTGATACTTTATCTGTTGGTGTAGTTAACATGATGCAATATTTTTCAAACTTGTTTTAAACTATATCCATCCAGAGTTGTGACATGTGTTACTGCTGAGCTTGGCTGAGTTTTTTTTTTTTTTTCCTTCCTTTCAATTTTTTTCTCTCTCAGATTAAAAACAAGAATCCAAATGTATTCCTGTTGGAGGCCAAAACTAAATAAAACTTTTAAAAACTGTTTGGAGAGGGACAAGTGAAATGAGCGATGTAGGGGACAAGTGTGGTGATGGGAACAGGAGTTTGCTGCAGGAGCTCTGGGTGTGTGAAAGGAGAAACCGTGGCATGAGAGTGGAGTATGGCTACTGTGTGAACACCTCTGTGACACGCAACAGTCTGATTTCCAAACAAGGAATACTGTTTTTCCTTATGTTTTGAGGTCTGCATTTTCATCAACTTTCTCAGAATTGCATCATTGTTTGATTCAGAAATGTAAATGTAAACATTACATATATCCTCAATTTAAAAAAAAAAAAAAAATGGAGTGCCTCTGACATGTACACTAGTTTTTGCTGTCAGTGATACCAAGATAAGATTCACAAACGCTCAGTAGCGTTTTACAGCAGTACTTCACCCCCAAACTATCCTAATCCGTACCTTAGCAGTAATAAATGATTATTATGTAGCAATAAGTAAACAGAGAACATAGTAATGACTGCAGCCACAACTCTGAATGATTTGTCAATGACAAGTAAGTCCTTGTTTGGAAAAACAGAGCCAAAGGTGTGTCAAAATCTAGATCTGGTCCAATCTGAGCATCCTTGAATGGCTTGACTCTGTCCTACAAAAGGTTTTCACAAATGAAAGTAAATGCACTGCATAGGCAAGGTTAAGCCGCTGACAGCCACTTCTTGGAAACAGCCAGACAAGCTGGGAGACCGGCAGGTGTGGGCGGGGTCTTAAGTCTGACATTTGTTTCAAAAAAGGAGGGAGGCGAGATCAGTTCGGACATGTGATTGTAGCACTGAGTGGAATGTTGTATGAACTTCAAGAAACCAGTGATAAGAGCTCACAGAGCGACTGATTGATACAGCAGAAGTGGAGAACAGAGGAGGCATGGGGGGGGGGAAGATGCCACACAGCAGGAATGAGAGGAGGGTGAACAAGGGGGAGGAGTGGAGGTGAGGAATCCACTGTGAAACAGAGGGAGTGACGGAGGGGAGAGACGCCTTGAAACAGCAGGAATTTGGAGCGAAGAGGTTCTGTATGCGTGAGGAGAGGAGATCAAGAGATACAGAGGGAAATGAAGAGGGTATCCAGATTCAGTTACTGAGCAGTAACTCTGTCGCCGTCTCCACATCCCAGGATTTTGAAGACAATGCCACTATTACTGCATTCTGGTGGAAAAACAAAAATTAGTCATCTGCAGAACAAATACAATGACATCTGTAGAAGGAAAAGGCTCAGACTTACTTTTTCGAAGCCCATGGCACAGAGTTTGTCTATTTTGCGTGTGTACTCCGGACTGGACACGGGAGCGCCTGCATAGACATGAGACCAGAGCCTCGCTGTCTGTTTGAACATCTCTGGATTCTGCTTATACTGTGTGAAGAACACATGTGCAAAAAAAAATAAAAAAATCAGTGCGTCAACATGAAACTGGTGAAGCCTACCAAAAGCTGAAACATTCCACATTTATATTTGGATTTTTAACATATTTCCTATTTGTCAGGGCCAAAAAAAATTCTAATTGCATCCAAATGTTCTGTAAAGTAGTGACTCTGTGGATGTTTTGTATGGCATCTCTCTTCAACACTGGATTTCCCCTTAAGCCATGTTCATATTGATACATTTTAGAAGTATACGTTTTGCTATGTTTATATGCACCATCATCACCACTCGGGTCTAAATCCTCTCTATAACATAGACATGCTCAAGTGCCGATGACCTTGTTTTACACCTATATTTGTTGCCTAATGCAGCCTTATCTGTAATTATATATCCTTACCTGATTCAATGTGCCCCTTTCATATAAATCCTTCCTCAAAACTACCTTGACTACAAACACAGATGTTTGGTTGTTGTTTGTTTCTGACCTTGTTGTCTCAGTAACTAGAGATGTACCGATCCAATATTTTGAGCTGATAACACTAATAAATTCACTTTTATTACACAGTGAGAAAGAACCTGAGAATTAATTAAGGTAATATCAGTCACTTTTCACTCTAAAACCTCAAGTAAGAAATGCCTATAAAGAGTCTAATTTGCCACTCATTGTTTTAAAAAAACATGTACTAGTCATTGTATCAAAAACAGTCAAGACAAAAAGAAAAGACAATAAAAATGTGTCTTTGAGGCACCCGACTGGTTAGTAAATATAATGCTTGTACTTAAGAACATCAAATGAGAAAATGTAAACATACAGGTGTGTGTGTGTGGTAATGTAGAGTAAATCATAAAACATATTTACCTTTTCAGTTAGCCAGAGGTAAAGCAAGTATGGTGACTATCACTGTTAAGAAACTTTTAGTGCAAAAAGGATCATAAATCCAGTTTAATTTACCCTTTAAATAAGATAGAATAAAACCTATAATTTTCAGTAGTTGCAAACAAATTGTACAAAATAAAGAGCAAAATACCTTGCAAATGATTTGTGCTAAAATAAAAATATATTCCAGTGTAAAATAGAAAAAAGGAAGGAGCACAGCATTCATTTGTCCTTATTGGAGATATCTATGCTGTGTCAAAACTCTGTTATTTTTACTTATTTTAATTATTATTATTCCATCTTTCCCCTCTTTTATCTACATACTGCTATCTCACATTTGGTATATTTACATTTCATTCACTTGAGAAGTAATGGCAGGTTCTTCTCCTAAATCAAGCATCTCTGCAGTTAGTCCATTTCTTTTTCATCAACAATGTCAGAGACGGAGCTAAACAGTCGTTCACTCTCTACACTTGTGTAAGGTGCACTTAGGAACTTTGGAGCACACGTAGCAAGACCAGGAAACCTAAGCCTACTGACTGCCCAGTGAGTTAACTGCTTCAGCTCCTGAGCCTCAGTTTTGCTATACTCGCTGTACTCTTTGACAAGATGCTTCTGAAAATGCTTAAGAAGGTTAACTGTGTTGTACATTGCAATGGTGCCGCTTCGTCTTGAACCGCATGCTTTACATATACTGCAAGTAGCAGTGGAAGCTGTTGGAGTGACAAGTGTAAAATATTGCCACACCGCCGACCCTTTGCTGTTAGCCGCCTCCATGCTAAATTACTGTTACTTTTCGTTTTCCCACAATCAAAGATCTCTGCCACAATGAGTAACTCCCTCGTCGCATTGACAGTGGCGTCACAAAAGTGTGTGACACAGATCAGTAAAGTAACGCGGTGAATAAAATAAGCACTTTGGATTGGTCGTATGGATTGGCACTTTTTTACTGATATCCGATCCAGCGTTCTGCGTCTGGATCGAACCGACATCCAATACCAATATCGGATCAGTACATCCCTATTAGCAACTATTGTACAGTTAACTCCAGCTTTATTTTATTCAAAGCTACTACTACTAACATTTACAGAAGGCAAGCTGTTGTTTGACCAATTTGTGACAATTCTCATGTCCAGCAGCGTCATCAGCCCCCACCATGATTTGCTTTCAGACATGTTAGCAGATTATTTTAGAAACTTCCCAAAAGCACTAGCGTGGAAAGTGAAGTGAAGTAAAGGCCTTGATGGACACCTGAACTCTGTGCTCTTCTATAGCTAATAATGATTTCAGTGAAGACAGTTTAAGTTGGACAAAGTTTTGTGGAAAGGTTATTCCTTTGCTCCAAGTATTTCAGATGTTGCTCTCTGGTGTAAAAACTGTGCCTATGCCAAAGTCTTTGCATTTGAGCCCAGGCTTAAAAACTGCTCCCATGAATATGGGATATAACAAAACGTTCTTCCCTTCCCATTGATTTCTTCCCCTTCACAATGCATTGTTTTTCTTCCAATCGAATTTTCCTCCCATCAAGTCCCATCCTGGCCTCTGTATTTCAGTTTTTGCTTTTGGTGACAAGAACATTTTTTCCCTCCTCCCATCAATGTGTGTTCCCCTCTGTTCCCTCCCAGACTCAGTGGCATCTCTTCACTGGTGCAGTGAGTTTAATTCTCATAGTTGCACACTTTAACACATTTGGAACTACAAAAGAAGAATGTTGCACAGTCGACCCATTTATACTGCTCTTATTTTGCACACTGTAGTTGTGGCTCCATAACTGATGCCAAAAAAATTGTTTGGCTGCTGAAATCTACAGAGCCGGGTGAACTTGTAGAGCTGCAGGCTGTAGGCCTGTCATTTCTACACAGTGCTTAGCTTTAAGGGCCGGTTCTGTTTCCATGCTGTGTTTGCATTTTTTTAAATCTAATGCAAGCGCAGATGATTTTCCATCATCTTACACTATTATGTAAATACCAAATAAATTGCAGCTTTGGTCGAGGACAGGGCTGAGTCTGACTTATTTCAGAGATTCAAAATTAAACATTGTCATATAGTCAAGTGTTTTCAGGGCAGAATTAAATTGAGGTGCTTACTTAATATTTAACATCTGACTGACTGTACAACATTAATGTAAATTGCGTATAAATAAGCCTTAATGTTTCTAAATATGGACAAAAAGACTGGAGTATATTAAGCTTGCCTCACTGTATTCTATACTTGCATGCACATTTCTTTTGGATGTGGGCTGGTAGGCAACAGAAGACTTAGTCACTTCAGATAAGAAAAAGCAATTGTATGTAGGTGTTATAATGTGTTCAACAGAGTAGGATGATATTTTCTATAATACAAGCAGGGGCCCACCACTTTAAGCCCACACAGGATAAGTCTAAGGTTACTAGCACTGCAGTGAATACTGTTTAACCTGAATTTATTGACTAGTATATCAAGTAGAAAAGACGCACATCAGGTATAGGACATTAAGGCACCATTTCAGATAATACACGGGTGAACCCCATAAATATCTAAAGCAGCTTGACATGAAAATTAAACTGTTCAGAACATCTGGGGTGCATATGAGACCTCAAGATCTACCTTAATAACTTAAATCCTATAAAACATCATGTATCAAAACATGTGTTAAAAGTAGATCTTCAAAACACACCTGATTGGCTACCACTGCATCTTGTGGATCATCTGGTTCTGCAGCTGCCATTAAGGCTTGTAGTGACAGGAGGACTGTCCTCAGCGTCATAGCTGCTGCCCTGAAAGGATATACAGTCAAATTATAACAAAGATGAAAACAATGTTCAGCCTTCCTCATGGTCTCTAACACTTACACTGTAACCAAATACCTTTCCTGGATAAAAAATTGTAATGCTGATCGCCACATGATGTGAAGTTTACGTATCTTTAATGCAATGTTAAAAAGAATACGAGGTCCCTTATCATATTGTTTAATAGTTGAAATTCCTGCTAGGGTTGTTGTCTAATTACTGTCAACCATCAACAACTTCAAAAATACTACTTAAGGGATGTATGGTGAATGAAAAATGCCTGGAATGCTGGCTCATATGCACTCACCACTGGTCTTTGAGAATGTCCAGACATATTGCACCTGTGACTGAGCTGATGTTAGGATGCCAGATCTTTGTGATAAACCGCACCTGAGAGATAAAATGAATACCAGATGAAAGTATGTGTGGATTAGCACTGAACACAGTGTGTCCAAAACAAGTCAACAGGAAGGGGTTAATTATCTACAAATAATAATACAGATGAACGCTTACCTTGGGTGGATTAAATGGATATGTCTCTGGAATTTTAATTTCTAGTTGATATCTACCCCCTAGAAGAATACACAGGTCATTACATCATTTATAAATACAGATTTTCAAAAAAGCAATGAAAAGTTAAATGACTAAATATAAATTAAATTTCATAGATTTACTATGTTACACAGTTAAGCATGAAAAGACTTTCAGTAAGTGGTTGATATAGTCTTTTTAACTCAACATGTTGTCAGTGACGCCCAGTCTCACATAATAAAAGTGTCCAATCATGCGTACCAGTTAGCACACAGCAGATCTACAGGATCCCTCACCTTCATATGGTGTGTCAGGTGGCCCTGCTATCTCCCCTTTAAGTTCTGTGAAGTTCTCATCCACCAGCTCCACCTTTATCTGGTTTTTGCTCGTCTAAAATAATAAAAAAGGCAAAAAGGCGTTTTAACTTAAGCAGACAGGCAGACTGTAAAGTGTTAAGCTAACGTTACCTTGCTGTCAAACTCAAACATGCCTATGCTGCAGAAGCTGACACCCCCTCGCAGCATCAGCCAAAGTTGACCTCAACTTGTTGCACACTTCGTATGGATCTACTATTAATGGAGGCCTCTGTATATAAATTGAGGCAATCCATGCAGAGTCAGAAGGGCACATGGGAGAGTATACCTTCAATGCTACACGCGGATCACTCCAAACTATCTTGGCTATGGCTACCTCAGCTAGCTTATGTACCACAGAAGCTAAGGTGCATGATAAGCTAGCGGTATAAACTCTGACCTCAGTTTATTTAAGTAACGTTTCAGCGTCGACTTTACCAATGGCTATCAACAATAAGTTATTTGGCCTTAACATTCTTTAAGTGGCACATTAATAGCTAATGTTAGTACCTACTTATGAAGCCGGATGAACTACCGTGTCTGATTTTGTTAGCTGAAGCTAGCTGCCTGCTGATTAGCAAGCTGACAGCTGAACCAGCGCCGCGTCACTCACACTCATGGTCAAAGAAAGAAATAATATAAACACTAGCGTTCACTAGCAAACATGGCAACCGACCTCTTCGCTTTTGAGAACCTCCTTGAATTCCCGTTTTATCCTCTGAACCGCGATGTTGGCCATGGTTCCCCCGTGTTCCCGTCCGGTTGGGGCCTCGTCGCCGTCCGACCTGGCAAACCGTTAGCTAGCTTGTTCTGCCTGGCACTTGGCACTTTTTTTGATACAACCTTAAAAATAACAGCTGCACTGATGTTCACCGCGAGTGCCGTCGATCCGGGTTATCGATGTCCTGTTATAATTCGTCAAAACAGTTCACTATACCTCTATCATGTCAAATGTATAGCAACACAATGGTTGTTAGTACTGAAAACATTTTAATATCAAACTGCATGTAGTCTGGGAGAGAGGAGGTCATGTGATCTTCCGGAACGCCTCCTCTCATTGGCTGAAATCTTAATCATGAATATATTATTATTATTATTATTATCATTATATACACTTATCTCTAATAGGTGAACTTTTCATGTGCTCACAAAAACAGCCCCATTTCACATTTGTGACGATATTTCACTTAATGCAGAAGGGATTTCAAAGAGTTTATTTTTTTTTTTATTTTTTTTAATCTAGAACAACATATACAACATGATTCCAAAGGCACTTTACAAGTCCAATGTATGCCACTATATGTCAAATACAATTCAGAACCAGCACATCTCCATTGTTGTATTAAATTCATCAGTCATAAGCAACTAAAGCATTACAAATAGTGTCGTATTTACAATATCAGCCTAGTGCAATAGTAGTGCAAGATAAAAAGAGGAGGGAAGTGAGGTGAAACAAACAATAATCAAAACAATAATCCCTGTTAAATCAGAATGTCTATCATCCCTTTTACAAGGTGTGTAGTTTGTGACAGCTGATCAGAGAAATGTCACAAAAAACTTTAGCAGATCTATTTTAATGTAGGATACAAATTCAAAGTAATAGAGATGCAGATTGTCATCTAGATTTTTATATATGTATAAATCTGCACTACTGTGACTGAATCCTTTGTGCCAAAGATATTCCAGTAATAATGAAAAAAAAAACTAATTAAATCTAAACATCTGTAAGTATTTTATTTGTTTGGCACGTTGCGGTATGTTTCTTCAAGGCTTCAAAAAGCAACACTAGGTGGCAACATTGTCTCAGAGATCTGATGCAACCCACCATTGAATCCAATCTTAACACATATTGTAAAATTCTAAAATATAATACAACATAACATTTTACACAATAAAATGACTGACTAGATTTATTATTTTCCTGAAATCATATTTAAATTCTTTGTTCTACATGATTAAGGACAAAGACATGGTGGCATGTAAATAAAACACTTTTCTCTATTACAGTAAACAATAAAGCTGAACGTTTAATCAATGTTTGAAATAGTGCAGTGGGTATAACATTGGGGAAGGCAAAAACTGTCTTTATTTCTTTCTAGCACTCAGCAATTCCTGGTTTCACAGCCATTTATCTAAAAGACGTGTTATTACAGTAAAACCAATGACAACATTTCTCTTTACAGTAGAGTCACACATTTGGCACAAAAACAGATTCAGCCATTAAGATAATTACAGATGAGTGAAACACAGTTTGTCTGCTCTACTAAACAAGCTCTACTCTCTAAGCTCTACTCAACATGTCTAGTATTTAACAATAGGGACACAGAGGTGTACAGGTAAACCTTCCCTTTTTTTCTTCCTCCTTGTTCTCCTCCTGCCTCTTCTAGTGTTTCTCTTGGAGAATATGATGAAGATGATGACAGCAGTTAATATGGCAGCTGTGATTAGGAGGCAAACTCCAAAGACCAAGATTACTTTGTTCCTGAACATCCATGTGCATACAGAGCAGGTTTCCTGGTTCTCAGTGAATCTGCAGGTTTTCACAGTGTTATCCTTGGGGAAACCACCATGAGAGATGATTTCTTTGTAGACAGCGACAGAGGCTTTGGCTTTGGATTGGTGGTGACTTGAGGTGAAGAGGCCAAACTGGGCGACATGTCGATCTTGCAGCTTCCAAACATAGAAGCCCTGTAGGTTAACTCCATCTAGATGATGAGCTGGGGACAAATGGGAGTAAGATGAAAACTATTTGCTCTTTTCGTTATCCTGGGAGAAGTATTGTCTATGTGTGTAAACACTCTTATGAGAATCAAACAAAACACAAAAAAAGTAATGCATATGACCAATGTTCAGATGGAGAGAGAGAGAAAGAGACGGACGGACGGACGGACGGACGGACGGACAGACAGACAGACAGACAGACAGACAGACAGACAGACAGACAGACAG
>JAPQRQ010000002.1:22572060-22604065 GCA_037367365.1 Apogon talboti
TTTTATGCCTTTGTAAAGCACTTTGAATTGCCTTGTGTATGAATGGTGCTATATAAATAAATTTGCCTTGCCTTGCCATTAAAGAAAGAAGTTAAAAATATACAAAAGTGTGAGTGTGCATCAGTAAAAAAAATATTGCAATTTCAACTCGGATAATATTACAGCATCTATACATACATGCATCTAATCTGCAAAATCCCAACTCATTATTGCCATTTTACTCACCTTTATCAGATTGTGAGCCACAGTGAAAGAGTGAGAGGCACCACCTGCTTCTCCAGGTGCATGTACACCTGTCCCATAACCCTGTACAGCCACCATGTAAGGATTATGCATAGTTAGCCAATATTTAACACGATTCCCAAATGTGTGGAAACAAAAGAAAGCATAATCCTCAAACAATTCAATCAGTGTTTCATTTTTCCAGCCTCCATAGCGTTCCTGCAGGACCTGTGGCAAGTCCCAGTGATGGAGAGTAACAACAGGTTCTATGTTGTTTTCCAGAAGTCTGTCTATCAGATTACTGTAGTGCTTCACAGCGGCCATATTGGGCTGACCTCTGGCATTGCCATCGGGAAAGAATCTGGGCCAAGATAAAGAGAAGGTGTATGATCTTACACCTAGGTACTCCAGGGCTTTTACATCTTCCTCCCAGCAACTATAGCTGTCACTAGCTATGTTGGCAGTCTCAGTAGCCAAATGACCACTGGCTGTGGAATGAGTGAAATTGTCCCAGATAGAGGCTCCCTTCCCATCTTGGTCCCAGGCTCCTTCTGTCTGAAAAGCAGACGTCCCTGAACCCCAAAGGAATCCTGAAGGGAAGGTGTCATGAAGAAAAGACTGGTCTTGTGTGATGGGGTCAGGCTTGGGCTGCTGCCAAATCTTCCTGCCCTCCCCAGGGGAACAGGTTGCCCTCTTCCAACCAAACACCGACAGCAGCAGAAAGACTAAGAGGCACTGACGCGTGGAAAGAAAAAGATGGTTCAGCATAATGAAAGTGTCTTCCTTGTTTCAGAGACCAGCTTCAATGGAGTAGATGGTGTCAGTCAGTGCAGCTGCTCTGCACAATATCACAAGTCTTGCCATGATAATTGAAACAGGAAGTGAAAGACCACTGCGAAGAGAGAACAACATGTGGAGCCGTGAGGTGCTGCAGTATCCATCTGAAAAGATAACCTGCTCAGACTTCCCTATCTCTCCCCCAGTGTACTTGTGCTCCAACCCAGCCCCTCCCAACCAGATATGTCCACACATACAAAGGTTGACTCATAACCATGTTCCTTTCTATTACATATACCTCAGAAAAGATTTTACCATTCTTCTAACCTTTCCCTTCAAAACGTCCCTGTTTTCTATCTGCAAAAACAAATAACTTTTGTAAAGAATCAACACCTTGGTAATATTGGTGAGCTATTCTTATGAGGACACTCATTCACACCCCTATAAACATGTTGTTGATTGCTGTAAAGAAGGTTCATGTGTCAATAATTAGCTTGTACTCTGATCTGAGCTCCACAGCTGACAATTTGTTCCCTCTGTTTCTAGAGCACATTCAGCTGCAAATCATATTTAACCCATAAAGACCCAAACATCCCAAAAAAAAATCATCTACCAATATAAAATGTTTAATAACTTCCGATCATTAATCCTTTCAATACATGTAAATAATTGGTGTAAAATACAGTTTGTCATCTTTTCATGGTCATCAGATATGACCCACTTGGACGTTCAGAGGTGGAAACACCGTCATCTTCTACAACATTGATTTACCAATAAAACCCATGGAGTTGGACCAATGACAGTGGATGGACACACTTGGTTTATGTTCAGTTAATGATAGATTTTGTTGAAAAAGTCACATTTTCTTCATTATGACAGTTAACTTTATGCTGAGCTTTTATGAACATCTACATGATCAGTGAATTAAATATGGGAAAATACCTAATTTTTATTAAAGAAACACAAAATACAGAAGATTATATTATAATAAATGGTGATAAATTGCTCAAGAAAGGTTAAATAGAGAGAAAAATTCATTTGGGAACTGCCAGAAAAGTAACACTGGGTCTTTATGGGTTAAGAAACCTGTCCTTTAAAATGAAGCAGTTAAAACATTTCCTTTTTCCTGTTTTATTCCGATAAATATTTTAAAGTTTAGTTTTGGTTTATATGAGTGCTACATATCAGGTATATTCATTGGACATGAAAGAAATAAGCTTACAAAAAGAACTACTGACTAGTAAGTGAGCACATCTACAGTATTCTTCCAGGTGTTGATCAAACCATGCCAGTGACACCACCTCATATGACCTAAATCAATTTCCACATGAGTAACAGCCACTGATCCAATGAAACAGCCATGCTACTGGACTGAAAACACTGCTGGGAAGTGTGTGTGTGTGTGTGTCCATCTGTTATTAGGCTTGTCTTTGATTACGACAAGGCACCCTTTCACAATAAAACAGGTTAAGAGCCCCTTTCTCATCCTCATTCTATCTTGAGTAAACAGCATTGTTGCCCAGGACAAACTCCACCTCAAGGCATAAAGTAAATTGGATATTTGCCCAGACTGACTCAATTTTATTGTTGGACATTTTCTGGTGTAAAGAAACAAGTGTAAAGAAAAATTGTTGGCTAGTAGATTAATGTGTTGGTGACCAATCATATCCTTTGAGATATCAGTGGCAGAGCTCATAATTCTGAACTGTAGGTAAATCAAATCAAATTTTACTTATATAGCGCCAAATCATAACAGAAGTTATCTCATGGCACTTCACATATACAGTAGAGCTGGTTGAAACCAGAATCTCAGGCTAATTTACAGAAACCCAACCCATATGGGAAGTAAAAAGAGGATACGCATGAGAAAAAAAAAAAAACCTGACAATTGCTTTCACTTCCCCCTTTCCACTTAGTATTTTAATTCAGTCTACCAGTAACAGAGGTTATTTTACAGAATCACAGGAGCCAAAACTGGTCCACCAACTGTCTACAGAGAAGAGGATTTTATTATATGCATTTGCTTGCACTTGTGTACCATTTTTACCATTTTCTTTTTTGCAGACATTTTTCATGTTTCCCTTAGGACTGAAATGTATTTATTTTTCCACATTACTATATTTTGAGGATTTGCAAATGCAAGATTTTACAAACCCAGCAAAATTTGAGTACTTTGCTGCTGTAAATCAAAGAAAAATATAAGGGACTGCAGAGCATCAATCAATTAAAATTTAATTAAGAAACAGCACTTTGTTGGAAAATACATACCATCATACAGGTTCGTAAACTCTTTTTTGTATTGTTCATATTATCTATGATTTTACATGTACTTCAGCAGATTCTTTTTCTTCTAGATTTCATTTTACCTGTGTAGCCTGTTGAAATTGAGCTTTCTGGTCAAATAAATACACATCAACACAGTTCATAAAAAAGCTTTAAAATCACAGTTCCTCTTAGCTGTGGCATGTGTGGATGCATAATGGAAACAGCTACTAATTTTCATTGTAAAACAGTGTTTGCAAAATAAGTGAGAGCTGTTTTTTTTTCCTTCTAAATTTTACTCAGAAAAACTATGAGGGCTGTTACGGTCATCTGGGCAGCAGCCGTGTTGGTGGGACTTCAGCAGAAGGTTTCAACTCTGGACAACATTGTAGACCTCTCATCTAAAAACCTCTCCTCTGTCCCAAGAGACCTGCCACAGACAGTTGAGTTTTTAGACCTTTCATGCAACCACATTCAACAACTTGATCATGGAGACTTTAAAAACACCACCCTTCTTAAATTTCTCAACATGTCATGGAATGCTTTAGAGATCATTGACCCTTTGACGTTCCTCAACACACCACTACTGAAGGATCTGGACTTGTCCCACAACAATCTGGAAAACCTCCTGGGTCAGCAGTACCTGATTCATACAAGAAACCTTGTGACATTAAATTTGGTCCACAACAGATTTGCCACAATGACACTTGGGCGCGAGTTCAGTTCCCTGGTTAAACTGAAAAGACTGGCAGTCGGAGCAAGAAACATCAGTATGGGTGATTTTAAGCAAATTACAGGAGTGAAGCTATGGATACTGACCATTTCCCTTGACAATGAATTTAGATATGAAAGAGGAAGCCTGACAGATGTTCATGCTCTCAGGTTTCAGATATGCTTCGTTAAGAATCAAAAAATCAATCACAATCTGATTTCTGACGCCCTATCACTCTTTGATGAGGTGGAGCTGACAAATTTGACAGATGGCTACATGGATCTAAGTGAATTACTGAGTCAGAGAATAGGAACCCGCACATCACATCTTTATCTCAGCAACATAGTAATCGACTGGAAAGACTTAACTCACTATGTGGATGTGGTTCTGCAAAGCTCTATTACTCATCTATCTGCCTTTGATATTGTCATGACCAATTTGCCATACAAAGATACTGACGTCACCAGAACATCTAAGATGAAATCCTTCACAGCCAGAAGGGCCATAGTGAAGTCTTTCTTTTTTTCACAGGAGGCAGTTTACAACTTTTTTATCAACATGCCTGTGGAGAGTTTGGCAATTGTGGAGACTTCAATTATACACATGACATGCCCTAAATCACAAAGTCCAATCCGCCATCTTAATTTCTCCTATTGTGCTCTCTCTGACACCATCTTCTCCAGAGTGGAGCAGCAAAAGACTCTTGAATGTGAGAATCTGGACATTGTGTTGACACTGAGTCTGGCAGGTAACAATCTTAAGAGCCTTCAGTTGCTCAGCAGACGTCTCCAGTACATGAGGTCCCTGCAGGATCTGGACCTCAGTCTCAACTCTCTGGTCTATGATGGTCTAGTAGAGTGTGTCTGGCCACCAAACATCACCAATATGACCCTTTCATCCAATAGCTTGACAGACTCGGTTTTTAAATGTCTCCCGAATGGAACAAAGATTTTGAACCTCCAAAACAACCAGATATCTGTGATCCCACCATCAGTCATGACACTGGAAAACCTTTCATCTCTAAACCTTAATTCCAACAGGCTGCGGGACCTGCCAGTGTGTAGTGGCTTCCCCATACTGAATGAGCTTCTACTCAGGTCAAACTCTCTTCATGCTCCTTCTGTCAACAAGTTGGAGAGCTGCCAACACTTGAAAACCCTGGATGTCAGTCACAACCCTTTCACCTGTACTTGTGCCCTGAGAGATTTCAGAAATCTTGGTATTAGTTCTGAAAAACACAGTCCCACAGGAATTGAACTGATGAGCTGGCCATCACACTATTACTGCAACTACCCAGAGAACTGTAGAAACTCCACCTTGAAAGACATTTCACTCCCAGAGGTCTCATGCAATGTTGGGCTTTTAGCTACAACAATCCTGTGCCCAACAGTGATAGTTATTATTGCATTTGTGTCTCTGTGCCACTATCTAGATGGTCCATGGTACATGGGCATGATATGGCAATGGACCAGAGCCAAACATCGTGCAAGAACTCGACAAATCCGACCAGAGGACTTGGTGGGTGTTGAGTTTCATGCTTTTGTTTCTTTCAGTCAACATAATGCCGACTGGGTGCACAATTTCCTACTTCCAAACCTTGAAGGCCAAGCAGGAGGGCTCAGAATCTGCCATCATGAGAATCACTTTTTGCCAGGAAAGACAATTATACAGAACATCATCAGCTGTGTGGAGAGAAGCAGACGCTCTGTGTTTGTGCTTTCTGCTCATTTTGTCAAGAGCGACTGGTGTCATTATGAGCTATACTTTGCCAGCCACCAACGGTTTGCTCGGGGTTCAGACAGCGTTGTTCTTGTACTGCTCGAGCCACTGCCTCAATATCTGATTCCATCCAAATACTACCAACTGAAGACTATGATGAGTAGGCACACATACTTGGAGTGGCCCCAGGACAGAGCCAAGCACAGACTGTTCTGGGCTAACCTCAGAGCGGCCCTTCAGACAGATCTGCCAGATGCACCAGTAGCAGAACTGGTTACTGACTGAGGGAGGAAGGGACACTTAAAAAAGAAGTGTAAACAATCTCAGTGGGACAGAGGGGAGGGTTGGAAAAAAGGAACAAAATCTGACTATGAATCATACGTCAAATTTTTTAAACTGTATAGTTTACATTTAATGGAAATATGTATATAAACTAATTATTTGCTTGTAACAAAAACAATAATGTTTAGTCACAATTATCAAAAAAGCAGTTCATACTTTTGTAAAATGATGACTCCCACAAAGTGTCACAATATTAAGAAAGAACTTGAAATGTTACACATGTTGCTTGTTTTACAAAATCATTTGTATCAAAATAAAAGTACACATGTACAATGAAACCTGCATGGAGGTCTTTTCTTAAAAGTTCATGGTTAACAGGTGAGTCCTGTGATGTTGTTTGAGGCTGATGCAAACTGAAAACCAAGTACAGCTGGAATAAAGCTTTGTCTGCAACATAATTGATGAAAAACTTGGGAAGTTACACGACAGTTGTCAGGGTAGAGACTGGATAATTATGATTTTCTCGTTGATGCAGAAACGGTGGAGCACATTGAGCAGGTTTTCTCCACAGCGTGATACCTGCCTCTCCATGGCCAAACGGAAATCTTCCTTCACTCCTTTGGTGATTCCTCGAGTCACTGTGTGGTGTCTGTAAGAGTAAAAACCATAATAAACAAACACAAAGTTTAGTCAGAAAAAAATTGTTACAAACACATACAGTGAAATCAAATGTGTTTTAGAGACTGAGACTTTTTACAGTGGCCTACTGTAAAGTATGATACAGACATTGATCTGAAGTCATGGAAACTTTCATTAAACACATAGATCAGCCAATGAAGGTTACACAACAAAAGTTGCATCATCATAAAAACTAGATGAAACAAGGTAACAAATGAAATGAGACCAAGTGTCATGAAAAGGCAAAAAACTAAACTGACTGCACAACATCATCATCAAATTACAACAACAGTGATGTCCACAGAAAGACGAGCAATGGCTCAAATAAACAAACCCGACAAGAAATCAAAGCATGACTAAGTTTTGATGTAAAATGACAGGCCCAAATCAAAACTGGGGGGATGACAAGCCTTGAAGTTGGGAATGGAGGAAAGGTGACTGGTGTGGGGAGACGGGGTGGGAGGGGGGGCTGTGGGAGGAGGGGCCTGGGGTACCTTTCCATCGTCTGCACCCCTTGTAGCAGAAGGGTATTTAACTCCACCCCCAGGGCGGGACTAGGGTTCCTGAGGGACAGCAACATTCAACAACTCTCAGTCAGTGAGGGTGCATTCAAGTGTATTTACTTCTACATCAAAGAATGGAGGAGGTTAGGTTTTGTTTTGAACCACGAAACCCCTTCTCTTTTTAATGCCCGCTCCAAAAAGCCTTCAGTTCAAAGTAAGTTTTTCCCCACAGGCCATGTCTACTTAGATCATCAATCAATAGCATAGTTTTATATCAAAATACACCAACAGAACGGGAGTGTGCAGAGTTATGATGCCAACTGAAAAGATTCATGAGGGGAGGGGCTTACTTAATCAGCATCCCTTGATTGGGGAGCAGCTCCAGCTGAATCCTCCCCCCTTCTGGTGTACGCAGGTAGGCAAACTCCTCCAGCATGTCAATGTCTGACAGACAGTATGATTAAGGAATCTAATATTCACAAAGAACAGAGAATTCTACCCCTTATATCTTATATCAGGTGTATAGCTGCGTAGAGAAGCATATACATTATTACTTTTTTTTTTTGTTGTAGGATTGGAAGGATACTGGTGACATAGTTGAAGAAATTCTCATACTGGAAACTGCCCTGCTGACAGATCTTATCCACTGCCTTTAGGAAGAGCATTTCACCCTGTGGCCAGTCATACTGCAGGAGAACCACCACATGGCCAAGCGAGAGGTCATCATGATTGTCTGCAAAGGCACGGAGCTGATTGGGCAAAAAAGGGAAAAAAAATTATGTTTGATTTTTGGATTGATTTTTATGTCTCATGAACTTCCAGGATATTAATTTGGCACAAATGCTGTTTTTCATGCCAGGTTCAACATTTAAAAAGTCACAAATTTTAGGAGATAGAGTACCTTAAAGCAGGCCAGCATTAGCTGGAGACAAAAAGGTAACACAGCTTTGCTGGTGCAGGGAAGCAATCTCAAGTCGTTTCCTGATTACAAGAGAAGACAAAAGGTAGAAATGCTCTGATGTTTTATTTTTTATTTATAAAAGTGGTTAAAACTGTTCACAAACCAGAATTAGCATGTGACAGGTATTTTCCAAAAGTAGATATTACTTACCTTTCCTTGTTTTGGTTTTGACTCTCCCCTGATCCTCTGGGGTTCTTATTAGTTCTGGATTGGGTGGCACCAGCCCACCTACAACATCAAGCAGCTTCTCACAGGCCATCTGATGAACACACGCATAAAATATCTAAATTACAGATCTAACAGATATAATAACACACTTGCACCAATCTATAGTACAAAATTTTTTCAAATGTTGCTTAATTGTTTCCAGTATTTGTCAACTGTACCTTTAGTCACAATCATGCCATGTGAAACTATCGATATTTTATCCAGTTAATGCTACAGACTTTTGTGACAAAAGCAATGACACAATGTTAACTGATGTACAAAAACTGTAAAAAGCACATCTACATTATGATGCCCCCTTTGGGTCACTTGATGTAATAGATCAGTGGTTCTCAATCTTTTTTGAACAAAGGCCCACTAATGGCATCATGAACCTCCTGCTGCTCCCCCCCATCCCTGAAAAAATTTGGGATGGGGAGGCGGATATGCCTCTATTACATGATGGACCTCAATCCGTAAGCCGGGTGGGGTGGAGTATGTGCCTCTGGTATACATCGGAGCTTACACGGGTCTTTACGAGGGGGTACCACCCCTGTTGAGAAACACTGTAATAGTCCAACCACTTGCATTTTGACATGGGGGGAATCTGCCGCATCTCCTTTGTACTAATAGCCAGTGAGTCCATGATATTTCGTGATTTTTTTTCCCCCTCCCATCCTGTGTCCACACCCCCCCAGTTGAAAAGCACTGCTATAGACTTATTTCTGGAAGAATTTATTTTAGTTTCTGTAATTACCTCTTTAAACCTCTTTAAAAATTCTAAATCCTTCAAATTAAACAAACTTACAAACAATCAATCAAACAATATATCTCTTTGTTGTAACATGCTAAGGCCAAAGTCTGTTTTTAAGTGTGTTTGTGCATTTACCCTGTACTCTCCCAGTGCATAGTGGCAGGAGGCTTGTTGTATGAGGGCTCTGTGGTGCTCCAAACTGGACTGAGCTGTGGGGCTCTGCTGCCCAGGCTGAGGCTGCTGCACTGCAGCCATCTGGTGCAGACTGGACAAGGCTTTACGGTATTGTCCCTGATAGCCACATATACACATGCTTAGATTCAGCATAAAATTCAGCAGTCACTGGCATGTCATTCTATTAAATGCTAAATAACGTAAAACAAACTTTAAATACAGTTTTTTAGATACAGATACATATTAAATCATTTACAATAATTATCCCTCAATTTTCATGCCTAAAATGACTCTTATCCTATTTCTTTATATAAAAAATATATTGATTGCTGGCCAAGTTTTTGCTGCAAGTGCACTTAATACTATTAATTATAGTTAATCATAAAGATAACAGAAAACAGTATAAACAACTGCCACTAACAAACAGCACAGATCAGTATTGAAAGTAAAAATTTTCATAAGAAAACAAGAACACTAATTGTTTCTTACCTGGTATATTATCATATCAGTGAGGAATATTCTGAACCACAGCCAACTGTCTGTCTTCCATGAAGCACAGATCTTCTTAAACTCTTTTAAAGATGCAAACATTCATGTGATTAGGCCTTCATGTTATCCATCAACAAAGAAAATTAAAAAGTTTCATAAAAGACAGGATGACCTGTATACATGACTTGAAATTTTGTTATCTATTGTGTTACACTGATGAAATAAATAAATCTTGTTTGCATGGGTAAATCAAAATCTTCTACCAACACAAGAGGCACTTACCAGTTTCGAGGCCATCGTGAGAGTGAAGGAGGTCCCAGCTCTCCCTTGCTGTGCGGAAGCTCTCAAGGGTCTCTGACCAGCCAGGCATGTCAGTTTTGTTCACTAAAATGTGTCTCCCGCGACCCTTTCCCAACCCTTCCTCATCATCTGAGCTCTAGAAAGACACACGCAGACAGATTAATCAGTGTTTTCAAAAATCATGTAGAAAAAGGTAAGTGATGTCAGATCTGTCCTCACCACTGTCTTCTCTCTCCCATCTGCCAGTTTGCGTTTCTTATGTGCATGTTTCAGTGCTCCTCGTTCCATGTCTACATCATTATACACCGAGCTCAAATCTTCTACAAGGATCCACGGCCCTGAGCTCAGTGTATTTACACCTGCCAAAAATACATAAAGAGGATGCACTTAAATATAAGCAAAATAATCCTTTTAAATCTGATAGTACACATGCGTGCATAGAGACTGACCCTGGAACAGTGCAGGCTGTACAGCTGAAACATAGAGGAAAGCACTGCGGAAGAGCACGAGTGCAGCACAGATGACCACCTGACTACAACACCGCAACCTGGTGTCCCCTTCCAGGCCAGGCAAATAGCGGCACAGCTCCTTTACTCTCAGCAGCATGTCCACATAACTCCTACTGTAAAAAAAGCACAAACACAACTAGGACTATGCAATATTGATAGAAATTTATATCTTGATTTATTTGTCTGAGTGCAGATATAGAATATATCTTATCAATATATCTATATCATATTTTTCTGAAATGGGCTGAATGTCAAAAAAAATCACTGACTGGGGAGTATAACATATAGCATGTTGCAGGTTTAAGTGGACTAACCAAATGGTTTTAGTGTTTTCAGTCTTTGAAGAGTCATTATGAGGGGATATACTACAATCAGACAATGAGACACATTGTGTTGAGTATACACATTATCCACATTAGCAGAGAGCAATCCTGAAAAAGACAGTACCTCTGGCCCATGTCCCCCTGCCACTCGCAGCGTGCTCCAACCACAGATAGGATGTCTAACAGCCTCTCCCATGGTTCAGTTACAACTGATGATTTTTCTGAAAGGCCATCTATCACATAACGTTGGGAGCCACGGGATACAGTGGGGGACTTTAGAGGTCCTCCTTCTTGGGAGCCTTAGGAATAGGAAAAAGATAAAAAAAAGATGTCACAGAGACCAATATAAGAACAGCCCTTGACTCAAAAACCTTACACAAGACAACAAGAATAACACATATAGAGTGCAACTTTACCTGGTATCTGTATATCAGGTGAGGGTCCCCGGGTAACGTAACCAATGTAGAATTCAGCTGCCTTTAACATGTACTTTTGCATTAAGCTGGTTGGCAAACGCATGTCCATGTTGTTTATGACCAAAGGGAGGACATCACACACTGCAGCAGTAAAAAATTATAATTACTGTGACAGTCATGGCATATAGCAAGTAGGTTCCGTAGATGCATCAAAGCTAATATGTTAGAACAGAAGTGTTTCACAACCAAAGAGTTTTCTGAAGCAGTTGACAGGAGTCTCTACATTCTCTGATTCCTCCGCCTCCAACAATGTCTCTCCAAGATTTACCTAAACATACAGAAGGCTGTTACTCATAACTGTTGAATATCATTTATGCAAGGCTAAATTGTCAAACCTTATATTGATTTTATTACACACCCCATGTTGGACAACAGACTCTGGGAAACGCTTTAATAGGAGCAGAAGCATCTCTGCTTTCTCCAGTGTGTTAAAACACTGCTCTGTGGCTTTTAAGAGCATCTCACATTGCACACGCCCAGGCAGTGTCTCAAAAAGGCCTGCATGACAAAAAAAATACACACAACAAAATAATACTTGTTAATTATGCACAGTACACACAACAAAGAATAATGTAATATATATTATCAATACAATATAGTACAAAGCTGATAGAATCAACCCGTGTACTGCCCTCACCTCTTAGGAACTGTGCATGCTTGTCCTGGGAGTCACTACGCAATGCAGCTGTGATGACACTGATTTCCCTCCAAACTATAGGTTGATCAGGAAAGTTTATAAACCTAAAATGGGCACAAATCATTGTCAGTTGTAAAATCCTAGTTAAGCATCAACACATATACTGATAAAAAAAGAGAGTATGTTTTAACTCACATATCATACAGCAGTCTACCTGCAGAAGCTGTCCGTTCTGCATTCCTTTCAATTATGTACATCTCATACTGTAAAAACAAATCATCCATGCCAACTTTTAACAGAGGATCAACGTGTTCATGAAGGACGCAGACATTCAGAGAATTTCAAATAATTCTAGTCTATAGTGTGAAAGTGTTTATTGTTACCTGGATATTGAAGTCTGCAGGGTACAGGGTTCTGGCCGTTATCAGCCAGGCTTTGGCCGCACAGGGATCTTCAGAGACCAGCTCCCGGGCTCTTTTCACCAAAAATTCACAATCTTTTTGCGCTGACATTTCAAATGAATTGAATTCTCAGTCCCTGACGTAAAAGGTAAGTTTCCATACACCCCAAACTGAGTATTTTATTACATATAATTGTCTTCCATGCACCTCAATGCCAAGGTGTTGCTATCGTTAAGCTAAAGTGAGCTCTTTTGTGAGACGTACGGATAAATCGTTTAATTTAAATGGTCATTTTTGCAAAACACAACCACCGTCTAGTATCAAATTATTTCAAACAACGCCGAGAGAAAAACATCCAAAGTTTATATTGAAATTACCAACAGAGGCTAGCTAAACCATTATTTACCGACATATTCGCTCGCACTTCGATGACGTCACCGACGTCGCAAAATTGCCACTACGCTCTGCTTTACGGCTTCCTCTCCAAATCAGTTTAGCTAGTTGCATCAAAACGATTCAAAATTGTTATTTTTTAACGATTGTTTCGTGATAGACATTAGGGGTACTCTGCCTACTTGAAGTATCAGTGAATCTTTTTATGTCACGATACAGAAAACGCGAAAGAAACTCATTGAAGCCATTTCAAGCCAATCCTTACTCTCAAATCTACAGTTCTGCGCAGGCGCGGACAGTGGTGTAGGGGTCACCTGCTGCGAGGGGGGGGCTGCAGACACGACCTGGTATAGTGGCCTAATTCCCTTAGATAAATTGCACTGTACCTGTCGAGACAGAGGACAGCGACTGGTGTACGCGGCAGGTAAATAGCAATTCAAGACGCCGACAGTGGTGTGAATAAAACTGTACGGTGCTCTTTTGCCTCTCAACGGTGCCTCCAACCAATCATTCACCGCTTGTCCGTTTCGACTCGAATGTTAGCCACTTAGCATGCTAGGCAGAGTATTTCTCTGTAACCTAGTATACAGAAGTTTTAGTCTCCGATCCTGTTTTCGTGTAAGTCCTTTGCCTATTACTACGAAACATAAAATGTGTTTGCTGAGTTGTCGAACACGCTTACATTTGGGTGTAACTAGCAATGGTTGTAGCTAGCAGCGAGTTAAGCATGCTAGCCCGTCGGTCTCCAAGCTATTTGTGCTATACGTTAAGTATGAACAACAGCTGTCGCCCTTTTAATCAAATATCAGGCCTCTATTTATACTTAATTTTGAATCAGTATATACACATGCATGTGATGTGTAAGCAGCGGTTAAACAATCTAAATCAAGTTCGATGCAACTGAGCAAAATATGCAGTTCCTGGTTTGATATATTGTGATTTTGATTTTATGACAACTTGTACAGAAATCTTGCAGCAATCAAAACTTGACTTGTTAGACTGCATTTAACTCCTGTCATCATGCCAGCGCAACAGGCATGACACGACGAGCTACAGTGCGGAAGTTACATGGACACGGAGGGCGTGTTCGTTGAAGGACATTACTGTTGCTAATAATCGGAACTGTGTAGTAAGTTATTTTGCCTTTCGGCCCTAAACCCTGCGTTATGATAGCTGGGTTTTTATTTACGTTGTTAATTACGTAATCTCTTATTGCTAACGTGTTTACCTACTGTTTTCAGACACGACGTAGCTAAAGTAAGTATAGAGCATTCGGAGGTCTTGTACAGCACAACTAAAGAAAATATATAGGAATTATGTCTTAATGTGGAAGGTTTTTGTAATGGCAGAAGTCTTTCTCCTTGGTGTTATTCGACATTGAACACTATTGCATTGCATCGTCTCTTTCTAACGTGTATGTTGAATGGGAAAGCTAATCAATAATGACTTGTAGTTGTTACAGCTTCAGGTAATTGATGTGTGGTGAAGAGGAAAAATATTATTTCTTGAGTTTGAAGATTTACAACACTTAATATAAAATCTAGTAATAAGCAAAGATGCAGGAAATATACACATTACTTTAGATATGCAAGATGTATTCAGTATGAGTGGCTATCCGTTTTAGTAAAAGTGACTTGGCAACATATGCAAGGACCTGAGTGGGTATGTTTTGTTGGTGATCTTTCAGTTCTGTCATCACCATGACCTTTTTGGTCTATATTTAGATAACTTTTTAACTTGCTTTATGTACTGAACAGTTACTTTTTTAAGATTTCTGTCCTTCCAGCAGATTTTTTTAAACTAAGATTAAGACGAAGCTTATTTTGATGCTCAGAAACTTCATCAAACTCCTGTTGTTTATATCAGGTAACTGTACTCGGTATACACAATGTATTTCGGTTAAAAGTACAGTGTCTTCGACCATTTGTAATTGTACTGTCCTAACCCATGCCTAGGTTCCCAGTTTTCAGTCTGTTGTGTAATGGTGCTTATCAGTTGCAGTATGGTTGTACAATATGATGGCGTGTGGCCTTGGACAGAGTTCAGCACTACGTGCTTCAGGAAACGTGGAATTTTAAATTCGGAGCCTCACCTACAAATTCGATTTTTAAGAGTATGTTTGCTGATAAATGAAAATAGTTATGTGTAGGTGCAGGTACTCAGCAAGACTTTTCAGTATATTCATGTTGTTTTAGCGGCTTATCTGAAACATTCTCTCTTTCTCACAGGTGCATAGTGCTGAGTGCAATGCTGATGTGATGCTGGAGAAACAGGTTGTGGTGAACTGAACCCCTCCCCCCCATGGCTGTTAGCACCATGGACTCGGAGTCAGCCCGGACACCTCAGTCTCAGGCCGCCCTGACTAAAGGAGGCAGCGCTCGGCTACCTTCTGGGGCTCTCAGTGAAAGGCTGGGGTCGGATGGGAGGCACTATTTCTGTGGCTCTGTTGCAGCTCTTACTAATATTTTTGTGACTTTCCCATTGCAAAAGATTCTGTTCCGCCAGCAGCTGCATGGTGTGATAATGACTGAGGCAGTACGGCAGATCCGGAGGGATGGCCTGAGCAATCTGTACCGTGGAATACTGCCCCCACTGCTCCAGAAAAGCTTCACAGTGGGCATGATGTTTGGCCTTTATGAGGACTTCTCTAGAGTCTTACTAAACCAGTTTGTTGGTAACGGTGTACCAGACCTTGTCATTCGAAGCTTTGCTGCAGCTTTGGCAGGAACTGCTGAAGCTGTCCTGACACCATTTGAGCGTGTGCAGACACTTCTACAAGATCACCGGCACCAACAGCGCTTTAACAACACACTCCACACCTTCCAGACACTTAAAGCTGAGTATGGTATGAGAGAGTGGTACCGTGGCCTTGTACCCATACTCCTCCGTAACGGCCCAAGCAATGTGCTCTTCTTCGGTCTCCGTGGTCCCATAAAAGAGCGTCTTCCAGAAGCAAAGAGCTGGGAGGGGCACTTAGTAAATGATTTTGTATGTGGAGGGGTTTTGGGTGCCTTTCTTGGCATCATGTTTTATCCCTTAAATGTGGTAAAGTCTCGCACTCAGTCTCAGGTTGGTGGACCTTTCCAGCCATGGAGGCAGGTGCTGCTAACAGTGTGGAGAGAGAGAGGCGGCAGTGTGCCTAGGCTTTTCCGAGGAGCCCACCTCAACTACCACCGCTCGCTGCTCTCCTGGGGGATCATAAATGCCACCTATGAGTACCTGCTGAAGTTAACATGAGCAGGAGGTAGAGATGACACAACACAAATATAAAGAGAAAGTATTTAAAGGGAAAAGGCCTGTATGATGAGCTAGAGCCAGTTTATTAAGATGAAATGTTTTGTGGGAAATGAGAGAGCAGCGAAGTTGCACTACTGATGGGGCCAACAATCAGTGTGAGATAACCTGCCATTGTGACTATTAACTGTTGTCAAAATCTTAAAACTAGACACACTTTAGCCTATAAAAAGCTTCATTGATTTGCCCTTGTTTGCTCCTTGTATACAATTTGTGGAGCAAATTGAACTCCAGTACTTTATTCCAAAGTGTCAAGTAGAGGAGCTTGACTGGATTAAGTGTTTTGCAGGAGAAACTGTTTCATTGTACAGTATGTGCTGTGGTGCTTTGTAGACAATATACTTGTTTGTTTGGCTACTTTGTGAGGATGTTTTCTGCCACTTACCACTTTTGTGCATTTGACCATTGAAATGCCCTAAAAATTTTGTCAAAAAAAGTGTAATAAACTGAATGTTGGCCATTTTATTCTGCTTTATGCTCCATTTCCACTTCTTCCACTGCTTTATATATACTGATGAGATCAAAAAACAAAATGGCTCTGAAGTGAGTAGCTCCTATCACACATGATTCATATGTCACCAAATCAGATACTGATGTGATTTGTCTTTCATAGTTTATCCTGGAATCATTCTAAAGTGGCATCGGCAGAACATCTTCTTATGAGCTTTGACAGGTGCCCAATGATACATGTCAGTGTACATTATCAGTAAAAATGTACAGTAACACCCAGATAACTTGGCTGTTTTTATAATGGAACTATGAAAAGATATTTAATCTAAATCCTGTCTTAAAAAAAACTAAATGTTTGAGGGTTTTAACAGATCTTTGGAGTTTCAAATAATGAACTTTTTTCCTTTATTATTTCTTTATGAATTGTTCGTAGACTATAAAACAAAGTGCACCCCAAGGTTTGTTTCGTTTGTATGAACCTCTCTGCCATTTGTATAATAAATATATCCATCTCCTGCTCAGTCTTATAGCCCTCCTCACGCTTGCGCTCCTCGCTGTCTGTAACATCTGTTGACATAATGGGCTCAGATTTCAAGCTTGAGTAGATGCAGTCACCATTCAGCAGCTACTGCTGGCCATGACGGCCTGAAGAGGAAAAGGCACGCTGCTCACACTGAGCCAACACTCGGAGTGATACTGAACAGTAATGGTGCTGAGAGAAGACAGAGGCAGAGGGTAATGTTCAGTGGCACAAAAAGCTCAAGCTGCCATGTAAGTGGACGACTTGGCCTATTTCTTAAACTGTTTTCACTTGGACAGCCCACAGTATCCTGTGTTTCATCTGAACTTTTCAAGAGTTTCTGTTCGGTTTCCATTTTATTTTTTGAGAAGATGGACTTTGGATTTAATTGGATTTTGGAAACTGGGGCACCCTTACTGATATCAAACGATGTTCTTTGTAATCACCATTTACCCTGAGGCACAAGTCACCAAATCGCAAAGTGTTGAATTAATAAAAGCAAGTCATTGTAATGTTGACGGTCCATTAAAAAGTTAACATTGAGTGTGTCTCTGGATGTTTGTGGGGCAAAATTGTTTTCCCAGAGGAATGGGGTTTAATTTACCTTAAGTAATCTGATTTAATTATATACAGTACATTCCTATGTGGTTTTTGTAAACTTGCACTCATGAATCAGGAAACTGGATGGCTTCTGTATGACCTCTGTGCTGCTCCTCCTCCCTCTTAGTCACACTGAAAAGCATGTATTAACTTGACCAGCCCTTTCCTAAACATGAACTATAATCCTTCTTTGTTGTAAATCATACAAACCGCTTTAACATTACAGTGATGCATTGTTGTAATGTAATGGTGAAGACACTACAATCATAGTGAAATATGGAGTGCACAATGTAGATTTAACACCATCTATTATATCTGTCAACTTTGTATTTGTTATAGGATTAAGAACTCTACAGGTGGATACACAGTTACCATGTTTTGTTTGTGTGTGACACAGGAGTACTACAACTTTCTAGATGACTGTCAGAAGTCAGACCGCAGATAATGATCAGATTAAGGGCAATCTGACATGGGGACTTTGGATCAGGGAAGGTTGAGCTGTTGTAGTTACAAAGCCTCTTCACTCTAGCAAATGTGTTTTTTATGACCATCTTTCTATTTTCAATTTAAGTTCATTTAAGAATTCATTTTAATCATAGAACGGAGTGAGGAAATTGCTTTAAACTGAGTCTCTGTACATGATTTAGAAACATCAGCAGGAGAGAGAGGAGGCCTCAGCACTGCAGTTCAGCGACTAAATGCTTGGAAAAAATCCCACATTAATCCTCATTAACAGTATTAGTAGTACAAAGATGGTGCAAATAGAGAGCCTCTGAAGCAGCTGAGGGTAAGCTCCTTTATCTGTGCTGTTTCTATTTCTAATATTCACCCCTGTATTGAGAGAAAGATCAGAAGGGTACCTCACTGTTTACCTTGTAAGACTTGAAATGTAGATGGTCTGTAGGCAAATATCCAAGAACCCAGAAATCCACCACTGTTTAGGTCAATGTGTAATTTATTCCCAAACACTACATTTCTTGGTACACTGACTTTATTGTACGTGGATATGGAAAAGTGACGGCTCATGTAGAAATACAACATCATCTTAGTTATGAAATGCAGTTGTTGTTAAAGTTTGACCATACAGATCAAAAACAGAGAAGTGACACAGGGTCTCCTCACTGTTTGGGCCTGCTACATAACTAAAGATGCTCCTGAGAGTTATGCCTTGTTGTCAAGAGTTAAGATGGAGACAGCTACTAGACATGACTTCCATGACAAGTGAAAGCTCTTAAGTCACATAAAACAGACCTGTCTGACCTCTTTTTTTTAACAACCACCTTGGTAAAACTTTCCCTTGTCATCTGTTTGGAAGATTCAATTCCCTTTTCACCATCTCGATCCTCACCAGCTGTCTCTGAACACTTAGGCAGTCTTAATTTGAGCTAATCCCCTTATCATATTTGAATAAGCAGTTGCTGACTGATTTAGCTTAATTGCCTTCCTGTGGTTGTAGGTGTCTTAAATAAATCCTCCAGATCAGATGGCTCATCAAATGAGCTGGTATCATGTGATATGGACGAGCTGATTAGTGAACACTGTACATCAGCAAACTGATCGAGCAATGTAATCCTTTTACTGACAATTCACAGACATCAGTATAGACAGGAGTCTTCACATTGACATACTGTATGCTAATGCCATGCAACGTTGCAGAATGTTGCAATCCATAATGCATTTTTTTTTAAATCAAGACAAAGGCCAACATTCCAAACAAAGAAAGCATCCATTATATTCAGTCAAACATAATGCAGCTATTGTTGTTTTTAATGTTAGCACAATAAAACAATAGTACAGTATGTGGAGGGGTGAGGAGTTTATGTTTGCATAGGCATAAACTAAGGTAGAGACAGAGTAGGACACAGATTTCAATGTATATCTACAGTTCTGACCCCAGCATACAGCAGTCAGTCCATATGTCAGTCAGTATGTTACTATTAAAGTGGTGTGTACAAAGAGGAAACCGTTGTGGGGTACAGTTGTGGCTCAGTGTTTTAAGACTTTGGATCTTTGCTACATCTGGACAGAATATAACAGTCGCCTGTGTGCCTAGTCAAAAACCTTTAACTACATAAATATGATCCCATGTTTTGTTTCCTAGACCCCCACCCACACCATCCCAGAAAATATATACTGTATTGTATGTAATGTCCTTTGGATGAAAACTAGATTACTGTTAATAATACTGCATACATTTGGGTTATGGGAGTACGTTAAAGAAGCATTCACTCAAAGTCAGTCGGGACCAAGGAAGGGGTAGAAAAAACACTTTACACAAGGATAGTGTCTCATAAAAAGGTGCAATCTGTAACAGTCAAAAGTGCTCTCCCTGCTTGGCAATGGTATAATTTTGTATTCCATTAAATATGTAACAGTAACAATGAAAAACTAAATCCTTAAAAATTGTGATCCCTGCACATACAAAACAAACCTGTGAATTATTGGTTTTTTTTGCAAGTGTGATAAAGTATATTTTCTCTATTTTGTCAGTAAATTGTACTGTAATATACTTGAAAAATGACAATTTACAGATTACACCTTACAGAGTGGAGAAATCGTTAAAGCAGCAAAAGATAACATAATACTGTCTTAAAGAGAAAGAAAAATAAAAATTCCAGTGACATCCATAGTTTTTTCCCACCAGAGACCTGCACATCACAGACCATGGTGCAAATATTGTAAAAATAAATACATAAATACATACATGGGCAATTCATCCTTACATACACATATTGTATCATAAAATAAGAGAATTATAAGATAATTATAAAATTCATATGTACAAATGCATAGTCCATATGCGTCCAAGAAGAGGTCAACTAATGACATTTCCTCTTCATTTAGTGGTTGTCAGTGTGTGTATTTTTATGTGTGTGTCTGCAATGTAACTTTATGTCCATGTGCTGTGGTGTGCATGGCACTTACTGTACAAGAACACAGGGGTTACACACCAGATCGCTCTGTGCTGTTTCCTCTTGTCTTTCCTCAAAAAGTCAGTGAGATATAAGGGGTGGAAAGGTTTTCGGCTCAGAAGTTGAGAGGTACGGGGCCAGGTGTGTCTGAAGTGTCTAGTGTGCGTGTCCGGAAAAGCTGGGTGAGTGCGAATACAGAAGAGATGAGTACAGTACATTGTTTGGCCAGTAACCTTACGCCATCACTCTCCCCTTGGCTCTGTCCCGATGCAGTCAGTCCCACACTTTTAGCACCAGTTCCAGCTGTCTCAACAGCCCCAACAAACTCCCGGTACAGACCCACTATCTCCTTTAGCTTGTCCATGGGCTCCTGGTTGTCATCGTCATCATCATCCCTGTGGACCATACTTGCGTTGTGGCAGACGTTACAGCCAGGGCAGGGGTTTGTTCGCAGGCAGGCAGCTGATAATTGAACCAGAGCACTGAAGCTGTTGGACAATGAACGTAGCGCTTCATCAGGAGCCCAGCCCACCCGGGTGGCTCGCTGACACCCAGATGCCAATCGTCGAGCCTCAGCCTGGAGGAGGCTCCTTTCCGCCTCTGTCATGGCAGCAGGGCTCATCCCGGTACAGTTTGGGCTTAGAGCTGTGTTGGTGCTGGCTTCACTTCCATTGTGGTTTAGGTCAGGCTCCACTTTTATGTCTTTGTCACCCTGCTTTGTTTCTTGGCTCAGTGTTTGTTGTTGGTCAAGTGATCCCTTCTCTAAGACCAACAGAAGCTGGTCTATATCTTGACGTAAGGAAGCAAAACCTCCCTTCAGCCCACCATAATTCTTATTGGTAAGAGAGCGAAGCGGACCACCAAGTGAGGTTGTGGGGGAGACTGGACATGAAACAAGGGGGCTGAAGTCAGAGGAGGCAGTAGAGAAAGTAGACAGTGGGCGAGGATTGTCCCTCAGTAGAGACAGGATGTTAGGTTTTGGAGAGGGTGTTGTAGGAGAGGCAACAGCTACGGGTTTGGGTTTAGGCCGTGTGCGACGAGAGAACTCGTAAACCGTAAGCTCCTCA
Organism: Apogon talboti; assembly: GCA_037367365.1. NCBI lineage: Eukaryota > Metazoa > Chordata > Actinopteri > Kurtiformes > Apogonidae > Apogon > Apogon talboti. The sequence goes on from JAPQRQ010000002.1 coordinate 22,593,680, forward strand.
TCAAAGCTGACGCCATCCTCTGTGTCTCCACTGAAACAGTTGGCATAAACAGTGCGGCAGCCACATGACTCTCGATGCTGCTGTGGTGGAGTGCTGTCAGCGAGTGAGGAGGTTGGTGAGTCACCTCCTATTTGCATGCTGGAAACACCCCCGAGCCCCACAGCTGAGTGTGGCCGTGACTGAGGCTGCTCTGAAGAGACACTGCCACGGAGAACACTGTTTTCTTTAAAATTTAGATTAGGGTGTGACCCATTTGTCCCATTGGCCTTTTTCATGTGTGAGGTCAGCTCCTGTGCCTCTTTGATGGTGGCTATGACGACTTCAGCGCCTTCATCTAAAATGTTCCCTTTCCCTCCTGATTTTGAGGCCACAGTGTCTTTTTCCTTAACAGGAGTCTTGTTTAAGTCTGACAAACCACTAGCTACTGACAAACCAGAACCAAAGCCAGATGTGTCTCCATTGATTGAGCTGGTGGAGGGATAATCCAGAGTCCCTAGGATTTCTTGAGAGCGGGTCATGTACCAAGGTAGAGCCTGGATCTTCCCTCTCAAAGCAGAGGCTGGCAGTCTGCCTCCCAGACTAGAGGAGCTGGTTCTAAGGTCTGATCCTGACCCAGACCGTCCCGGTTCTCTAATTTCAAGGCCTGCAACACCCTTGGAGTTAGTTGAAGTGAGAGAGGTGGTAAGAGTGAGGGGTGCATCTGAGTTTTTGGGTGACAGGCTCTCATGGCTTAAAGAAACCCTCCTAGGTCCTGACTGGATGCTTCCATTGCGGGTGCTCCAAGGGTGGATTCCATTTGGCGGACTAACACTATCCTTAAAAATCCCTTTGTTTGGGTCAGTGGGAGACACGGGAGAGCTAGCAGGTAGTGATAAGGGGTGCAGATTGCCAGATGTGGGTTTGGGGGGTACTGGAGGTGGAGCTAGCTTTGTACCTGAATTAGACCGAGGAATAGGGGGTAGGTTTGGTGGCTTCTTTGTGGGCAGGACACTTCCATTGCTTATTTCTTCAACTTTAGATGTGTTCTTTGAGTCAGAAATGTATGCTTTGTCTTTATAAGTAACATGCAGTCCATTCTCCTGTGTGAGATTGCGTTTTGTGGTTTCCTCAGTTTGCAGTGTGGTAACGGATAGTGGCTGCTGGCTGCACCGTACTGCTGTGATCAGAGGTGACGTCAGAGGCAGCCCACCTGCTCCAGATGTAACAGACTTAAACTCCATGGTGTCAGGCTCCATCTCTAGGAGTTCAGAAGAGAGGCGTCCAGAGGCGTCACCATTGCAGTGTGCATATGATCGCCCATGCTGCGGTGACTTTTGAGGATTGTGCTGAGGTTTGGGGGGCAGCTGGGGCTTAGGCGCCAGTGGAGGTTTGGCCTTAATTTCAGGTTTCTGAGATGGCTTTGGTGAACTGGACTGTTGGTTTGTAAGCTGATTTGCTGGACTTTTAAGCGCCTCCACTTCCTTTTTGACTTTAAAAGGTAGAGCTTTATTGGTGAGAGCAGAGGGTGGCGTTTTTCCAGATGCTGCTGGAAAACCGTTCCAGCTGCCACTCAACCGATTAGCATTTCTCCGGTCAGCCAACTCCGCATCTGTGAGAGACCGAGACAAATCAGAAAGAGGAGCACAGACAGAGAATGGCATCAGTAAATGAACACCATACTTCTTCATAATTATGTCTCACAGTTGTTCATGTTAGTGGAAAAAAAAGAGAAAAATACACCACCTATGATAAGGTCTGAGATGTAGTGGTATACCATTTCAAGATATGCTCTGATATAAAAAGCAAAGGGTTATCATACCATGTATTTTGCTTCCAAAAATATAACTGGACACAGAAATCCCAATATTTTATTTCCCATTAATGTCACTGAAATTGTACTTTGATTTATACCTAGTACTTTTTTAAGTTCCTGCTCCTTTTTCCTCCTAATTTCTTTTACAACTGTTTCCACTGAAATGACTTAACCTTTCAATCATAATATAGAATTAAGGGTCATTGTACCTGATAAATAATAATTGTGTAACACTGTAAACCATGATACCATGAAACTATGAAACCCTGAAAATTTCATAGTATTGCAATTCTCTAAGGTTCCTTTGTAAAATCCTGACAAGGATCTTATTTATTTGTCTGACAGTAATGTACAGTACTATGCAGAACTATTAGGCCACTGCTAGCAATGTTGTTTTTACATTGCTGTAACAAGCACAATATCTATTTATGAAAATAAAACAAAAATAAATGAGAGGGGACTATCGTGCACAGCATTAAAAATCCTCCCAAAAATATAAACTACATGGCTTCAACAGGAAACAACATTTAGTGGGATCTGTTCCCATGAAAAAGCAGCCCAAACAATAAGAAACATTGGACACGTGTTGAATGAATCCTGGTGTAAAACACTAGAAGATTAGTTACATAAATCTCATAATGTCCATGCAGAAGAATTCAAGACATTTTATTTTCAATGGAAGGTCACACTAAATACTATCTATATCATGAAACAACAAACCTACTTGTAGCCTGGAACTTTTGCACAGTACTGTATCTTGATGTGTAAGTAAAATAACTAACTTAAGATTTACTTGGCAAATGACGTGGTCTTGCATTGTACATCATTTTTACAACAAGATCAATTAGACTAGAGGGTAGAGATGAGATTGCAATTCTTAGATCAGAAGTTTTTGTGGTGCAGACAAAAATGCCATAAACAAACCTGATAGATCAGGGACTGGGGGAGTAAATCTCTCCTGTGCATCAAAAAACTCCTCCTCAGACTCTGATGCACTCTCTTTGACCAAAAGCGATGGCTTGGGGTTGGGTGAAGGTGTCAGGAATAGGCTTTCTTCATCCTTCGAGAGGCGCTGTTCTGCATGTGCTGTTTTGTGCCCAGGAATAGAACTTGTCCTTAATGGGACTTTAGGGGGTATCTTTTTCTTTTTTTTAATGGGTGATCTCTGAAAGGGCGTGCTGTCAATCAGTCTCAAATCTCTAGAGCTAGGGATCTTAGAAATACGTCTAAGCACCTGCATTCCTTGCTCTTCCTCCTCCTCCTCCTCCTCCTCATCATCATCACTAGTAGCCTCAGGCGGGCTGGGGAGAAAATCCGCCTTAGAGAGTTCAGCAAAGCAAAGGCAGGAGTTGTCATTTCCACGGTAGTTGAGGTTAGTGGGTCGCAGGGGACCTTGGTGGCGTTTTGGCTCCAGGAGGTAGGGATGGTGGACATCCAAGGCTGGGACTTCCTCACCTGTGTGGGGTCCACGAAGACGAGAAGGGGCTTTGGCTGAGGCACTGCTCTCCTCTAGGGCAGCACTCAGGGAACCACTGGACAAGCTGGAGAAGCTGCTGGTGACCCGTGGGTCTGTGTGGTACCAGGTGTTCTCCAGATTCATGTCCTCATCCATTACAGTAAATTTGCGCAGACCACTTCCTGTTGCTCCTTCCTCTTCTCCCTCATTTTCTGTACCTTCTGTTGTCACTATTATCTTCACTTCCTGTTTGCCTTTGTGCTCCTCTCTCTCTTGTCTTTCTTCTTCTCGTCTCTTCTCCTCCTCCTCTCTTCTCCTTTCTTCCCAGTCCTGACTTGCTGGGTCATGGCGTTGAGAATCCATCGGATCATCCTCATCTGATGAGTCATCTGAATCACTACAGCAGCGAGACACATAACCTAATAACACCAAAAAAATACACCAGAGGCAAACAAACACCAGAAAAACATGTTAGCTTATAAGTAGACAGAATATGTATTATATTAGGATAATATTGCATGACTCGCATTTCTAACAGTACCCGTACTGGCTGGTGACATTCATCAACATGTGATGTGAAAAATGTCTATCAAATGGCCAGAGCCAGAAAGTGATTAATTTAAGTGAAACAGTTTTTGCTCACTTGATAGGGATTCATAGCACACGCCCTCTATAACGGCGAACCTCCCACACACACCTTCTTCAGCAGGTATCCGGTGCACCCTCACTTTTGGGCGCCCCAGACGGAAGACATTGACAGTGGGATCCACCAGGAGTCTGCAGTAGCCTCCTAGCAGACACGCTAAGTCTTTGGCTGCCAGAGAGTCCATCAGTAAGGCAAATGGCTGCGAAGGGTGAGGGCATTGTAGGAGATAAGGTAAAGCAGCAGTGACAAAAGCCAAAGGGTAAGGAGAAAAGGCAATAGAGTGGGAGAAAGAGGGAGAGACAGTCACCTTTGAGTCCAGTGAAATAGCTTTACTTAGCTACCACGCATCCCCTTAGGCTGCGCACTGATTGTGTCTTGAAGGAGAAATGATTGACCTATATTTACTCTAGCATGAGCTGTGGCAGGAATATGGAGTGGGGAGTGAAAATCCATTTTTCTTATCTGTGTCAGTGTCTAAGTGCCTACATACTAGTGAATAATAGAGCCTACGATCTTCCATACCTTCATATCGTGCAGTGAGATGCGCAGCAGGCTGACTTTATCTGACTCAGAGAGCAGCTCCACCCGGCTGATGCTGCTGAACTCGACCAGCGTAGAGATCACATTGAGCTTGTGGTTGATGACCTGGCTCATCCCGTACTTCGCTCCTACTAGGAGGTTGACTAATACCTCCCTGTCCTGAAGCTGAATGTAAGAGTCGAAATGTGGGGGAAAAGAAAAGAAAGAGCAGACAATGAAATGAGAGGAGCAGATGATAAAATGGAAAATGAGCCCATGAAGGGTCTGAGGTTTAACTTGAAGTAGGTGGTTATCTTACAAAGCAACTGAAGCAACAACACCAACCCCCATCAGGCTCTACAGTCTTACCATCATAGTGGCTGTGTAGGACCTCCCTCCATATGAAATGAGCTCTCCCAGCTGAGTGAGGTAGGCCAGCCGAGCCTGGGAAGCAGATATTACCTAAAACACAGCATGCACCAAGAATTAGAGACAAACAAGAAAAAGAGTAGAAACAAAGAAGCAGGAAATGTCTCTGTTGACTATGGCCACTACAGACAACAACACTCCAATCATTTTCCCAGAAACATTACCCAAGAGCAAGACTTTCATAACTCTGGCACCCACGCAGTGTATTGCTCAACAGCGTCCTGTCACTCCATAAAACCTCAGGGAGATTAACCGCAATTCAAAGTGTAGCTAAAAATGTCCTTAAGCTTCTATTAAACTGTCACTATCTGACACTTCCTCTCTCTCTCTCCATACTCGCGTGCACTCATCCATCAGTCTGTATCTACCTTCTGGCGCGGCTCTAGAAGGGACTGGATCTTTTTGAGGTGGTAGCTGATGGCTTTCCTCAGGTCCTTCTCCCTCATGTTACTGAGCAGCGTGGGAGAGATGAAGCTATCCAGGCCAAACTCCTTCCTGTCATTCCGATGAAACAGAGAGGAAAGAAAAGGATGTAGGTGGTTAAATGCTGAATCACTATGTTACTCTTTTAAAAAGGTACAGTATATTACTTCTGTTACTTTAGTTCTTCCAGATATTACAAGCTTTGTATACAGGCAGGTTGCATTTAGTATCTCATTGATTTTAGCCTCTGTCTACACTACCTACTTCATTTGATTTCTCTAAAGCCTAGTAAATACTGGTGCAGGATTTGGGCTCTGACAAACTAATGTAATGCTACAGAGCAGTGATCTACCTAATCTAAGCAAACTGCTGCAGAAATACCTTGCAGAACAAAGCAAACATACTGCAGCTCACTAAAGCCTCACATGAACTTACATTTTAGAAACACAATGTACTAATGTGTTCTGTGTTGCTGCACATTTATCAAGTTGTACAGGAGTCAAATACAAATGAAGCCTTGAAGGCAAATATTTTCGACGTAGCTCAAACATTGGGGCTCCACCTCAGCTGACTGTCAGTGTGTTCACTGGAAATGTGATTTTGTAACATAGTGATACTGAAAACATTCTTATACTCTATATGTCTAGGTTTTATCTGTGAAGTAATGCATAAGTTAGTTGACCTAAAAGGTGACAGAAAGTCATTTACAATGACTTCAAAATAAAAAAACAAGTGAAAAATTAAGCAGAGCTTACCAAATACCCCCACTTTGCCCCTCCTGTTATTGGTGCCCTGCCTACCCAGGTTATATAGTTGTATTTTATTTAAAGCATATTCTCATTCTAAGTATTATACTTAACCTCCTAAGACCCAGGAAAGCCACAGGTTTTTGAGTTTTGGCTCTTTTTAATTAAATAATTGCTTTTATTGGAAACATCATGATGCAATAGTTTTTTCAGATGCATTCTTAAAAATTTTTATGGAATGTCATTTGTGGTGGACAGTTGTTGTTTTTTTTTTTGTATAAAGCTGTGAATTTCTTGTCCTCAAATGTGGACAGAGGGTATTAGGAGGTTAAATAAATGTCATCTTGATTGTATTCCACTATGAAATGGTGAAATGATCAAAGTCTCAACATGCGATAAAAAAATAAGTATTTTGCTGAGCATAATGATACTATTTGTAGTCACTTGGGAAATGGATTTTCCAAGATTTCCTTTGTTATGTGTTACAATAAAGCTAAAAAAAACACTATTGTTACAAGCATCACCCATGATTGACAAACACACATATGACTCACGTAATACTCTTGATAGAGGCCCGGGTCTGTCCACAACTGTCTAGTCTCTCATGCATGTGCAGGGCAGCGAGGCGCAGAGCAGTGTTACACTTCATCTCAACAGCAAAACGCTCCTGCAGGACGTCCCCAACACTCTGCAGACAGTCACAGAAAAATGGAGACAGGCATTAATTCTAACATTGAAGTAAACCACTAAAAACACCATATTTGTTTACAATGACACACTGAAATACACTTAATGTACACACACTTTACAAGATACACAACTCATAAGCATCAGTGTAAGTAAACCAACACAGTGATGCTCAAACTGTCATTGATATGGCAAAACAAACACAGCAGGAGGGAAGAAGAATAAATCATCATGACATAAGTGGATCACTCAAAGGTTTATTATGAAACAATACGACACAAAGACCTGTGGCTTTAAGGCTTATCGTCCGAGGATGAAACTCAGCTGAGTTACATCACAGAACCATACAAGTGGTTCAGTCATCGTTCATTGTTGAGTTATATTTTAAGATTTCTACTGAGCTGATTTCAGAAAGAAACACAGACTGTTTTTACTGTTTTTGTAACATCTAGACATGTTTTTACAGGTAAGTACAGAAATAGGTTAGTAAAAAACAGGTAGGCTCAAAAGATAATACTCATATCTTCACTGATGAATGCAAGGATAAACAAAAGGCCTTAGGGTTAGGGTTAGTTAAATCAATGAAGAGGAAGAAAAATAGACTGTCATAATGGAAACATGATGGAGGGTGTTTCTCTGACCTGTAAAAAGAGGTACTCAAAGGCAGAGGGGTCATCCTGCAGCAGGTCCACAGGGTCTCTGGGGATGAAACACACCCTGAATAGACATCTGTAATCATGGGAGTCTTTTTTCTGCACCACCTGGTGGAAACACAGGACAGAGGAATACAACAATGTTAAGGAAACATCCCTCTCAATTCTTGATGGAGAAGTCACTGAAATTATAGTATTTAAAACACACACACACACACAATAATCTTCTACACTACTTTAAAGTAAATGGTGATCTGGGCTCTGTTTATGTTTAGGTTCAAATGTGTCGGTTGCTTCCTTCACCTTTTGTATGAGCTCGTCTTCGTGCAGCAGCAGCAGTTTGGTGATGCTGTATTGTTGCTCTAGCACCAGGGCAAAGTACTCAATGGCCCGGATGGACAGTTTATCCTTCAGAGTCAGAACAATGTCCTGGAATGGTGAAAAAACAACATTTCAGACCCCCTTAGACAAACATGTTTCATCCCAGTGTGCAGATGGCAGATGGTCAAATCTGATTGCCCTCTGTCTCACTTTAGCTCGCGGTACAAGTTAAAACACAACAAATACAAAACAATGCCGCATGTATTCATGAAGATTACCTTGTAAAGTTTTCGGTCTCATTGTTAACAGTGCATAAACTCGATCAGCTATTATCTAAAATGTAGCTCAGCCCTCCTAACACTCAAGTTCTGCTTAGAGAAATATGCCTATCCTCTCCAGAAAAAAACAGAATAATGTATATTTTCCTGCAGCAGCTATCACAATGATGTGATAACTTGAAGTGTACCCAGACAGAGAACAGTTTCTACAATGGTGTTTTCACCAAATTCTGATGTGGACATACAGAGCCTACGAATGTAAAATGATGTGTTGATGATGGTATAATTTTGTTGCTTTTTTTTTGTTTTGTTTAATCCTATTGTTACGATAGACACTATCACGCTTCTGTGAGTTATTTAAAAGACATTAGCTTTCATAAGTCACACTACTATTGACAAACACGTCACCGCCCACAGATGATGCAGCCACCTTTTGGCTGCATTTGCAGTTCATCAATACTGAAGCTGTAATGGAGTGTTACAGCTTTTCAAAGATTAAAATGTTGACCTTTTCCACTGCCCAATCAAAAAAGTCCCCACTTGGATTTAACTTAGTAAACAGTTCAGATCTTTCCATTGGATTCCATTTGTCATTGGATAGTGATTAATAGGTTTCAGCTGTAACAAGTTAATTAACCTTAACTGATGCAGTGGGTAGCCTCTCACTTCTTAAACAACCATCATTTTCCAGACTGACCCTGTTCCAGAGTGATTGGCTCATCAGACTCAGAGGAGAAGTGGATGAAGTGACGCACCCATCATCCCTGCTGCCTACTGTGCAATCCACTCTCCACTAAAGACGAGACGGACCATCTGGGTTGTTAACAGCATTCAGTTCTAAAGCCTGTACCTCTGATGGTATGGGAGTGCATAAGTGGCCATGGAATAGGGAGCTTGCACCAATGCTGAGAAGCATATACAGGTTTTAGAGAAACAAAAATTCCCATCCAGATAATGTCTTTTTCAGGGAAGGCCTTACATATTTGTGCAAGACAATGTTAAACCACATACTGCATCTATTACAATAGCATGAGTTTGCATTAGAAGAGTCTGGGTGCTGAACTGACCCGGCAGTCCAGACCTTTCATCAATTGAAAACATTTGACGCATCATGAAACGTAAAATATAACAAAGAGACCCAGGATTGTTGAGCAGCCACAATCCTATATGAGACAATATTGGGACAACATTCTCCTCAGTCTCCTCAGTTTCCAGACACTTACAGACTGGTGTTAAAAGAAGAGCAGATGCAACACAGTAGTAACTTTTTGGAGACTTGTTGCTGCCATCAAACTCAAAATTACCTTATTTTTTGTTAAAATGGTAGGTCTTCTCTGTTTAAACATTTGATATGTTTTCTATGTTCTGTTGTGAATAAAATATGGGTAATCATTCTGTTCATATGCAGTTACATTTTTCAACTTTTGTGGAATTAGGGGTGTACATGTAACATAAATTTTCCCATTGCCTGGTTTTTTGCTCAAGGTTTCTGTCCTTGTAAATACAAACCTTGACCGTGGTGGTGTTGTCAAACTTGAAGGCCTTTGTCTGTCCGTTCTCCAGATAGACTTTGAGGACATTGGGCAGGAAGAGAAGAGAGTTTCCCTGGGGAACAGAAGTCAGAGATGTGAGTGTGGTTTTACAGGCAAGATATCGAAGATAAAGCAGGGAAAATTATATAGCAACTCATAAACTGGAACAAAGAAAGAATGATCTAGAGATCCAGAAGTGACGTTCATTTAAGAGAGGCTGTGTGTTTTTGTAATGACAGCCATTTTTCTGTCAAACTAGATTTTCTCACCTGAGTGTGCCCGTTGACCACCACCTCCTCTGCAAAGCGCACTTTAACTGGATTATTCCTCAGACGAGCTCTCTTCTCTGCTGACATGATAGATGACTTGGGATTCTGCAACACAAAGACATGTGCCAATGCCATTATGTGATGGCTGAACCATGTCACACACTGGTTAAAGCATACATGTAAGAACTGAAGCAGTTTGATTGCAGTGAACTGAGCCCGAAGCAGCCACAAACCGTAATCACACATACTGTATTTTTTTTTACACATGACAATCTGAGAGCTAATCCAGTCAGAAGACGTGAGCTTACAGTCACATGCTTAGAAACACACAGGAAGCTTATGTTTAAATGAGGCGTGGTGCCATGATTCTTCATGAATGTGTGTGTGTCTGTGTTGACAATCAATGTCTTCTTTGTACTTACTGTCATGTGCCGTAGGATAGTCACAGTGATACAATCCTCCATCTCCCTACACACACACACAAACATATACAGCACACACGGAGGGAGACATCATTATCTTTCTGACCAGCTGTCAAGTAAGCACTTTCTCCTCTGACCTTTGACATGTTAAACCTTTCTCTCGCTGTGTCTCACACAGACACACACACACACACACACACACACACACACACA
>JAPQRQ010000002.1:22604784-22620494 GCA_037367365.1 Apogon talboti
GTTCCAGATAGTCATATATGAGGTGGCAATCAGGAATGATAAGGAGGCACATGCCGGTGACGGAAGCGGCGACAGGGGGGTGGGGGTGGGTCACACTATACCACCGTGCAAAGTGAAAGTGAAACTTAAGACGCTGTACTAATTCCTCTGTCTCTCGCTGTTGTGCACCTCATTTTCCTTTTCCCTACCTTCAAAAACTTTTATTTGAGGGGGCAGGACATTTGTTGCCTCCCCTGAACTGGGCCCAGATGACACCCTGGTGTTTGCTCTGCTGCTAGATTCACAAGCGTCATTAAGTACCGTATCAAACACGTGACATTCCTGCATATGAATTGCATGCTGTGTGGAAAAATGTTTGATCATATTGGAGGTATTTCCCCTTTTGAAGAAATGGAAGCTTTGTAAGTGTTACAAGTGGCCCTGGTGTCATCTTTACCTGCCTTGCTGCCATGTTGGCTACGTTCTAAACCAAAACAATGCAGTGTACATATGACGTCATGACACATGCGCAACGAAAGCAGAATCGATAAGCAGAATCGTTAGGCAGGCAAACGATTCCAAGAAATTGAGCTTCCAGGAACCGGTTCTCAAAAAGAACCGGTTCTCGATTCCCATCCCATACATACATTCTCTACAGTAGTTCTTCTCACCTTAAGATGTTTTCCACCTGCTCCGCGCTCAAATCCTCCAGCACTGTATCATTAATCTGCAGCACCTGGTCCCCTGGGAACAGTATCCCATCTGCAGGACTCCCTACACATGCACACACACACACAATGAAAAGCGTGAGCCCTTGCGTAAAACAAAAACACAGCTGCATATGTAGGCTTGCACTTTCAGATAAAGGGACACACACACTCACACACACACAAAATGACACACATGGTTATTCAACATGGCTGACTCAACAGTATTCAGCTGAGCTCTCCAGGATGTGAGGGGTTACAGTTATTCTGGGTCTCTTCCAGCTCGGCTCTGCTCTGCTTTCTCTAGTTATTTATACTCATTTGTCTTCAGGCAAGAGAGCACGACCGAGGTACAGCAGTTTCAGCTTACGCTAACATACACACACCAACACATGGACGCAGAGGGATGGATGTATGTGTAAACAGCCACACTATTTTCACATACCCTGTCTGACTGGCAAAGCCCTGTCTGTCCCTGATTTTTGACCCACTGATGGCATGCCATGCTGCTTTGAAAGCTTATAGGCACATACACACACATACACACACGGGGACCACATTCTCTCGCTCTTGCCAGACAAGTCAACCCCCCTCTGTGGAGCTTTCATGTCAGCTCTGCCAATATCCTGATCTCTGCGGTTTTTTGAGTCCCCTCCTTTTTCATCCACAGCTTTCCTTTTGCATTCTCCTCCTCACCAACAGGACCTCACTCTCTGACTCCTCCCATGCCCAAAGGCGTCACCCATCCTCCCTCCCTTTGCATCTTCACACTCATTATTTTTGCTCTCTTTGGCTAGATTTACACTTTAGTTGTTACCTCTACCCTCCCGGGTCTCTCTGTTGGCATCTTGTCTCTCTATTAACTCTTGTCATCTGTTATCACCTCCTTCTCTCAACCTCTTTCCCTCTCACTGTTTTTCTTTTTGGCAGCATACAGCAATTACTGAGGTGGTGTTGGAGTGAGACCCTCCTCGGGGCATTTATCAGCTTATTGAACATAAAAGTAATGGATCAGCATCTCTCTTTCGCTCTCTCTCCCTCCCACTCTCGCTCTCGGTTGCTACCCCCTATCAAAGTTGCCTAAATGAAGAGTGATTGGATTTAGAAGCGATGAGCAGGTGGCTCTGTTGTTTCTGTGGCTTCTCTGGCACTGTGCCTTGCAGTCTGAATGCCAGGAGAGTCGAGTTGTGTTGTGTTGTTTTGTGTTGTGTTGTGTGTGTGTGTGTGTGTGTGTGTGTGAGAGAGAGAGAGAGAGAGAGAGAGAGAGAGAGAGAGAGAGAGAGGGAGTAAATCTGACTTGCTGATGGCGCTGCACTGTTGCATAAAGCAGGTGGCCTTTTGGAGAGGAAGCAGGAAAAACAAAGTACACTCATCCACACAGACAAACACATACATCCCATCAAACCCACATACCTGTGGCGATGTCCCTGACCAGCAGGGGTGGGTCAGTGGTGAGGGTGAAGCCATGTCCAGTACTGCTGTCTAGGACCGGGTCCCTGGTGATCTGCAGTGTCAGCTTGGCCTGGAAGTTCTGATTGGACAGACTATTGGAGCGCTGCGACCTTCCATCGCCGAGCAACCGCTCTCTATTGGGGGGGCAGACAAGGTGACAGGTTAAGCAACTGGAGAAGGTAATACTGTGATCATGGAGAAATTAATCCAGTTGGATCAAAGGAAACACACTTCGCTGCTGTAAACATTGGGAAAAGCTTGTTCTTCTCTATGTAGTAAGCACATTAAGGTAAAGGGAAACATCAGCAGGTTTTTGTGCTCACAGTGATATTCATCATCCTACTGTAACACTAATGTTTTAGCTCGGGTACAGTTTTACGTAGTGTTACTTTACTAAATGAGTCTTGAGGGCATGAGAACAACCGACTCCATGTTAAATCAATCGATGTGCTTTATTTGTCTCTCGATAAAAAAAGGGAAAAAGCACAGAACGTCTTTTTTCTTTCAAGGCTAATTCCTCCACCTATGACAACAACCAACACCAATTTACACACACACAATAGTTCCCATCTAAAAATAAAAACTAAATGTTAAAACATGACAATAATAACAAGCAACACATCCAATTTTTGCAAAAATAAATCTCATCTCATCCTACTGTAGAATCATTTACTAATTAGTTGTCTGGCTGTTAGGGTAATATTGATGATCCACTTATAATTTACGGAAGAAGAGTCATGTATTGGCATTAAACACTGGAACACACAAGTAAATTACCCTTCTGTTTACAGTTTGCAAATAGTGATTGCAAGGGGCAAATTTGACATAAATAGATATACAAGAAATTACTCATAATGAAAGGTACTAATTGAAGGTCCTGGAGATGAATAGGTCATAACAAGACAATGACTACGGTTAATACAGATGATTATTACAACTATACAAAATATCAGTTAGCAAGACTGAAACTATTTATAGTCCTAGAAAAATTAGTCATCTCTTTTAAATGCTACTCTGACTATCTTGTTCTTTGACATTTACTCTCACATTCACCTGCTTAAGAGGTAAAGTGCCACATTGAACCTGAACTTAAGGAGCAAACACATCAGTAGTATTTGTAATATCACCTAAATTTGGATTGTATGTCTGAACAGCCATTGCCAAAGAATGGGTTGTGACCCTCATTTGGTTTGCAGAAGGTGGGTTTATCTTGAAAAAAAAACAAAACAATGCGATTCTTCAAAATTACATGTTTTACATATTTATAGCAATATTAAAAGAGATGAGGAAATGTCATTGAGGAACATTGATTTATGCAAAAATGAGCAATTCCTATTATTTATATATAAGGCCTGTTGTGAACTGGGTCACGATGGTTTGCTATTATGTAATAAAGAAAAAAAAATCAGGAGACACTCATTTGGGTTGAGGCTTTTTCAAGTGTAATGTGGAACCCTGAAGCCAATAATGCACAAAGACTGACAGCGGACTTTTAGGGAGGTGGTGCTCAGCTGATAAACTCTGAACTTCAGAAATTAATAATATTTGCATATTTAGGTTCCAAATTTTTCCAAGAAGATGTCAGTGTACTGATTTCTCACATGGTTGTTGACCTTATTGTTAAAAAGCAATATCAAACTCAGTGAAGAGTGTTATTACACAACCTGGCTAAAAAAAATCCCACGTACAACATTTCATCAGACTGTCTTTAGCTTTAATTCTAGGAAGTATTAGTTATGGGAATGCAATATTTATGCAATGTCCCAACAGTTATTTCCACCCATACATGCATTGATTTTTCACCAGACCTTGTATTGATGATGGAAGAGTCAGACCAGAGTGTAAAGTCCTCTACAGTACATCCTAAACATTCTCCATGCGGTTCTGGTCTGGATTCTGTGTGACCAATCCATGTGTGAAAATGATGTCTCATGCTCCTGAAACACTCTATCACTATTTGAGCCCAATGAATCCTGACATTGTCCAATACTTATGCTCCCTATCAAATTGGTGGTTGTTTAAGAAATGAGAAGCTACTCAATGCACCAGTTAAAGTTAAAGAACTTGTTGCAGCTCAAACATATTAAAGACTCAGTCATTTTGCGGTGAATGGCTTCTGTTTATTTGCTGAGTTGAATCCAGGGGAGGGAATGTTATTGTTTCCAGGCCGTGTATTATGTCTTATATTATTATTATCAGGCAATTTACACATAAACTAGCAATAGTTATTTAGGAAAATAAAAGAGACAGAGCCACAGATAGATATGCTGCTGCTGATGAGGCTAAAAACAAAAGACATTCAGGCATTTTTGAGAAAAGGGGCCACATATTTGGCTGTTTTACATATTTATATTTGACCGTGGGACTACACATTAACTGTTTGTGTTTTGCTCAAATGGAAATGAAATATTTTCCCTGAGGGTTGCTGTGTCGGTCAGCTAGTCATGACACAGTGAGACTTTTATCCTCAAGAATGAAGAGTTTGCTCTACAACGGCTTCTTTGCTGAGAATGAGAAACCACTTGGAGGACAACAAGGGAATGAAGGGCTCTTGAAAGCATATTTGTGGCTCACTCTGGGGTGTGTTTGTGTGTGAGAGGGACAGCCAGGTTCTCAATATGTACTCAACTATGTGTTGGAGCGTGGGTGTGAGGAGGAATCTCATGTGGTCCGCTTATACCAATATAATCAGCTTTATTCATTTTCATTTTTGATTCCTGAGTCTAATTCTATAATGGTATTTGAAAGCAAAATAGATTGTTTACTCAGTGCATTGGCTATAAAACTCTCCTTGTACTGCTACTTTTTAAATTATATATACCACACATCCCACATTACTTTCCCACGACAGGGTCTGGCAGTAAGCCTAGAAATAGATGATGCTGTTTTCTCTTCTCTCTATCCCAAACTTATTTACTTTTTTGTACTATTTGTCATTTTATTTCTTGATGATGCAGTGGTTTATGTGGGGTCTGCATTTCTGCTACCGTTGGCTGTTTTCTGGATCAAACTCTGTTTTCTTACTGAGAACACACAGAACCTTCAAAAATCTGCCCAAACATATAGACAATATTATACTTATGTTAAAATCAAACTATTCACTGATTACCATAGTGAGTGAGACCACTTTTGAACCCTATATTTTTCATTTTAAAGACATTTACTGAACTGTTAAGTTCGTCTTTGCCATGGTTCATATCATACCTGCTAAGTGACTCTCGGGTGCGTCGTATTATGGTTCCCACCACCTGCTGCACCCGGCTGGCCCTCCGAGCTGGAGACCTGCTCCTACATCGCTCCTTCTCCTCCATTTATCTAAAGAAGAGACACGTCAGGATACGAGTTACAAAGATAATTCCAAGAAGCAAAACACAAGCAGAAGATAAGGAACACAGAGAAGAGATGAAAGGATTTGTACAGACAAAAAAAGAGCTCTGTCTTTTGGATTTTTGCTCCGGCTAAATTAGCATCACGACCGCTCTGTTTTCATGTGCAGAATGTGTAGCTGGCCTTGAATGTGATGAATAATCAGATACATGAAAAGACAAGAAAGAAAGAAAGGTTCGGAGAGAAAAAGAGGGGGTGGAGAGTCATCGCCATGCATAACAACAACACATGTCGCACACATTTGGCTGAACGACCCAATTCATGACAACAAACAAAACACAGAAGGATAACTGAGTCATTGCACAATAATAGAATTCAGAAAGATATCGATGCAAATATGCTATGATCTGCATGTAAACTATTTGTAACAAGAAGTCTGTATCTGGGCACTTTCTGCTTAGCCTGCTTTTTTATGAGGAGTGGTGGAGAAACGATGAAGGATGGAGGGTTCAGTCAAACCCCAGAGAGGCAAAGCTGATCAGCACTGAATCCTGACCAAATCTTAAGACTTACAACTCCCTTCAGCTGGATTTTATCTGTGTCAGCCAATCAATATGCTGGCTATAGGCCTGTAGAGCTTTTGATAATTCCTTAACTTGCTTTATTATCTATTGACGGAGGTATACTCTGCAGCTTGTTATACAGAAGTGATACATTACAAAGGTTTGGGTTTATTTTGTGTTAGACTTGTAGATTCACTGGATGATTACAGATTTAGAGGATTTATTTTTCCTTTTTCAGATAAAGTTGCTTTTGTCTTTTGATATACTGTTTCTCTGGTCTATATTGGCCTGTTTGACCTCTTCAGAAAGACAGGGAAAGTTCTGGCAGGGAGGGGAAGAATATAGTGACCCAGACTGTGATCAATGTGGCTAACGATGATGAATGTGCTCCTGAAAAATAATGATCCATTCCTTGGCCTCTGCCAGCTCCCGAGAGCTTAGTTTGATCAGCTCCCTGAAATATGACGGCCAACCAAGACTTGTGAAGCATAACAGTTTTCTGGCAATCTTCTGCCACTGTCTGGGGGCATTTAACAACATCCTCATTCATTCATCTTCCAAACCCACTTTATCCTCACTAGGGTCGTGGGGGGTGCTGGAGCCTATCCCGGCTACACCCTGGACGAGTTGCCAGTTCATCACAGGGCCGACATATAGACACGAACAACCAATCACTCTCACATTCACACCTATGAGCAATTTAGATTAAACAATTAACCTATCAGTGCATGTCTTTGGATGGTGGAAGGAAGTCAGAGTACCCAGAGAGAACCCACGTAAACACGGGGAGAACATGCAAACCCCACACAGAAAGGTCCCTGGTTGGAATCGAACCTTTTTGCTGTGAGGCGACAGTGCTATCCGCTGCACCTCTGTGTCTTCCATTTAACAACATGTCTTTGTCTAATTAATGAGGAGGCCATTACAGCACAATTACCTGAGTGTACTTTAAGTCCCAAGTTATGTGGAAGCAGCATACACTGCATTGGAATCAATAAAGGATGTTTAAGCAGCGCTGCACCATTAACAAGTGAAAATACAAGATTCATTTGTGTTTTCCTTTTCAGTACCAGCTTAAACAACTGGATTCATCTGCAGAGTTTGAGATGCTGCTCTCCACTGAAGTGACCGCTGCTTGTACGCCAGTGTTGACTAGCCCCACTCGGTAGTAGTAAGGCACACAGTGTGGGTCTCTCCTGTAAGAGGATTAGAGGCCCTATTTCAACACTGGTCAGGGTGTCACTTTAGCACCTTCCGCTGATCTGGACTGAGGCAGATTGACTTGGATGAGGAAGGATGAGTGAGGCTAGGTAGCTGACAGCTGCACATGAGGAACTGAGTGTGATTATTTACACACCCGTTCCTCATTGAGACAAGCCGAAACTGACATGTTAATCAGCTTCATACAGATCTTGAAATGTCTGCAATTAATAGAGACTTCCTTCCATTAACTGGCAGTGCTTTACTCTAATAAATGTGTAGTAGTATAGTGTAGTAGCAGGAAGATGTGTATTTGTGTTTATTGCATGTGCTGCAATCAGCGCTGAGTCAAGTGATGAGTTTTTGCTGTCATTCTCTTTTTTCTCATCTGTTTTTTTTTTATTTTCCCCTCACTCCCTCTCTTTCTTCCTTTCTCTCGCCCTCACTGTCCTTGCCGAGTCAGGTAGTCATATCCGATGACACACTCTGCAGGCAGCAGCAGCCAGCCATTTCTTTTTATCATAAACATTCTCATCTCAGAGACTTGAGCAAGAGGTTTACTGTCTTATAACTTCAAAAACAACATTTTTTTTAATATTACTAAACCAAATGTTTAGATATTACAAGAAGAATTGTTCTTGAAATTGTCAAATTTTCAATTAAAAGATATTTTACTCAAAGATAATGTGATAATAAAAAAGAAGCTCCAGAAGCAGACAAATATTTTGTTCATACACTAATCAAAGTCAGGCTTCAAACTTCCTATATAACCCTCATATTTGAAGAAAACACCATGTCCCACATTGTCGCTGGATACTGTGAGTGTGACTCACCGTGATGTAGCTTGTCTCTTCAGGTCTCCAGAACACAAATACCCTCTCGCCCTCTGAGACATCAGCTCTGTCGCCCCTCCAGGATTGGCTGAAAAGAGGTGGAGGGGCGTCCTTGTGATCATCAGGGCCAATCCCAATCTGGTGTGGCCACCTGTGCAGAGCAGAGCAAGACAACTCGATTCATATCCACACGACAGGTTTATAATTAGATGTGAGGTATGAGCCAGATGATGGTGGAGTCTGATTAACTTGTATCAGCTGGATCTGCCTGGCATTTGAACCCTTTTCCTCAGCGTCAGTATGATACTCCAGTTGTTGATATTTTCAGAGTGAACACGCAAGTATGTCAAGCAAAGCAGATGTGAGTCCAAACCAGCTATGTGGTTGTGGTTTTCCAAGAGGCCCCTCCTCTGGTCCCTAAGGCTCCCTCTCTCTCTCTCTGACTCTCTCTCACCCATTCTCGCTTTTTCTACTCCTCCGCAGCCTCAAAACCACATGGTGATGTGGAGACAAGGCACTCCATCTCTGTCTGGTTGTCTAAATTAAAATTTCATACCGTCCAGTTCAGTTAACAGTTCTTACTGGGCGCGCTCTAAAAGCAAAGAGGACAGCCTGTGAATGTGGTGGAGAGGGAAGTGCTGCCAGGCAGACGGAGATCTTGGCTTCTAATAAAAGCGGACGACTCTTTCATATGAACATCAGGGCAGATATGGCAGAAACCTGAGCCAGGCTCTGGTTTGGGAGAAAAACACAAGGTTTGTTGTGAAAAGCCCAGTTGTTGAATCAGTGGAGACACAGAATAAACACTCTTGATCTTGTCTAAGGAAACCACCTCATTTTGCACTTGAATGTTGATTTGTGGGGTAAACTCTTACTCCTCGAGGTTTTCATCTACAAGAGGGAGCAGAAATCAAGGATTTGATAGCCCCATCTGTGCAGTTCTTCCATCAGGCCCTGTGTCCCACACACAGAGTTCTTTCACGAGACTCATGTGTCCCATAGAAAAGACAGAAGAACACCTAGACCCACACAGACTGCAGGCCTCATGAATAATACATAGGGCTAATGCAGCTAGCTCAGCCTCCGAACGCCTCCTTCTGCCACTCTGCCAACACGGGCAACAAGAAGAGCAGAGCACAGAAGACGGAGACACGGGAAAGACGTATGGGGGGTTGCAGGGGCAAGAAGGGGAAAAAGGAGGGGGCTCTGAGGGGCTGGGAAAAGGGGAAGGGACGCAAAAGAAAGAATTGGTCAAGGCAAAGAAAAGAGAGAAAGGACAGGATATTGCAGGGGGTGCAGAAAGGGGACGAAAGGGAGAGAATTTTAAAGAGGGTTAAGAGGGCAGCAGCCAAGAAATGAGTGAGTAAAGCTGTAGCAGACCAAAAGAAAGGACAAAAGTATCTACAGTGAAATGTGAAGGAGTCTGTTTACTGAGAAGGGGGGGAAAAAAGCTGATCAATGCAGCATTTCTCCTCCAACGAGAGCGAACGGAGCCAGGTGGCAGACATCGATGCATGGTCAGCTTTTAAATTAAAAAAAAATGTAACAAAAGAAAATAGCATAGCATTTGTCAAGCTGTTTTAATTTTACTCTTCTTCACTTCTGGACTTTTCTAAATGAAGAGAACGTTCCCTCTTTTTAATGATGACACCATTTCACTTGATCTCTGACTCAAATCAAAGACAGTAAAGCCTCTGTGTCTGCAAGCTGGTGATGAGTCTGCTCCTAATCTGGTTTTGAATCAATACAAATCGTGAATCCTGTCCACCAGTGTCGTGTCCTTAAGTCCCCAAGCTGCCAGCACAGCTCATCACTGATCCTTACAGCCTGTCCAGATCTTTTACTCCTCCTTTCACCTTATCTTCACCTTCTATTGTCGCCGTATAAGGAGGATATTTGTGGAAAAGTGTTGTTCTAATGAAGTCTGTTTCAATTCTTTTGTCTCAGTGTCTGTATCTCATTTCACTGAGACAAATATCCTTTTCTCTGCCCTTTTTCCCACACAATATGTCTGTCTCTGACAAAAGAGTCAGTTATTCAGTTATGAGCACAAATGCAGCTCATATAAGTGCTCCACACTGCTCTTACTCTTGTCTCAGGGGTGGAGAGGTGGCACCCGTGATTTGGCAGAGGTTGTTGTTTTTGTGCAGCCAGCTGGATGGAAGACAGCTCTAAACCCAATTAGCACTGCTGGGCCAGACCGGGCCACGGCAGGTCAGACAGACATGGACTGGGCCTGGTGGACACAAAACACAGGGTGCGGAACAAAATGTACAGCGACACAACACAATCAGTTCTAGTCGACATAAGGAAAGTAATTAACTTAAAATGTTGTCGCTAAGCCATCCATATGTAAGCGTCAAGACTGGACTGGTGTACACAACTTACAAACACAAGACCCATACGCAAGCAAAACAAAACTCAACAGCCTGATGTGATTCACAAGTACAAGAAGCATTACTCACTGACTGGCTTTTATTTAGAAAGGACCAGTTGGATGGTATTGATGTCTTGTTCTCAATCTGTCCCACAACACACTCACAGAGAAACACACACACTCTCCCCTCCAGCTGAGTACGACACACCGGATACAGCTGCACCACATGAGGCGCAGCAGAGCAGCAGCAGGGGTTGGTTCAGCGATTCCACAATTCATTTTGGCTCACAGTTGTTGCCAATGAAGTTGGACAAAGACCGCAGCCCAGATTCAGTCCAAGATCTCACTTGGCAGAAGATACTATATGTATGAATATCTGGATGATTTGAGGTGTGCTGTTTTGAGTTTGTGTGAGGCAGCTGGATTGGTTTATATTACAATGCAAAGTTGTAAAAGTGAGGAATGGCAAGTCAAGCGGACAATAAAAACTCAGAAAAGGGACTGACTACTGCAGCCAGTAGTTTCTTGCATCATACTACATTTCAGATCTAAAGCTAATTCGATGATATAAACCTCTGCCATATTCTAACTGCTCTAAATATAAACTGTTTACTGTTTGCTTAAGTACCTACTATTAGATTCCGAAATGTCTTAGAGGTGCTCTGTGAAACAATAAAACCACTCACAAAATATAGTTTGGGTCAAGTGACTGATATCTTCCTGTGTTTGGTGTAGCTTGTCAGAAATTATTATTTCCACTGTCGATTAATCAAGTTGATAATTTCTTTGATAAAGTGTTTAGTTAATAAAAAAGTCAGAAAGTGTTTTCCAAAGCCTAAGACAACATCCTCAAAGGTTTTCTTAGGTCCACAACACATAGATATTCATTTTACTGCCATAGAAGTGTTTAGAAACTAGAAAATATTCACATTTAAGAGAATGGAAATACTGATTATCAGAACAGCTGCTGACTGGACTAGCACTCAGTAATAAACTGATCAATCATTTAATCATTGCGGCACTACTCATAAGTGATCACTATGGAGGTAACTAAAAAAGGGTAAATGTTATTTGCAAATAGTATATTTGTGCTACTGTTAGTTCGCATCATCATATTTTCATCTTCCAACACATGACATTATCCTGTTAACCAAATGAACTGAAAATTATTTGTCCACCAACAGAACAGAACAGTATAACACACTGTCCCAGCAGCAAATATGTGTCTTGTTTAGTTTTTACTTGTGGCTGTAACTTGTACTTGGCTGTTTGTTTCTCTTTTACCTGCGTCCCAGACATAATTACATCCCCCCTTCTTCATGCAGCCTGTCAGCTCATTCCATTAGCATTATGAAGACAGGACTCACCGTGTGCTGCTCATTTAATTTCCCCTTTCATCAGCGACGTGGCGAGGCAAGTTCCCCAGCGCACTATTAAATAATGGGTCTTTTGAAGATTAATAGTGAGCTTCATTGTGTTACAGATCTCTATCGATGGTTCTGATGGTTCCGGAGTGAGACAGAGGAACACCTTGATGTCTGAAGACAGCCTTTGGATGTTAGTGGATGTTAGATGCTGGGAGTCTGGCAAACTGTCTGCCTCACTTCTTCTGTTGCTGTCTGAGTCAATTTCCCTCAATTGAGTGATGCTTCAAAAACTACACAATGGACGTCTTATCTTTAAGTAAATGTAATATTAAGGCAGCCAGCAGCTACAATAGACCTCTGGGCTCTGGAGTAATACTTACATGCAGCTACAGGAGTTTAATATTTCATATGACTTTAAAGAATAGTAGAGGGGAGAACCTGGTTATTCAGAGCTGATGCCATTTACTGAGGCTTTTGCTTTTTGGATTATGCATTTCATTTTCTTAATGTTTTGCTATGCGTTCATAAATAGACTTGTCCTACATTTTGCCACCACTGCCAGTCAGCTATGCCATCACCATGGAGCTGTCATGTCAATGAGGTCACATCTGCTTTTGCCTCAGCAGGAGATGAATACTGTCACAGTTTAAGGACATATGCACACATACAGTACAGCCATGTATAATTTACTTCAAGCACTACTGGTTGTATGTTTGAGAAAAATGAACAGTTTCCAAATGAATGATTTTTAAATAAAATGTATTTAGATCATCTCTGCACAAAATGACAAGTGGTCAAAATAACGAAAATGCTGCATTTGCAGAGTTCGTATTCTCATAACAAACCTATATTTATGGTTTAAAAAACACAATATTAAGGTTTTAACTTAAGAGGAGTTCAGAAATATTTGTATTAGTTAAATAACCCTGACTTTCAGACATGGTTCTTCATGTTAATTCACATTGTTGTTGGGTGTTTTAAGTCACTCCTGATGTAAAAATGTAAATGTAGTGTCCTTTGTTTGATTATGACCATCCATGGTCTTCTTCAGATTCCAGAGGGATTAACAGTGTTCAGGTGTGGAAATGTGTTTACTAGAGTTGTATATTAATTATCAATCCCTCAACCATCATTCATCTATGCATTCATTCATCCAACCACTGCCATAGTCATACAATTCAACCCATCACCCTTGAATTAAATGAATTCCTGTATTGAGAAAGCACAATACTGATCAATTAATAGCTTCCAAGAACCATTTTGTGCACAATACAAATCTATCCATGAACAGCTTCAATAATGGATTGATTTTAGGATCAGATGGTCAGAGCATCGAGGCTGAAGAGGCCAGCACCAGCCCAGCAACCCACTGAGCCCTGGAGGCATGAAGCTAAGACTACAGAGAGAGAGAGAGCAAGGGATGGCTGGATGGTTATGGTAAGTGGGACAGTAGAGCAGTCAGTGGGGCAGATCCAGGCTAATGCAGCCAGGCATCAAGTCTTTCCTGATGTGCAAGTTCTGCCCGTCCTGTTTCTCCTCTGGCAGAATGACCTCGGAGCAGTTACTCCCATCACATGCTGTTGCATACATCCCTGAGTCATAGCACATTGCCCACAGCACTGGCAGTTATAAGACACACACTAAGTGCACGCAGGAGAAAAAGCAAAACATTGAGCATCCACTGCCATAGGACATGTATAGGCTACACACCCAAGGACCACATCTGCATCCAATATGTCTGGGTCTGCTTAGGTGAGATTGTAACAGGAACATGATGCTGTTAACAAAATGTTCAATTATTAACTTAAAAGACAAATTTACGCACAAAGGCTACTGTATATCACACATGGTCCAAATGTAAACGCAACCAGCAGTCATATCAAATCATGTCATGCATTAAATGAAGGCCCCAGAACAGCAAAACGCATTGTTCCGGTCTAGTTGTGTTGCGCTTGTCATGCCCGGCACGGAACGGGAGAGCGCAGAGGAGAGGCTGCTTCTGGCCGAAGGATACGAGCAAAGGAAAAAAAAATGAGCGAGAGAGACCGTCCAGGGTGTCTGCACATCGCATACGCCCATTCATAATGTGCGTGTTTTACTACCCAGACTCCTGGCATCCCCCGGATCTGTCAGGATTTAGCCGGTGACGGTGATTTCACTGCGCAGACGGCAGCATGGGTTTCCACTATCACTGCATAAGTCATGTGGGTTTTGTGTGTGTGTGTGTATTTTTTTAAGCATAACACAGACCTGAATTTAACCCGTAATCTTTAAAGGATTTGTTGTTTTGCGTAACGATCTGAATTTAGGTTTAGAATAACATTATCGAGCGCGCATAAATGCGTAATAAATGCCATTACTAATAATCAATAGCCCCATTACAGTCGTCAAACACTAACTTTAATCACTGGCAGCAGCCATGCCAGTTAAACCAGTAGGCTAAACAAAGAAAAAAAAGGTCAGTCTTTTGTTGCTTCCTTTATAATCTTAATCGGATTTAAATCTCTCCACCGCCTCCCTCAAATAGGGACACGGGTGTAGCCTGCAGGCTTTGAGAAAAGGACCATGAGTACATTATTCATTTCGTTTCTAAATATCAGATCAGATGGCTGGAAATGATGCAAGGTGCAGGCTCCGCCGTCCAGTCGGGCGCTCCTTCATCAGACAATAACACCGGAAAATACGGACAAAACTCACCTCGTGGTCTGAAGAGCAGACAGACAGACCGGGAGTATGGGAGAGGTATCCCCAAAAAAAGCAGTGATGCGGAGAATCTGAGAGGAAATGTTGTGTTTCTGCCCCCAAAAAATATCCACCGTGTCCTCCCGGGCCGGATGGTGATGATGTGGTGTGTGGGGGGTTTGGCTATGTGCTGGATGCTGTCATCGTACTGGGACTGCTCTCTGCTAATCCTCGGCCCTGAGCTCAGAAATAACCCACCCCCTCCCTCTGTTCGTCTCCCTCTCTCCTCCCTGCCTCCTCTGCTGTCTGCCCTGAGGACCCCCCCTCCCCTCCTCTGCAAGGTCAGTATGGTTACACTAAATCCACTGGAATAATAAGAAAAATAAATAGGCCTATAATAAAATGCAGAAGAGGAAGATTGTGATGGCATCCCCAAATATCTGATGTTGATACAGTAACATAAAATATTTTTAAAAAACGAAGAAAACACAACAGTTTGTTTTACATAAATATGTCTCTTAATAAAAAATAAATAAATAAATGTGTTTAAGAAAAGAGAGGCAAGAAGTATACATTTAATCCAACAGTTTTTTATGAATATCTAGGCTTACTAATGAAGTAATTCAAGACCAACAAAAAACCTAATTAATTAAATAAACCAAGCAACTCAAAAATTGGCAAAACAATGATTTTTTATAAATATTAAATGTGATATACATTTTCAAGGATTACAAATGCGGTTTACAAATGCAGTATATATAACACAGTCTATAGGTTATATCTACATACATGAACCCTTTAATACTGTAAATAATCATTTGCGTTTTAGTTACTGTAATAATAATAATACTATTTAAATAGAAATTAATGTAAAATTAAACGACAAAGGAATATCATACACAAATAGCGCATATCAGCAATCTTTTTTTAACGTATTATGTAAATAAACCGTGGTACCGCGTCTAAAATATATTTATTGTTCCCATAAAGTTTTTTTTTTTAATTATTATTATTAATATTGACGAAATTGCTCCGTTAAAGTTTGTCTCTCGTCTTTCGCCGTACCATCGTCACTTCCGTGATTTCGTAGTTCCGGTGAAGATTATTCCACCCATGCTCCCGAAACGGTTAGATATCTAACAGCCCCACTGGAAATACTACCAAACCACAGACATAATGTTCAAATTGGAAGGACTTGGCCCCAAGATGGACCCAGAGGAGAT
>JAPQRQ010000002.1:22632166-22656853 GCA_037367365.1 Apogon talboti
GCCGCCGCCGCCGCCGCCGCTGTAAATGGTAAAACCCCCACTGTGGAAAGCAACAGAGGGCAGAATAAGGAGCAGCCCCTACTGGAGGAGCTACCCAGGCTTTAAACCCCAACATTACACCACGCTAAAAGGTGAGACATTCGCCTTTTCCCCCTTTATTTTCGCGTATTCGTGTTGTAGTCTTAGCGGCTAACGTTATCCTCAGCTGTTAGCTTGTCTCCAGTCGGCTGCAAGTCATATCATGCTGTTAGTGTGGTTTACTTAGCAGTATTTTCAACTCGACATGTATGGAAGGAATCGATCTGATTACTCACTACTGTCAGCAATGCTAGGACTTAAGTCGGTATTTTAACTGCAACCTTACAAGCTATTTTCCCATAGGCGATTTGGTAAAGTCTGGCAGAACAGTGCTGATGTCGAAAACAAAACATTCTATGTGAGACTATGTGTGAAGTATGCCTGAAGTCCTTAAAAGGAAAACAACGTGAACTGGGCTTAATGTGGGTGTTTTCAAACAGTAATAAGAAGTATTCAAAACAAATATTCTTATTATGTTATATATTAGTTAAGAATCTTTACATCTAATATGCAAAAAGCATCATTACGTTCATTCATAGTCTTACTTTCTTTTTTAAGTCATTGATTTTTTTTTTTTTTGAGGAATTGTCTCCCCTCATAATTTCTGTATGTGACAAAAGTACCAGCATCTTGATCCTGGGTTTTTCTTATAATATGGACTCAGAACTAGAGATGTAACTTGACAACATATTTTGACATTACCTAATCACAGTGACAAATCCTAAACTACGAGTGTAACTATAGTGAGGGACTGCAGTGTAAGACCTGAAATTAACACAATAAAATAGAATAGAGTAGAATAAAATACAATAGGTTTATATGTCATTCTAACGTGTACAGTGAAATTAGAATGCCATCTAGTACAAACTATTAAGCATCATAGAAAAATAAAATGAATAAATGTGATTAAACAGCTAAACAAGAACAAGTCTACACACATCCACACATTCATTGCATCATCCCTTTATTGCACCTAAAATTGTGTTATTGGAGTAGTTGTTATTGAGTATTGTGTAATCCAAACCTTGATTTAAAAAAATAATGATAATTTTTACTCATATTTCAGTGTTTGCCCCCCAAAAAAGAAGGGGTCAGAGATGCAAATTGTTGTGGAAGATTTATTACAGTTCTGAATAATGAAGCTACAATCCAAAATAAAAAAATATTTCTTTGAGCTTCTGTCAAAGATTGAAAAAGTCTTTGGATGGGTTTAATCTAGTCCATTTATTCAGTCACAAACCTTCTCTATTTAAATTTTTCTTAACTCTGTCTCCTTCTGTGTTTCTAAGTGTCAAACACACTTCTGTTTCATCCCCTCACAATACATTATTTTACATAAATAAAAACAACTTATCATTACATAACTTCATCTCTAGTTAACAAATACACAAATGCAAATATGCATCATCATCATTATCACCCTACACTGTCATCATATCGACCCAAAATATCTTCAGGGGATTATAAAGCTGTGACAACATACTCACACCTGTCATCCTTAAACTCTGTCGACATCTTATATAAAACCTGTGTATGACATAAAACTGAAGTGAACCAATCATAGTGACAGCTTGTTTATTAACTGTGTCATTTCCACACACAGAATAAGTAACAAAGTCGCTGTTGTCGACCTGACAACAGTACGCTTGGAGGAATCGAGGAACCTGCAGAGCTTGTCTGAGCCTGCCAGCAGCAGACGTGCACTGTGCAATGGCACTGTTAACCCTGCATAGGCTCCCATCCATCTCTGCTCCAGTGAGTTCACTCAACCTACAACTTGTATATGCAGTCTTCACCTATGAAAATGTAATAGTTTGTTCTGTCTACAAAAAGGGAATAATTTAGGCCTAAAAGAACTGTCTATGCTGCTCCTGGGTGTAGAGTAGATGTCTACTTATTTTATTGATATTATCTCTACATTTGCCTAATGTGACATAGCTGCTTGGTTTTCAGTTTCCCAGGGATTTGTTTGCACAAACATGCCACAGCTTTAGTTGTTATCAAAGTTAATATCCCATTTACATGCATTAACGTTGACTGTATTGCATATTTTGTCTGAAACGTCACTGCCACTGTTAAACCCATTCAGTACATCACTTATCATTGTATCATATGCCTCTGTCTCTGACTTTTTCTCTTCTCATTTTGTCATTCTTTAAGATAATTTAACGCTATGTTTAAAGCGCTGCCCTGTGGTGTATCATTTCGACTACACCACAAATGACCTGACTGTGGGTCCTTAACAATTATTTTGCCTATTCTGCCACTTTATCTAATCATTCTGCTATCTTAACTTGTGTTTTCTGCTTTTTTTTTCTTTTTCAAACCATCATCGTTCCTTTTCCTGGCCCCTGCCCACTTCTCCTCTTTAATTTTTTTCCCTTGACTCTGTCTGGACTTGTCAGTTGCGTAACAGGTAATGTTACTGTCTCAAGTGTCTTTCTCTTCAAACCCTTGTTACTACAGATATTTCTGTCTCTCTGCTCTGCTCACTTGCTTTCTTCCTCCTCTCCTTGCACTGTATTTCTCTTTTCTTTAAGTTTACTCTTAATCTCTTTGCTTTATCCCCCTCCCTGTTTCCTCCCCTTTGCACACATATCACTCATATAAGTCTTCCACTTCTTATCTGTATTGCAGCACATTACACTCCAGTGAACACTGAACACTTCTTAGATCATTTGTTTCTGCACTTCCCCAAACACATCACACATTGCCTCTAATTCTTGCGTCTCATAAAGTGATTTTTTTCATCATGTTTGTCCTCACAGATGCATTAGAAACAGTGCCACTCTGTAAGAATACATAAAAGAGGTCCATTCAGCTTTGAATCATCAGAAAATTCTTCAGAGTGTGTTGTGACGTAGCGCAGCAGCACTGCTGTCTGCTTATACACTAAAACAAAATGACAAACATCACAGAGGCTCAGTGTTTCCTTGATTAGGCTTTCTTGTGCTTTTTTCAGGATGAAAGCTTCCAAAAAAGAGGGAGACTTCAGAAGAGGTACACCTCTTTGAGCTGTTACATTGTTACTGTCCTAACAAAATCATTGCATGATACTTTGATCACAGCAGCATCAAACTGAATTTTGCCTGTCTGACTGTAGGGAGAGCTTCGCCCTCGTAAAGGGGGCAGTCCTTCTGCTGGAAGAGGGCCAGAGGGAGGGCCTCGATGAGGAGTCTCCTCCACCTACATCTCCCCTGAAGCAGAGCGACAACGCGTCAGACACACGGCACAAACAGCTTCATGCTATGATCGCTCAGCTCAGACCAGAGGACACCATCAAGCTGGTGAGCTCTCAGACAACACGTGTTGGAAATTAGACACTTGAGAAATATCGTTTGCAGAAAGTATATCTGTTTCCTCAAATCACATCTCAATTTAGGATCAAAAGATGTTGAGTTAAATCAAATATTGATCAAGAAATGGGGAAATCCTTTTCTTCTATGTACAGAGTCCCTAAGAATTATGAGTACCACTTATCAAGTCAGTGCACAGCTGGAATTTGACTTGACACCTCAGGGAGACATGATTATTCTGTAGAACAATGTGAGGACAAGATGTACAAGTGTAACTTGTCAAGTGATCATACTGTTTGTCTGTGTATTGCTGAATGTTACAGAAAATGCCAATACTATAATATATACTTTGCTGTAAGTGGATAGTACTCGACACATTTTGAGTTTTAGTTCATCAGTAAGGTGTCTAAGCAGCCAGACAATTTGTTTAATCACTAAACTACGTGTGAAATGAAACAGACGTAAATTTGGAATAACCCATTCCTGTGAATGACTATTGATATTTGGCTGGGTGGACGTACTCCACTAGAATAAGGGTGATTATTTCCACTACATCATTCTCCCTCCTTCTACAACCTGTGCGTCATTGTTTTGAAAGTCCCCCTCACTATGATGCATAACAACAACCTCTGAGCTACAACTTCACCCTGAAAATGGCAAGTCTTGACAAAGACATGCCTGCGCCATTTGGTTTTATAGGGATTTAGTTATTTTAATACCACAACATGCTCTCTTAGTTTTATTTTCTACCAAAACCTCTTCTCTCCCGACACTGTTTTTCAAAACTGACCTGACACTGGCAGAGCTTCCTGTGCCCCGCACCATCAAAGAACTAGCCAAACCAACTGGATAACGTCTACCCCTATTTTAGAACAATAGTGGTTGGTGCCATACCTACCTACAGAGCTGGCATTTTGCTTATGAAATGTGGAGATAGGTCTGACTCTATGAGACTAGTTTGAACACACACTACTTCCCTCAGTGGTCATTCAGAAACTCAGAGTTGATGGATAGTTGATATGAAGTCATCACATTGTTCAACATAGCAAAGACAATATGACGTGTGATAAACAAGTACATTTATCTTGCCGTTGTCATCAACTGGACACCAGTTGATCTGAGGTGACATTCAGCTGTGGCTTCATCTGCTATAGCCAAAATGGTGTGAAAGCATTCCCAGGTATCCAGGGCTTCATCTTATTGGTCAGAGGTTCTCATGTGAGTCAGTGTACAAAACAATTTTTCTGTTTCATCATGCTTCAGGTCATGTGCAATGTATTCGATTGTTCATATCCGTATCGTGATGAAATTACAAATTATTGATCAGCCCTGTTTCCTGCCATTGCAGTGACAGGCTGCAGTGTGGATCAGTTCCAGTACTTTTGTTTTCTCCTCATCTTTTTCAGTGCACTCACAGACAGCTAGCAGACAGTTTGATTTTGACTTTACGTCACCTTTAATAATAGTATCACATTCCCAGGTGACTGTTACTGTTATATTATACTAATGTTTGTACTGTTGAGTAACTAAACCTGAGAGAAAAACAAACATGGACTTCATGATATTCTTTACCTTAAGGATGAAATAATTGGACATTTGTCAATATGAAGAAAATGATATTCAAATATGAGTGTATGTGAGTGGCTACTGCTGGGATATTGATGAAAACACATTACTCAATTGTTAAATACACTGTTTGCTTTGGAATTGGATTTTGGAAATATGAAATATTCAAATGTTGGGGGTAAATGGCTGCATGTGTAGTACAGACAAACACAGGTTTGGTCCTTTAAGTGGACGGTAGCCAATAGCTGAGTTACTCTATAAACATAAATTGACTTCCCTGATTTGATTTTCCCATGATAGCCAAGGAAAATATACTGCAGGGGATATTTTGAGTAATCATCTACGTTAATCATGTTCCTCACTTTTCCTTTGTTTCCCTGTCCGTGTGGCCTGTAAACTGTCTTGCAGGCGGTGCAGTTGGAGTCTGTCAACCCCGTCAGAGTCAGGTATCTGATCGTTGTCTCAACACTTGGAAGCAAACAAGAAAGCATTCTACTAGGCATAGATTTCCCCAACTCAGACAGGTGTGTGTAACCAGTATCACAGTGTACTTTGTCACATGAGCTTAACTTTCCTGTCATTTAACAATTTCTGCTTAATGTTTGACCAAACAAAGGCCATTCATCTGATTTCGTCCTTGGTTTTTTTGTAGCGATCAGTGCACCATCGGCCTGGTTTTGCCCATATGGAGCGACACACAGGTGTATTTGGATGGAGACGGGTAAGAAACATTGGAAAAGAAGTGGAGGATTCAATTAAAAGTGTTAAATCACAAGTGAGGATTTTGTGAGGCTGCAGCACAGACGGTACAGCCTAATGTCTGGGATTCTGGCCAGAGATAATATGAATGAGTAATGACTCTATTTATGGAGTTGAATCATTCTCCATAAATTACAACTGCTTCTATCACTAACTCCAGTCCTTACACAAGCATGTAGCTCATGTGTGTTTGCAATGAAAAGAAACTAAAGGGCTTAGTGAAAGTTTACTGGTGGCAAGTTGAGGTTAATCTCACTGTTGTAAGTTGACTCCAAAAGCTTAAATTTACACCTTTACTAAGTTTGAGTGTGTAGTGTGTGATTGTAAGTTATTTTAAACCTTGTAGAGTTAAAACCGAAATGCATGGTTTGCTTTTGACATTAAGTGCTGCAAAGAGGATGTAGAAAAAAAAGCATCAGTTTCAGAGTTGGCACTGAGAGTTAAAAACAGTAGTGGTGACACGATGAGGTGGATCTGCTGTTCAGCTAATCTGTTGTCACATGCCGAGTGTCACATAAGACACTTTGATGGGTTTCTGTGTTATATCAGCATGTTCACCCTCATCGAGCTGCATCACACATCCAACTGCTGATTTTCACTCTGCCTTCAGATGATTTTACACCAAGCATCAGCTCATTTGCACTGAATAATTGAGTTATTTTTCACCATTTTTATTGTAAGTCTACTTAAAAAAATAATTAATATTTCTCAGAACATACTTCCTTATTTTACTTTTTGTTCTCTTCATCTCTGACTGTTTTTCTTTCAATTTGACTAATTATTTAACTTGATATTATTATTGTTTTATATCCCTAGTGGTTTTAGTGTGACAACAGCAGAAGACAAAAGGATCTTTAAGCCTGTTTCTATGCAGACCATGTGGTGAGCACAAACACTCCTAAAGCCCATCCTGTGATATTTAGCTTTAGATCCTTAAAAACTTCCAAAGCCTTTTCCCACATCCTCTTGACTTAATGTAGTGATATTGTCTTCTGTCCGGCCTTTACCTTGCTGTAAGGTCAGTACTGCAGGTGTTGCATGGCTGCTGTGAGCGGGCAGTGAAGGCAGCAGTGATCCCAGGTAACGGCCTTGAGTGGGCTCAACACTACCACCAGCACATCGAGTCTGACCGCTTCTGCCTCAATGAATGGGAAGCTATGGATGACCTGGAGTCTGTCCGCAGGGACAGTGAAGGACAAAGGTGGGCATATCTTTTTACTTTAGTTTCGTCTTATTCATTTCTTTTTGTTATGGGACTCTTATAGATAAATAGTAGCTAAATCTCACTTGCTCTTATATGGGCAGCTCTGAAGACAGAATTTCCAAGGAGAGACTGATCAAAGAACACTTGAGGGACATCATGATGACTGAGGACCTGGACAGCCTTACATCTAAAATGGTGAGATGTATGGACAGATAAGCAGTGCTAGTCAACTCAAAGGGTTAGTTCACCTGTATGAGGAACTTATCCACAGTCAGTGTACTGATGCCTAGAGGTGTACCAGATACCAGTTCATTTGGTATCTGGTATGTCTCTAGTTGGCAGGAGCAGACAGCAGTACTGGCACAGAAGCAAAGGAATGTACTGGTGGATGGGGGCAGCAACGCTATATATTTTAACCACATAAAAATTGGGTTTTGCTGTGTTTAGTATTTTAATGTTAAATACTTTCACTGCTTTTCACTACTCTGCTGAACTGACTCAAAGTGTTCATATGTCCACATACTCCTGTGTTCTTGTAGGTAAAGGTTTTTGTCACAGGAGTTGAGTGACTTTGAAGAGGAGTAATATAATGACTTCAGTTCCCCTTCAGAATGAGCTGTCTGAAAGGAAGGAGTAAATATATTCTTAGTATGAGTACATTTAAACTTTCTGCTGGCTGGCTAAAGTACTTTGCGTTGCTGCCGTGCTTCCCTTTGAGAACATTGCTTTGCTTCTCCTGTGGTTCTCTTGTCTGTGTCTCCAAACTGACTGCAATCTACTGCAGTAGAGACACTGACTATGGATTCATTCACTATGGCTTCAGTCATGTATGGGTGAGGTCAGTCATTTACCAGACAAAGGAACAAGAAAAAATCAAATGAAAGGAAATAGTCTGAGCATGATGGATATCTTTACTTTGCTCCTGCAGGTGCACACAGCCCTGCAGACCAGAATAGGATTCGACATGAGACCCTTTAAGGAGTACATTGACAATGAGATTCTGGTCACGATGGCTCAAATGGACAAACCCTCCAAAATATTTGACTATCTTTACCTGGTGAGTGTTTGCTAATCTGCTAGTTGGTCATTATTAACCGAGTTTCATCACCACAGTGAGCTGGTTTAGTCAATAAACTGACGGAAATGTGCTTTCACCAGGGTGCTGTCATGTGACTCTGACTTCCCCTTTGTGGAAGATCTGTTTTTACTGTGATAGGGAAGACCAAGTTTTCTTTTTATTTGCCCTGCCCTTAACTGAGTTTGCTTTTCCTCTCTGGTTTCAGGGCTCTGAATGGAACGCAGCTAATTTTGAGGAGCTGCAGAAAAACAAGTCAGTATTTTCACCTGCAGCATTTTTCTCATGCTCTGTGTATTTTTGCAGCTGCTTACACTACTTTCCATTGTTTCATGTCATTACATACACATGGTGTGTTTTGCTGAGTCACCACTGTGGTGCTTAGCTTGTGTTTGTGTGGTTTTCAGTGTCGGGTACATTCTGAATGTGACCAGAGAGATAGACAACTTTTTCCCCGAGTCGTTCTCATACATGAACATCAGAGTTTATGATGTGGAAGCCACTGACCTGCTGTCTCACTGGACCGACACCTTCAACTTTATCAACATGGCAAGGTAACAAAACCCCGACTGCCCACACAAAAGGAATTCCAAAAGGATTCCTGATTTATAAAGTAGCATTAGGAAAACACACAGCTTCCATTCTTGAATCTAAATAAGGATGAACATTTATATTGGTCTCCACAAATCAGTATTTTCCTACATCAAATATGAAAGGAGTCACTTTTGCAAACCTGAATAGTATTATTACCCACCTGTGCTGATCCTCTTTGCCCTTTTACTATCTTTCATGTCAGTCTTGTGGTTTGTTGGCCACAACAGCTTTGCAAGGTTATCCTATAAATGTTAAAGCCATTTCCTTTCCTTTCCTTCCTTTATTTTACAACACTCTTGTAAACAATGTTCTCTGAGTGGCACTAAAACACTATTTGCGTTTCCTTTCTGTCACTTCCTGCTGTTTTTTTTGGACATCTTCAGATTGTTGTTTGAGCTTCTCTTGATTTCTTTGCACTGCAGGAAGAGCGGGCAGGCGGTGTTGGTGCACTGCAAAATGGGCGTGTCTCGCTCTGCGTCCACTGTGATCGCTTACACCATGAAGCACCACCGCTGGCCTTTGGATGCAACACTGGCCTACGTCAAGGAACACCGGTCCATCATCAAACCTAACGAAGGTTTCATGAAGCAGCTCCAGACCTACAGTGGCATCCTCAACGCCAGGTCAGACATGACATTAGGCTGAATACCTTTAGCTTTTTTGTTGTTTTCAGTTTCAAGTATTTAATATTTGTAATTCATCTATTTCTGGATCTTTTTCTCACCTCCAGTTTACATCTAGACACAGTGTATATGTAGTGTACCAATTATCGTATCTACTGTTCTTAATGTAAATGCAGCTTTTCAGTGCCACTGAAATGAAACGTACAACAAATTAAGTCAAGACTACACTGCTACACTGATAGCAGAGTGTTTGAGTTGAGGTTTTATTCACTATGTTTGAAGTGATTTAAATTTAACTCTGTTTTAAAGGGGTTATATGTAGTGTTGATATTCCAAATTCTCAACAGCAGGTATAAATCGTGTACCAGAACACACTTAGGACATCTATCTTTTAGTACTTTGTGACTGTCTTTGACTCTAAAAGTCATTTCTTGGAGGTTTCCATCCCATATTTTCACTGCCTGACACTTTGGTCAAAGGCCTCATGGTATCAATTTTCCCCAACATGGAAGACCAGAAGAGTAATGCAATACTCCCTCCAGTGGTCACATATATACATACACATATATTCAGCTCATGTCTACAATCCAGTTCATTGGTATCTTTGGCAGAACTTTAGAGCTATTTATTCTTAATACTGTAATGATAGTTTTATGCCATTTTTTGGTATTTGAAACAGAAATACTTCATATAACCCCTTTTAAAGTCTAAATATTTCCTGAAGGTCAGAAAATATTTTTCTTAATTTCTTTAATTTTCTTTAATAATGCTGTCATTATGTGCTGTGGTAATGTTTAAGAACAGACATTGTTTTGATATCAGAAGAAATTCCTTGATACCCAACCCTGCATGTATGTGGGTGCCTGTGACAGTTGTGATTTACATTCAAGTTATTCTTGGTTTCAGCCAACAGCGCCACAGTGAACTATGGAAGCGCAAGTCAAGAGACCAGCGGCAGAAATCACTACGCAAGGAGGAAGGAGAGGACAGTGGAAAACCAGGAGAGGAGGATGAGGGGCTTGATGATGAGGATGAGGATGAGGAGGAGGAAGAGGAAGAGGAGGAGGATGTGGATGTAGAGAGTCAAGATGAAAAAGATTTAAGTAGCCCGAATGACTCAGACGGCAATGGAGAGGTACAGACAGTTGATTCACCTGTTAGGTTCTGTTATCACTTTGATGTGTTACGATCAGAGAGGTGATATCTTCTATCATTATGGTTTACTCTGTTAACATTCCAGGTATTTCAAGATTCTGCTCCTCCGTCTGGAACCGATCAGGAACCTGCAGCATCAGGACCTGCAAGTGTTAACCCTACCATCACAGTAAATGAACCCGGCAAGGTGCGCTACACAAATCCACTCACACTGTATTCTGAAATATTTATCTTGATATCCTGTTTTTGTGTCGATTCTGATGCTTTATCTGTGATTGTTTTTATGTTTGTTTTTTTTATTTTTAAGGTCGCTCCAAGTGTTAATCGCAGTGGCAGGATGAACCTCTTCTCTCTCATGCAGTCCATTAGTGAGCTAGACGATGATCAAAAAGGAAATGACCAGGTAAGGGTGAATGTTGAGAGGAAAGACTGTACAGTGACGTCCATCTGCTGTCCTTGTTTGCCTTTCTATGAAGGTGTTTTTACAGGCTACTTTTCATGGCAATAAACTGATATCTTATTTTAGCAGATGTATAAACAAACCTGCCGCTTCTGCGTTCTTTTTCATAGCTGCCTGGCAGTCCGAGGCGGTCTCCAGCGCAGCGGAGGCGTAGTCACAGGCGACGGGGTCTGATGCACCAGAAAGCATGTGCAGATGTTTCACCAGAACCTCGAAGCCTCCAAGAAGGCGGTCAAAGCAAATAGAAATCAAACGTTGAGGAGAAGGTAGAACAGGGAGCTTGAAGAGGGAGATGGATGGTTTAGAGGAGGTAATGGATGCTGCGAATTCACAACCTGAAGGAAGGTGAACTGTGGTAACATGCCAAGGTTTTCATACACCACTACTGTCCAACACAGCTTTATATTTGGGATTATTTATAGACGATGCAAGTTAATTTATATTTAGCAGTTGTTGATGCATCTGGAGGGTTTTTATACTACTGCAGTATTGTGAAAATAGATCAAGGACATGGTGGGTGAAGTCATTGTCAGTAAACACTGGTGGTTGCAGTTTATTCAGTGTTTCTATCCTATTTCACACACACAGATGTACCTGTCGCTCCCTCTGTGTAGCATCCATTACCCTCTTAAGCTCCTTTGTTTCCTTTTTTGCTGTCACCACTCCACAGAAAATATCTATGCAATTACTGTTCTCTTTGACTTTCCTCTGAGGCTGTATCCTGCCAAACTAAGCTAAAATGTAACAAGGTTTTTCCATGTTCTCTTATTGTAAGTCTTTTTCACAAGACTTGCTCACAAATGGAGGATTTTACTGTATACCACTGTATC
The DNA here is from genome assembly GCA_037367365.1 of Apogon talboti. Classification (NCBI taxonomy): domain Eukaryota; kingdom Metazoa; phylum Chordata; class Actinopteri; order Kurtiformes; family Apogonidae; genus Apogon; species Apogon talboti. Next base: position 22,643,807 of record JAPQRQ010000002.1, read on the forward strand.
CAAGTTGTGCATCAAGGACCAAGTTATGGCCAGTTTTATGGCACAAGTCTGTTTGCCAAAAGATATACTCCAACGTGCCAAGAAACTCGTTTCTTTTTCTTTTATCAGTGCACCAAGAACTAATGTTACCCATGTTCTTATTTCAGTCTGTCAGGGCCGTATGAGTGCCTTCAAACTGAGAATGAAAAAGCTGGTGTGGTGGTGGCTGCACATTGTATGTATCTTTTCTTTGTACGATTGCAGTATAAATGTGACTTCCAAGTTTTGCATGTATGCATGATGTGTGGACACATGTACAGACACATACTCGCTGATAAACTGGGTGCACGTTCTTTGTTTTGTAATGACCTCTGAGATCAAACTCTTCAGGGTTTTCTTGTGTATTTATGATCAAAGTAAACGGCTCAGAATACTGTTTCCAGAATTATCATCACTCCACACTGAGGCGGGATACTTTCATTTCATGCTGGGTTTAATTTGTATCTAGTGTATCTAAGTGGAAGCTAACATTATTTAGTCTGCATGCTCATCGTGCACTTTATAATCACACTGTTCCCACTGCCTGAGCCAACATCACGCTGTACTGTGATCAAAATGATTGATGATTTTCTTCTTTCCGCTTTAATGTATGAAAACTATCCACTGTCTGCACCTCACAGCAAGCACTATGAGTGAAAAATAAATGATTATACTCAAAGCAAAGGTTTTTGTTTCTTCTTTAAATAACACACCAGAGAAGAGCCGTTTATGTTCAGAAATATATTCACAAGAACTGACAGCGGAGACAGGACTACATCCTCTCAGTGATGACATGCTGGTTCATCCTTGCGTTACAGTCATAATTCACAATTGTAAAGAAAGGGCTACAGACTCATTTTACAAAACAGATGTGCACCTAAATTCAGGTGCCAATGTATTTCCTTCGAGGTTCACTGAGGATGATTCCACCATCTTTCATTGCCTTCCTGAATGACTGAGCCTGTGAAGAGAAAGTGGAGATGAGATAAATATGGAGTAGGTGATGATAAAGAAATGTATTATTTCTACCAGCCGCCCCCACTGCCTTGTACTCACAGCATCAGACCGATATGTCCAGGGAATTGCTCTGTACACCATCCGCGTGATGCCAGCCTGCTGGCATCGTTGAGCCAGCACCTCGCCCACAGCCTGACACGCTGCCACACACTTTGTGGAACCCAAATGCTTTTTCACAGCCCACTCTTTAGTTGAACAGGTAATGACTGGGACCGGAGAGCAGCAGGAGAAAACCTGAGCAGTCACATGGTGCTGCGACCGTGAAAACATCAACCTGGTGATAACGAGAAAAGGAAGAGAAGAAACTTAGATGATCAGGAATAATACATGGATAATGCATCCCTCATCTTTCTTTAGTCTATACAATGTCGCTGTATCTATTTCAGTGGGAACAACCTTTAAAAAGGCCAATAAGCAATAGAAATTTTAGAAGTCGGTTGAATTTTAAAGGTTGATACCCACAAAAAAATTATAGCACTAAAAGCACATTATGTATTTCTGAACTCTTTTACTTTATTAGAAATCAGACAACTACTGATCTGAACATTACATAATAAATACCTAAACAAAAAAACTTGATTCACAGAGATGATCAAACTCAAAGTAATTAACCAATGTTACACTAAAAATATATTGATGTGTTGGAGTTTTTTTTATCTTTTGAGGTATTATCCTATAGATGGCACAGTTTTTATTTATTTTTTGTCTTTATTTTCAGTTTCGATATTGTCTATTAACCATTTGCTCCAATTTCTACATAACCAGAGGTTTTTGAAATGTGTTATTGTCTGTGTCCACTATATTTTCAGTAAAAATTAAAATCTTTGACGGGTATTTCAAAATAGCTGTTTATATTCCTTTAATGACTGTCAAACCAAATAAAGTGCGATTCAATAATGTATACTCAAGGACATTAGAAATGCACAATCGTTCTGAAATGTATGACTTGTAGACAATGAGGACCAAGAAGTATAACATTATGCAAGTATTTGAGTAATCAGTACATAAACACAAATCAAGACAGTTTCAGGGTGTATAATGGCTGTAATTATCATTTAATTACAGATGCACACGTGAAAAGTGGAAATTTCAGTCAGTATCATGTGACCTGGTCTCTGTGAGGTGGATCTCTGGTGATGGCTTTCTGTCTGTTTAGCCTTGATATAGTCCTGTGATGAGCTAAAAGTGCTTTTCTACAGCCATCTGTGTATATTCTATTAGCATACCCACTGCCTGTTAATACTGGTTTGCACTCAAGCAAGGCATAATGACTACTGATGATTAGTGTTTTCACCTAGGATTTTCTAGCCACTGGTCACTGTGTATAAGTCACAAACAATAACAACATGTTTTACTTAATCCTGAGTTTGAAGGCATTGGTAGATTTTATACAAGCTGAGGTCAGATTAATTACTTGTTAACAAAAAAAGCCATTTGAGCATGACACAGTGGAAGACGATCTCTTAAAAACAATTAACTGTGTTAGACATTTTTGAAGAGTAACATGTAAAATATTCCTCTTTCAGGAGTATTTTAAAGTCACTAAGTATGTATTGTCAGTTCATACTAGTGATGATGATACGACAACTGACTGGTGAGTAAAAACAGAGAGAGGCAACTGGATTAGAGCCTAAGTGCGGCGTTTATCTGGTATTTGATTACTGAAAATCGGATCCGATAGTCATCCATGGCCGATCATCCATCTACCTTAGACTTCAGAGTCCTTCTTTATTTTACTAAAGTACACATGTAGCTGAAAATGATAGAATAATGAAGTGCATCACAAACGAACCTATGGTAAAACTCTCTATGGGGCCAGGTCGTCTTCCAGCCTCGGTCCTTCACAGCCAGAGCCATCTGCTCCAGGTTCCGTGGGTTTCTGTTCACAAATGTCGGGTTCACGGCTTCATTTTCCTCTGGAACGGGCTTCGGCTCAGACGCAGCCTGGCTCAGACACCGGGCTGAAGGGCGGAAAATGGCAATCAGACATCGGAGAGTATGTAGCAGAGTAAAACATAATGAACATAAAAACGAATTTAACAGGTTTGTCAAGCTGATAAACATCATTCTACAGTTACCGACTTACCGGACTGCCTTGACACCACGGTCGGACGACAGCGTTGAATTTGACCCAAAAGCAGCCGAACACTTCGACTAATTTCACTCAAAGCCATCTCAGCTGTGTCAATCAATCTTTTACCATCTACGAACGCGTTATGTTGTTAAAACACAGTCAAATCATATTTGAGGGCAGGTATGATGAACTTCATTGGGGCATGTGATACGCCATCTTTGACATTCGGACAACATCCGGTTTACGCGCGTACGTACGTCAAAGGTAGCAACGTCTGAAACAAATGCTACCATGTATAGTTCCTTCTTACATTTCTAATAGTTCCGCTAACACACAGTAAACCTTGGCACATTTACTCCGTTACTTTGAGTATTTTCAATTGATGCTATTCTGCACTTTAATTCCACTACAGTTTAAAGGTAAATACTATGATATACAGCTTACTTTGCAAACGTTCAGTTTAGAGTACAGATAATAAAACACTTCTTTCATGCCAGTATAATAACACAAATTCCACTACCATGGCTGCTGCTGATAATAATAACAGGGATTTTAAAAGGAAATAGGAGAAATAGAAGTCGTCATGTTTACTACTACATCACTTATGCAACAGGTATGGCAGTAAATGACATCACACAAAGTTTAAAGAAGTAACCCATTTAATTTCAGTTCAAAATTGATCAAATTGACAGTGCAAACCGGCAGAAAATAACAGATGAGGGTCTAGTTGTGGTGTGGCAATACTTATCATCTGCCCCAAAAACAAGCATTCAGTTCCAATAAGGCACCTAAAAACAATTATTAACAATAAATATCTGCTGTGTCCTGTGCTTGGAAGACATGAGATGAAGGAAAGTGTCTTTGGCTCATGAAAATAATCAGATAATTCCCTGCTTTTGGTGCATGTTATATGACTAATTAAAGCACATACACCAATTAAATAACCATACATTCCCTTAAAATGTTGAACATATGCATTAATTAAGCTCTTCCCTTTTCAAATTGATGTTTATGATTAAGTTTTATAAAATAAAAATGAATGTGATTACCATTTTGTGAACTACTGGGCAGGCATTTAGAAACTACATAACACTGACAGTGAAAAGAAGATTAGAAAGGGGTATAAAAGTATATATTTTTTATTCCATAAACAATGTTTTCATTCTACTGATGCAAAAATAACCGTCTATACTGTTATGATCATTGTGCAGGTGAATTAAACCATTTCGTTGCCTATAGAAAATACAATACCATTGTTAAGACAGGATCATTCTTAAATGAGTACGTGCAATCCAAGCACTCGATAAGATCAACATGAATGTTTGGCAATCATATAGCAGCTGATGCATTTATCAGAGCAGAAAAGGAAAATGGGTTCAGCTTGTAGCCTGATCCACTGTAGAACTTGTTTTGAAATTCCACCCTGTAAGAAAGAAAAGTCAACATTAAAAAAGTTTGCTTTTTTTTTTGACTCACTCTTACTCTTTTACACACAAAAAAATGCCTGTCAAGTCCAGTTCATTACAGACATAGCAAATCATAAGGTTTTTAATAAAACCTTTTAAATAAAAACATATTCTGGGATCAACATTTTAACCAAGAAATTTGAAAAACATAAATTGCTGGTAAAATACAAAAAAAAAGGCTAACAGAGTCTTTATCCTGCAGCCAAAAAGCCACTTTCCTGCAGATATGCAACAAGCAGATTTATTTAACTTAATTTAACTTAACAAATAAGCTACCATGTGTGAGATGAAGGTTTTTGATTTTTGAGTGTTAAATATACTCAATGGGCGATTATTCTCACCAGTGCAGACGGAGCGCGTGCAGGAAAGCTGAAAGGCCCTCCATTACCAGAAGGATGGCGACTGTCAATGTAGCAAAGACGGCGAAAATCAAAAATAGGACTACAGCCCCCACATACCCCTCCCACCTCAGGGCAAGTCGCATCACCATCACCCACAGCACCTCTGACAGCTCTGTGGAGAGACAAAAACTCACAGTCAGATAGTCACTGCTAAGAAAAAAAAATCATGTGCATATGAATAACTGGCTAAAAAAGAATGGAATGAGTGTGTTTAGTTTTAGAGAGGAAGTTTGTCTAAGTCTGTGCATCATGTGAGTTTGACAACACCCATTGTGCCTTGTGTTCGTATCACTAACGTGCGTGTGCTAAGCTGAGAGCCCACAGTCGGAGGTAAGAGGCGGTGTTCGAGATGCAGCCCAAGCAGTACTCTATGGTGTGGATGGCTTGGTGCATGAACACATCCGCAGCGTCAAACTCCTGCAGTCAGCACAGTAAAAACAGTTAGAAATTAACCACAAGAGTATGGGAAGGTGAGCTGGTACATTAAATGACTTATCCTTTACCTCGCTCTCAGACGCCCCCTCGTCCACCTCCCCTTGTCGAGTGTTGATGGAGCCTTCGTCAACCACAAGTGGACACCTTTCTTCCTCCTGATGCGAGAATTAAAAATGTGTCAGAAGGCTCGGCTAACGGAACCTAAAAATAGTCCGCGGTGGTACATACATACTCACCATTTGATGCCGTCTCTTCTTGAATGTGATGTATTCATAGATGGGGTTTCCTAACAGCAGGACTGGGACAGAACACACAGCCAGCACCACCAAGACCTTCTGCACTACCATCTACAGAACACAACAGTTACACATTTAGGACACACACAGACACACGATATTGACCATATCACACAAACAGCATATTCCACTGTGAGTTCAACCATTTTCCAAAGCATTTTAGCTGTTTTAGTACCATTTACTTTCACATTTCAAGAACTGCCCTCTACTTATACAGTACAGCACTATGTCCTGTCCTAGCCTGTAAAATAAAATAAAATCCTGTTTGATACATTCTGTGACAGATTCATATCTAAAGCAGGTTTCAGGTATTTTAAACTTAAATCAACCTTTATTAACAGGCTAGAAATAGTGTAACAAAAAAAATCACTACAGATGCAAATAATATATAACACTTAAACAGGTTATTATTATTTTGGTTGTTTTACTAGAACTGATTTTCACTTCCCTAACTTCTCTAACATGAGGAACTTCTAACTTTTAGTGCAGCATGTACAGTAATAGTTGGGGGAAAAAATTAAGGGAACTACATAAACATTCTGAATTAATCTCAGACCTGTTTGACAACAGATTTGTGTGCTCAAACCCCTTTACATCCTCTCATAGCTTCATATCTGATGCAGTTTTCAGGTGTTTTAAGCTCTAATGAAAATTTACCAATAACATACAACCCTTTTTTTTAAACCAGTTTTATAAAAATGTATTCATCACTTCAAAGTTAAAGATGGAACTTTTAGGATATATCATGCAATTATGGAATGTAAGTTACGACATGGTTATGTTTCTTAAGGGAAAAAAATCAGAGTACACACCTGTCCTGTATAGAGTTGGTGGTTACTAGGGTTTTCTGTGAAGAGGAACATGTCTATGAAGTGGATAAGTATACTGGGAGCAATTCTGGACTGGGCAGGAGTGTAGGCGATCCACTTAAAGACGACCATAAACACCAGGTATCCAAACAGACAGAGCATGAACAACAGCTCAGGGATGAGCACAAAGAATATGCTGCTTATTTTGCCAAAGTGCCTGTGGAAAACAACAATAATAGGACAAGTTGGTAAGAACATGTAAAGGAATGTGAGTACATCTGGGAAAAAAAAGGTTTTGTAGCATGCATAAAAATACTTACCAGTAGTTAAAAAATGATAAGCAAACTCCAAAAGTCATGTGAATAACACCGATGATGACCGACATCTTCATCTTGTATGGATTTAGGAAAGTCAACTTGTTGTTGGAGAGACCCCAAATCTAAAGTATACAAAACAAGACACAGTGAGTATTAACAAAGAGTGTATTGGAAGAAACTGTAAATGTAACAGGTGTTGAGCACTGAATGGGACACACCGGGTCGATGCCAAAGGGATAAGGGCTGGTAAAAACACCGGTCGTATTAGGGTCCATGGTTAAATACTGGCTCCCTGCCAAGACTGATGAACTGAAAGGGATCACATAAATAGGTAAGATGGAGATGTATGTGTGGAGTCTGGAGGGAAAAACCATTCCATGAAGGAAACATGCTCACTTCCATATATTCTTCTCGAACATGGGGCCGACATGCCACCCTGAGCTGAAAGTAGTGAGGCCTCTGCTGAAACACTCGTTGTAAATCGCACCGGTGTAGATGGAGAACAGTCCCATCAGCAGAATCAGATATCGTCCTCCGAACATCATTCTCCAGATCTGAACCACAGGGAAAGAAAGAGAGGAAAGGTGGATGAAGTCTCTTGGTGAGTACAGTCAAAGACAAAGGGTCAGAACTTTTCATATGGACAATAAATCATTAATAGTACCAGATTAGGAAACATTAGTTGAAAAGATTATTACCACCTCATTATTGAAAAAGTAAAATACATAAATATTTATGTATATGTATATAATATATACAGTATATACATAAAAAGGCTCAGTAAAACACAGACAAATCTAAACCTACACACCTCATTGTTGTTGTTCCTCAGTTTTGGGTCCTTTTCCTCAAGCACCATCCACAGGGCAGCCAGAGACATCAGTATACCATGACCCACATCACCAAACATCACCGCAAACAAGAAAGGAAATGTGATAATGGTGTACACGGCTGCAAAGACACAAATGTATTATATGAGTATAGATAGATTGATATACTTCATTGATTTCAAACTAGGAAATTGCAGTGCAACAGTAGCATGACAAACAGTAAAAAAATAGAATACAAGAATAAAAAAAATTGAGCACAAGAGCAAACACACAACACATAATAAATTAGAAGTAGAAAAACAGAACTGGAACTTTCACTTTGGATAGTATCAATGTACATTTTCTAAAATACCAGACATTTTTGAGTAGTGAGTAGTGTGGTGTCTTGCCTGGATTGACTTCACGGTAGCTTGCTACTCCATAAGCGTCCACAATGTTCTGAAAACCAGCTGTGAATGAGTTGATGGGAAACAGCGTAGGTGGGGGAGTGGATGAAGGCAGGCGGTTGTAGAAGGAGTCCACCCCGCTGCCGCTCTTCCTCTGATGATAACAAAAGGTTTGTATAAGAGGAGAACTGAGGAACAGTGTGCATCAAAGTCTGTGCCGTGTCAGCTGTGTCGTCTGCCGTCTTACCCCTCCTTCTCTCAGAGCGCTCTGGAGCTCAGGCAGCTTGGCAACGGGACACCAGGCTTCGGCGATCAGGCATTTATCAGTGACAGAGGGGCTGCAGAGGTTCAGCACCATCTGGACGGCCTTACACTTCTGCACCCGCACCTTCCACTGTGGCAGCACAGCCACCGCCTGCATCAGCAGCTGCTGCAGGAAAGCCTCGGTCTGCGACAACACCTGAGGCACAGGAGGAAGTGATGAGCTTTATTTTTAGGCTTCAAGTGTGATAGAGGAATTGAAAAAACAATGTCACTGACAGTATTAATAACCAAGAACAAGTCAGAGTGGCACTACACTCACAGATTTGATATCTTCAATCCTGCCTTGAAGTCCTTGGAGGATCTCCTCCCTTTCCACAGATCTCTCGGGGTACGCAAATGTCTGTGTGCGAAAGCTGTGGGTATGGAAATCAGAAGTAATTCAACAGGTATAACAGTAACAGCGATGTGGAAATCTAAGGTTTTCAGCAAATTTAAACAGGATGAGTTTGAACATTTCTAAGACCATTCTGAGTGCATATTGTGTTGGGGCCAGACTTAACGTGAACAGTATTGGATGATGAACAGGATTTGTTGTTGTTTTTTCTGTCTTCCAATGCAACTTTAACCATTACAACCAAAATTCTTCATTTTTTAAATATCCCTCTTGCACAAATTTCAACAGGTTTTATGATCAACATGGTTAAACCAAGTACTGAACCCAAACATTCTAAAGTCCTGGCAAAATGGTATTGAACATATTTCAACGCTTAAGATTCAGATAAGTGGTTTAAAGACTTTTAACAGAAGCACAGAAACCCTGTCTTTGCAAAAACCACACTGATGAACCCACCAGTCACAGATCTTCTTCACTTTCTGTCCAATCTGATCTCCCCAGTAGGAAATGAGAAACACTGTCCATTGCACCATTTCCCCCTGCAAATGAAGAAAGACAAAAGGGATGTGATAAAACACCCAGGACAATGCAGTACTCATCCTCAAACCCCGTCTTTGTGTCTGTTAGTTTCCCACCGTATCCGGGTGTTCGAGTCGTTCCTCCATTTCCCTGAAGTCAACGATGATGTAACCGCGACACGCCCGCCACAGCAGCCGCTCAAATGAGGGCACCTTCCACGGATGGACCACTCCTGCCACAAAACTGGGACGGGGATATGTCAATGCAGATTTGAGAAAGTAAAACACGTACATTAATGGACACAATAGAAAATGAGATCTACCTGAGGTGTACATCTTGGCGGTTATCAAAAAGGCCATGGTTTTCCAGAACCGGAGGTGGTGCCTATGAGAAGAGGCCCTAAGTCAGATCATGTAAAGCAGTGTAATAGAGCAAAGGTCATGCAGACATGGAGCTCCTACTACCTGTGAGGCAGTGAGAGAGTGTGTTTGGGTCAGGACTCCTCTGTACTGACAAAGCTGAGTCAGCTGTGCTCGAAGGCTGTCTCTGTTCCTGGACACCTGAGAAAACACAACGTGTCAAAGCCAAGAATTTTGATATTAAAGTGTTGAACGAATGGCAAGACTGTGCTCTCTACTCTGGAGGTTTCACCTCTTTGAGTTCTCTGGCCAGCCTCTCACTCTCCTCCTCGATAGTGATGAGCTCCCGAGGCTGAGGGGCTGAAGGCATGGGGCACGGAGGAGGGAGGGGACCCTTCAGGGGTGGCGACAGGGACCGATTGATCTCCTGCTCCAGGAAATCTGAGAGGGCGAAAAAGAATGTCAAAAAGGACAGAGGAAGAGCCCTTGAATCTGTTTCTAACATGAAGAAACAGGTTGGAAGCAATGAAACAAATACATACTAAAGGTTTTCTCAAGTTCCTCGCATCTCCTGACTTCACCGACAAACTTCCTCTGAAAGGCGTTTACGTTAGGATTTAACTGGCACATGAGAACACAAGGGAGAGGAAACAGGCAACAAGGTTAGTCATGATCATATGATCAGAATATAATAAGGAATTTTGCTGTGCTCCAGTGACTCAAGACATTCATCAGTTGACCTCTCATCTCACCTCATTTAGAAACACTGAAGAGTAAAGATCTGACTTTAAAATACAAACTTTGTGGACATTTCTGAAGAGTTAATGGTGTTCTTTGTAGTGCTTTATAGGAAACTGTACATACTGAAGAAAACAGCTAAATTAAATCAACATGTCGCGCTCTGGGAATAAAAATACATTCTACAGATCATGTAGTTAATGAAGAAAACAACTGTCCTTCCCTTCAATAATGGAAATTGTCATTAGCTATGGTGTGTAGCAGTTGCATGACCTAAGAGATTGGATCATTTTCACTGTGGAGATTTAGAACCACAACATTCCTACATCTATCTGCATCACAGTGAACACACATATAATACTAGTAAACTATATATGTGGGCAGAGAATGTGATAGTAGCCGGGTGGTTCATATGCCTATATGTTTTATGTTCATTTTACATGTATGGCTCAGAACTGAACCAACATGTACTTACATCTCTAAACTCCACCAGGCCCAGTTCTCCTAGCTCACTGACACAATTGTAGGCTGAACCGGACTGGAGGAAGAGCTGCACCAGGCAGACCTCCTCACTGCGAAACATGGAGCCCATAGCTGCAACGGAAACACCAAGGCAACATGTTAAACTCAAGGGTTAAAGTTCAAGAAATCTTTATTGTCCCTGAGGACGGAACATTGTGTGAAGCCAACAGAGCAACATGAATTGCAACCGACATAACAATTAAACAACATAAATATCACACTGAATAGATTAAAAACCCAGTCACAGCAGGTACAAAGGCATTCTTCAGTTGGTTAGTCCTGCATTTTGGCAATTGGCGACCAGGGATGGGGGAAGGGGGCGGGACTATATCAGTTAAACTTCATCCTGCTCCTTTTCAAATACGTATTCTTTTCTTTTATATCAATCTTTTTTTTGTTGTTTTGGTTTTAATGTTATATTCAAAATAAAATAATCAATCAATCAGATGGAAGCAACACAAACTCACTGTGGAGTGGATGGCTCCGGTCAGCCAAGATGGACTGAGCCATCTGTAAAAACGAGGGAAACCATACAAAGCTATGCCTGAGATTCTACTGCACATTTTTAGAGTAACATGCAGTCAGTTCCTATTAAGTACAAGACTGTGATCCAATAAATCAACAATAAAAAAACATTTTCATAAAATCCGGTAGGCATTAAAACCACAAATCTTACAAAAAAAATACGTGTGCGAGTGGGCTTTTTTTGCAGACTGCATCAACATGTGAGTCAACCCTTAAATATTCTCTTATGATTGATGATGTAACGAGCGTAGGACAGTTTTTAGAGTTTATTAGTGGGATGAAAAACAGAGGGAGGATGGGAAGACAGTAAATAATATGTATAATTCAGTATGCATAATTCTTTAGTTAGAATGACAATGGGGCCTCAGTGGCAATGGAGAAGCATGAAAACGAAAGAGGAAGCAGCGAAGTTCTGTGATTACCAGGTGGGATTTCCATTTTTACTCAGGCATACAGACTCACCATTATACAATATTTCCAAAGCTAAGAAAAAGATAACATAGCTCCATACATACTGTACATATATGCTCTAGTTTACAATTAATTGAAGTGTATTCTTGCAGTGTTTCTGAGAGGTGACTTATTCAACTTCAGTCATTTTTGCAAGTGTATTTGTTAGGGTGTTAAACTGTAAGTGGTATTACTCTTCTATATATCACTGATCTCTAGTACCAAGAGGTGTTTCTAATATTTTGTCCACTTTACTTACAGTTGAATAAAAACTGTTAAATATCACAGCACAATACAAATTAAATTACCATTAAGTTCAATTAACACTTTCCTAAAATAGAATGAAAACTTAGATTATAACCTTCATTAGGAACACTTAATTGTTTTGTTAGACATACAGTACATTTGAGCTAATTCCGCCTCAGAAACATTAAACTTCTGTACTGAATCACAAAACCTGGAGATACCATGTACTGTTGCGTAAACTTTGGAGAAGTCAATGGCTTACTGCTCATCGACAGATCAACGAATATACAAAGAAAATGTGGTTTTAGAGGTAAAACCGTCACTCTTTTGCGCCTTAGTTCTTTGACCTCTTCAGTCAGATTGACGTGTTGTCCATAATCAACCAGGTCTGGGTCTGGTTTTTAGGGTCACACACCGTGTTGATACAGATGTCACCCAAACAGCTACAGCGATTATCTATATTTGACGTTACGGGGTTCATTCAGATACACTTTTGAGAGAAACACGAGTGAAATGTTGGGAATACACAAAAACACAAAGGGTCGCCACTGTGGATGCCTTAACGGTTATGTGTTGATCAGATGAAGCTAATGCCGGACTCCTCACCTTGTCTGCGTCTGGAATCCGACCTGCTCTGTCCGGATGGGGAGCCCCGCACCGGTACACGGACCACAAACAAACGACCAGGACAAAATCACACGGCTTAATCAGAAGTTCTCTGTGTGACTACCCTGGACTTCCCGTTTGTCAAAGTCACGTTACTGCTGTCTCACGTGACGGTTAACGGCAGTCTCCCGTCTGGCCACGAGAGGGCGACACTTCCCCGTGTATCCAACGGAGGATGGACTGTTTGATGCAGACTATTAAAAAATGTTAATTATATGCTATATGTTAAACTATATATAAAATATACCAGCACTCACGAATATCTGAGTTGTTATTGTGAACGGTTTTCTGGATATGAATGACTTTGTGACAGTT
>JAPQRQ010000002.1:22667136-22691128 GCA_037367365.1 Apogon talboti
AGAAAATTAACTAGTGTGTTAAATATAGATTTTATTATTCCAGGGCTGACACCCTGTTGAACCTCATATTGCAAACATAGCACAAGCAGTCCAATTTCTTCCACTGAAAGATTAGCCAACAAAATATTATGTACAGGAATTGAGATTAATAGACTATTGCATTATTTAAAGGAATATGTTACACTTATATAACTAATACTACAGTTACCTGAAGGTTAAAGATAACTTCATACAGTAATGTTGCAGAACCATAAAAATACAGAGCAGGCATTTCATAGGCTAATTAGCAGTAGTTACTGTTAGAATTGGGTAACATGATAGATATAAAAATGCTTAGTCTATACACTATTCCTTATTGGAGCCTTTTTTTAACCACAGGTTAAATTTCTAAAAATGACACATTCACACTGACACACACACACATACAGTGCAGATTACACTGGTCCTGAGGGTCTAGAGGTAGGCAAACAGCAAGGGAAGGCTGGGGGAGATTTCAGCAGCACCATCAGCCAGTGTGGAAAAAAATGGGGTATGTGAGACAGGACAGCAAGTGCTCTACTCATGCGGATGAAAAATGACATTACAAATTATATTACATGAAGAAATTACATGCAATATCAATACCGAGTCACTACAACTAGGTCTGGATGCAAAAGGCACAGGTGAGGTCGTTCAATTCCATAACAGCTTCGCTTTAATTTTTCCGCACATTGTGTTTCTTCTCTCTCTTATTAATTTTTTTTTTTTTTTTTTAGCTCTATAAGAAGTTCAGTTTGTCTGAGGTGTAAACACTGCAGGACTCAGAGGTGTCTGTGTCTAGTGGCAGTGAAGAAAAGTAGTTCTGTGATTGGTTTGATTTTCCTTTAACTCCATCTTTGTTGATCTGGAACTGAACACATTCTTCAGAGGAGTGGAGACAGTCTGAAGCTCCAGGTACTGAAAAGGAAACCCTCCTCTCATCCTCGTTAGATTGGTCCTGGAAAAAAGAAACGCAGCCATATCTTAAAGAATGTGTAACACTTATCTGAATGTTCACACTTTTGCAATGGTACTGTAGTACCTGAGTAGCAGCATTATGACAAGGGGAGCTCCTGGATGTCAGTCTTTGAGCGTCCTCATTCTGAGCCCTCACACGAGCTGGAGATAAACGAGGCGGAGTTCTGACCATGACCTGAGAGTAGCCCTGGAAATACACACCCCAGCACATGTATGCATATATTACCTCTCTGTTCAGACCTTGCATTAACATACATTTTCAGATATCTAAACACAAGTGTGCAGCTGTAAATGCATCTGTTCACATCTGGTGTTAGAATGCGTCTTTGAAGTGGTAACTTCTGATCGGACTTTCCTCTCTGTATTCAAATGATCAAGCTCATCTTATGCATAAGTCATAGCAGAAGCTTTTGTTTCAAGTTTTTTTCTGTAAATGTAATTCACTATGCGGATCAAAGACCACAAAGTGTTTTCTAGAGATTATTCACAGCATGCGCCGATGTGATTCAGTGAATGCACCTTAAATATCAATATGACAACTTTGACTGTTTTATTTGTTGTTATTGATTCACCAGTGGAATGACCCATTGTGCAATATCTGTCTTATTTGCCAAAAAATAGTTAACATTACTGTACAATACGTATCAGAATTCACTTGTGCTGATGCTACGATCTAAATTCCCTTTGACATATTGCTCTTATCTTCTATTCTTTTTTTAATATATTGCTGTTCTTAGCTCTATCTCCTACAACACTGTTAAAATATTTTTCTCAAGATATATTTTTCTCCCCATGAAATTATTGTGACAATGTCATTTATTCTTGTCAGTATGTAATCATTGCACCTGGTCAAAGGTGAATACTGTATATATAGTGATAAAAAGAGGAAAGTGTCTAAAAAATTAAGTCATATTTATGGACAACAGTGTATTTCTAACTTCTCATTTTATCTTATCTTATCTTATCTTATTTTATCCTATCTTATCTTATCTTATCTTATCTTATCTTATCTTATCTTATCTTATCTTATCTTATTTTATCTTATCTTATCTTATCTTATCTTATCTTATCTTGTGGGACCTGTTTCAGGCAAAAACAGTGTAAATAAAACCTCCACACTCAGTATCAGTTACTCATCCTTACAGCATGAGTTGGACTGGCTCTCGGGGTCCATTTCCTCGGTGATCCAGACTGCTCAGAGTAACC
The DNA here is from genome assembly GCA_037367365.1 of Apogon talboti. Classification (NCBI taxonomy): domain Eukaryota; kingdom Metazoa; phylum Chordata; class Actinopteri; order Kurtiformes; family Apogonidae; genus Apogon; species Apogon talboti. The sequence continues at coordinate 22,669,339 of JAPQRQ010000002.1, forward strand.
GTAGAGGCCTGAAGGCTCAGAGCTGGGCTGGCCATAGTCCTGCACATATGACACACACACAAAACACACACAGATAAAACTTTAAGCTGGATGTGATTCCTACAGCCGCCTGAATTCTTAGATGAATTCAATCATATTTGTCCTATGAGATTTCTGTATGCTTTATTTATTAACATGTTGTATATCTGACACATTCACAGAGTCCAAGGTTTGTATTTATCATTAAGTTCAGTGTCAGGGTGTAACTAGTTACATGCAACAGTATCATATAATTCAACTATAAATGCACTTAGAGCACACAGACCTCTGCCACAGCCAAGAATCCACTCTTATTATTTTGCGATAATTATATTAAAATGCAAAATGCTATGTTTTCCCTCTTTTTGTCAGCCGGTGCCATTGGTTAAAAGTCTTAAATTAACTTACAGCTCTGCAAGGCTTTGAACTATGTCTTTATCCTATGCCCTACACTTCTTTTATGAACATCAGTGCAGTAGTTTTTGCCTAATCCTGCTGACAAACAAAAGGAGAGAGGTACAATATAATTACTGTTAAAAATACTAAAATAATCTGGAGTTAAACAAAAAGCAGACAATGGGTTTTTTATTAGAGAGAATCCTGTTTTCTAAAATATGATTCATAATATAGTGGCAAGAGAAAAGATGTCAACCCTTTAAGAATGAATGCTTTTCTTTATGAATTGGTCATAATATGTGATTTGCACCTATGTCACAAGTACAGACAAACGCAATATTCTTAAACTAATACCAAACAAACTATTATAATATCTCATGTCCTTATATTTTTGTAGAATTTATCTACAATTTATGTAGAAAACTAGGAAATTTCAAAGGGTACATATACTTATTCTTGGCACTGTCTATTTATATCCATGTAAATATAAAGTAGACTATAGTGGACTGTATTTGACCTTTGAACCCCAGTATTTATTGGCGACAAGTGCTGGTCATGATAAATATTACAGCTGAGATTGATCATCTCAGCTTTATGTGTATGTGTCTGAGTTATGGTATGAACATAAGCACAAACATGCAGACGGATGACACTGGGCGCCCTACCCACGGCCTGACTCCATCAGCGTGGGTCATTACAGTTAAAACATTGGCAACTACAAAGGTCTTCCATACAAATATTGTTTCCTTAAAAAGCTTACATGTACTATATAACATTCAGTCTTCAGTCATTGTTAGAGTGTGTTACTCTGGCATATTCTTTGCCTTTGGGACAAATCTGTATACAACACAATCAAAAGTAATCAAAAGGCTGTGTTGGATTGGTTGGTTGTTGGAACTTGTACACCTCTCATCTACCAATCAGATTGCAACGCTGTAAGAAACTTGAGTCTGACAGTAACCGGTAATGAATCCTTTCTAAATGTATGTTTTTCAGTGTTACTATAATTATATAACATTTGTTGTCTATGGTATTTTCTTGTGTTTCATGTAAAAACAGTAATCTAGATAGGCTGCCCCCACCCCCCTCTCTGAAAACCTCATAATTATACATAATACAATCCATGGTGATACCCCATAATGGCTAACTAGCTTGTAGGTCCTTGGCAGGGGCATAAACATTCATAGGAAGGAAAATTAAAACATATCCCCAAGTGCATACACTTTGGGTTACTACATGTATGATTCTCCATTTTCTAAGATATGTCCAACTCTAAAGTAAGTACCATTCAGAATACCTTCAAAAACATTTGTTGTCCTAGTAGGTGATATGGGGACTTTGGTTTCACAGGGATTATTAAATAGTAACATTACTTATTAAAGTTTTATCAGGGTTAGTAGTAATTTGTAACCTTCCCGACATTAGCCAACCTGGGGATCTAATTTCCTCACCTGGATGTTGACTCTTGGAGGGTTGGCAGGCGGATTGCGGTTTGTCCTGAGGCCAGCAATGATCTGTGAGAGGCTGCAGTTCGGGTATCGCTTCATAAACAAGATGAAACCAGCCAGAGACACAAACATGCCAGACGGGACTGTAATGGATTTGAGGAGCGCTCGCCACCTTCCCCCCTTTTCTGCAGAGGTCAGATACAGAGACATGATTATATTACCCCATTTCCCCGTGGGATCAGTAAAGTATTCTAATTCTGATTTATTCAAATACAGGCACAAATAGTGAGAGGTAATGTCACTCACCAATCACCTGCAGCCAGGTAATAGACACCAGGTTGCCATTCCCATCTCTGATTTCATACATCCCATCATGCCTTGAGGTCAGCCTTGCAATGACAACCTCGTTAGTTGTGCCGTTCCTGCCCAGAGAGATGAGGCCTCTGTACCGCATGTCATGATCAGTGATCTTGCCCTCTCGGATCAGCTGCACGGGGCCACGAGGGGGTTTGGGGTCAAAAGGGCCCAGCGAGGATTCATCAGGGTATCGGGTTGGGGTAAATATGAGGTGGGCATGAGGGACGGGAAGAAAAAGGGGCAGATTTAGAGACTCCTTGGTGAAGCGGGTGACATTGAAGGTATGGCCTGCATCCATGTGCAGCAGAGGAGAAAAAGAAGGAAGTGAAATGAAATGATGCGTGATAGGATGCCATATGGAAAGGAATGATCGGAAAGACAAAATATAGCGGTTAAAATTGACCAGATCTTGAAGTTTAAGAAATGTATTCTGTAATTTCTTTAAAAAATCTCATCATTGTTCTTTCTTTCACTGCTCACCGCGGACAGTGAGGGTACTGCGGGACAACACCTTCCCTTTGCCATCTTTCACAGTGTAGTTTCCTTGGTCAGCTTGTGTCACTCTCTCAGCTACCCACACCTTTCCACCTCTTATTAGTCGACCACGGCCTGCATCACTGGTATCTTGGTCTGTCTTGACCCACAGCACTATGGGCATGGCCTCTAGCGGAGCACCCTTGGGAGAAAACTCCAGTAAGGAGCCATTTTCAGGGATGTTGTACTCGAAATTGTCACCGTAGTTCCTCTGGTAGGACCTTATGCACTCTGAGTCAGAGGAAAACAGCAGAGAGGAGCAAATAAAGAGGAGTTGTCAAAACCTTCATAAATAATTCAGGGAAAAGAGTCATCCACTGTACCTGAAACAGTCAAACGGACGGTCTCATAGGTGAATCCAGAGGACAGTTTGATGGAGTAAAGTCCCTGATCTGCATGGGTCACCTCTCTCAGGACCAGCATCTTATCCCTCGTCCACTCGAACCGTGGATCCTTTACCTGCAGTTGTAAAAACCAAACAAAACGTGTTTCCTCAGTCTGTGTGCAGGATATCCAACCATAACCATCATCACCTCCACTTTCACCCACAGTGGTTTTCTCCAAGAGGACACGCCTCACTCCTGGAGGATCTGGTGTAAAAGTCACAGTCCTGGATGTGGAATACACCGGCAGCCGAAATTCTTTCCCGGTACATATCAGCTGTGCTTCCTCTCTGTCACCTGAAAAAAAAACGCAATCAAGTCAAGTCAGTCTTAAACCTTTGCACGAAATGTTCTGCAGGTAAATATGTGATATAATGTTGGGTTTGACTTACCCAAAACAACCCAACCTGTGAGAAAGGTAAAATAACATTGATTATTAATTTTACCCTGCAGATTGCACGGACTGAAATAATTTTTGAGAACTTACCCACTGCGAGGGGGAGAGTCAGAAGGGCGGTGATCAGTGCGCAGGAGGACATCTTCTGTAAAGACAGACGGGACTGTTTCACCTATAAACACAGTGGGCAGAGACGCGCACGTCATTGTCATTCATCTCCATCCTCTGCTTTGGAAACAAGCAGTCACCGAATATGCAACCATCAATCACTGAACAACACAATGTCGGGGCGGTGTATACAACACAGATACATCCAAAAAGCATCGACTCTATGACCGTCTAATCCATAACAGCCTGTCTGAAGTCATGTCCACTCATGTCCATGCCGCTGGAGAGGCCACAGAAGCGACTGTAAATGACAAAACACACATAAAGCCGTCTGCGGCCTCTACGGTCTGCACTCACCTGCTGCTTTCGGTGAAAAATAGGCCCACGTCTTGAAATGGATTAATGTTTATCTGAATGAGATCGGAATAAGAGGATAAAAACGTCCTATGCGCAGCGCATGAGCACTCCCCTCCTTCTTTTACTGGTGATGGCACTGGCTCAGCCTTATTCACGTACCAGTTTACGCAAGTTGCGTCACACGCTCCGTTGCCATGGGTGTAAATTATGGCCGAGAAACCCGCACTAATGTTGTGTGCGTAGTAGGCAAGTCGAGGCCAATGTGTTACTCCTTCTCACTAATACTGGTTGATATTACACGTTGTTCAATCTCATTTTTAAATATTATTCACTGATAATAGGAGAAAGGTTGATACATCAATAAAAATACATGGTGATGTTCAAAGAGAGGCGAAGTCATGACTGATGAAAATCTAAACTGGAAACTACATACATACAAAAAGGAAAACAGTAAAAGCCATTTGTGTGATACACAAAGTAAAATATTCATTAGACAATAGTACATTGCCTGTCTTATACAATTCAATGACTGTTCCATATCCGCATGAGGCCCCTTTACATTGGATAATTGCCTTGATAGGAAACTGTACGATGCAGCAGTTTTTTTCAGTTACTTTTTTATTTTTATTTTTTTTTTATGTAAAGCTGTGAAACTCTTATGCCCTGCAGAGAACAAAATTGCAATTGCTGGGTCTCAGAAGGATATTGACTGATTTACTATGTTGAAGTTTAGAGACTGCATGCAAAACACACACATAACCATGGAAAAGAGTAAGCTCCTTTTACAGTACATAAAAGGAACAGAGGTCTTTAAAAAACCCAGATTCAGAACCAAGGTGATGGAATGATGTATTTCAATAAAAGGAGTCAGTTTATGAAACAATCTAAGTAAAGACAAAGTCCTCATCTGTTTTGATTCTGCAGCTGCTTTGACAGCCTTAAGATGGGGTAAATCAAAAGGACAACTTGGTCTTATTCTATAAATTTTGTATTTGAAAGGTTACATGTGAAGTTAAACATTCAGCAAACATACACTGCCTGTCAAAGAAATAAAGAGACAAGTCCCACATGCAATATTTCAGTGGCCTGCCCTTAGCAGTGATGACAACACATTCACCATGGCATTCTTTTAAAAAAAATGTTATTTATGTATTTTTACAAAGATCTTGTATTGATGATAAGAGAGTCTGTACAGGGTATAAATTTCCATCACATTCCAAAGATTCTTAATGGGACTCAATCCTGAATTCTGTGGTGGCCATTCTATGTGTAAAAATGATGCCTCATGCTCCCTGAACCACTCTTTCACAAGCCTTGTAGAGCCACAAAATTCCTGGCATTATACAGTAATTTTTGTTTGTGTAAGTAATGAGAAGCTACTCACTGCACCAGTTTGGGTTAAAGAGCTTGTTGCAATATTCAACAACTCTTACACATTTGCTTGGTTAAATCTGTGTAATTTCCTGGTGCAAGAAAGTAAAAATAAGAGACTGTGAAAACCAAAAATGAAAACCACCATCTGATTTCATACGCACTTCAGAGGTAGAACACAGTTATTGTATGAAGGTAGAGCGATGTAGTTACATTTTTATCCTATGGAGGGCAGTAAAACGCCTACAGCTTACATACCGTCAAAACGAAGAAGAAGAAGATGATGACGACGATGATGATGATGAAGAAGAAGACGAAGAAGACGAAGAGCAAGACCGTCGCGAAGAAGACCACTCTTGTGTTGTTTTGACCTCTATCCTCATGGTAACAGCATCAACAGTCGGCTGTAACAGAAGATAAACCCTCCGTTTAGTCACAGTATGTAGACAGTCTATTTTGCTTTCGTGTTGTCGTGTGCTTGATTCAGTTTTGTCATAAGGTCAAAACTTGAATGAACGTGATGACCGTGTTATTCTCTTATTTCCTCAGGACATGCTATTCCTCTGTCTGACTTTGTCTGTTCTCCCTTTTGGTAAGTATCTGTACAGCCTCATAAAACAATATCATGCTTTGTTTTTACAATTTACTGTTATTTAGTGCATTTACAGCTGAATTTACGCCTGTGTTCTTGGGCCTGTGCAACAAGCGCAACAATAACAACCCTTGAGTTGTGTTAGCAGCTGCAAAGTTAAATATGTGTAGACTAAAAGTGGATATTGTCCAAACAAGTGAGACAAACATAGCGTAACACAAAAGCATCTTTTTTAAATGAAAAGTTTTTTAAATTGAATTTTGTGATCAGAACAACCACGAATTAAATATAACAGCACAGACCAAACAAGACAGGGTCATAGTGTCAAAATGTTTACACTGGTCTACGAATAAAAAAAACCTCTAGGATAAAAGTAGTGAAACTTTACCAAGTTTGAGTCACTAATATAGAAGTGAAAATTGCTGTTCAACTGTAGTTTCCAAGATATAGTCTTGGGCCAAAATGTGAAATTCTGAGACTTAATGAGAGAATGGGTTTTACTCAAAAGGAATGTTTGTCCCAGAGCTACCAGATCTACTTCAAAAGACTGTCTACACATTGTAATACACTCAGTTTACAGGTTCTTTTTAGTGGGAGATTTAAAAATCTATGGTAGAAATGTACCTAAATCAATATATATGTGTAATAACACTTTATCATGTACATCGAAAACATCAACTAACCAGCACTTTGGTCATTTGTTTTCCAATTTTATTAAAGTATGTAAGATTTAGCACATTCAGTTTATTTAATCCTTAAAGACCCAGAACTATTTTTGTGGCAACTTCAAATGTTTTTTTTTCTGAATTAAACCATTCCTAAGTGATTTATCATCCTACTTTGTGGATTTTTCTGAAGAAAATCACTTGTCCTATATTTTATTTACTGACCATGTAGATGTTCATAAAATATCAAACTAAATTCAAAGGTTTTTATATTAGAAACCAGAAAATCAATGCAAAAGTCACCAAATATATCATTAATGCAATGTTAAAACAAGTATGAAAAGATGCATTTTACCTGAAATATCTAAATGTATTAATAGGACCAGTGGCTCAAAGTTATTAAACATTTTAAATCAGTAATGTTTCTGGTTGACAGTGACTGTTTAGGTCCCAGGATTAAATAGTAACTTTACTGTTTACTATACGTGCAAAACATGATGTTCCATAAAACTTATCGGAGTTATTTACTGAGATGTTTTGTGTGTCTACCCACCTTAATAACTCCTCTCTCTGTCTCTTCTTCACTTCTATTTCTCCAATCGTAGTTTTATCAAACACTCTAAAAGAAGTGTGCTATGGAGGTCATTATAACTTGCCTCCTGAATATGCACCTCCTCTTTTCCATGGGGATCTTTTCTTCACTTCAAGCAACACAGGAGTCAGAAGGCTTGTGAGTGATGACAAGGGGGTGAGCAGCTTCTGTTGATACAATTCATATAATTACCAATAAGGCAATAATATTCAGACAAAACTGTAGTTCAAATCATGGAAAACAGGTCTTGAATGAGAGATGAATTTGTCCTGAGTGAATGTATTTATGTTGCTCACATTTACAGGTGAAGGACGCACGCTTCATGTCTTCCTTTGGCGTTGGACTTACAATACAAGATTTGACAGAACAAGATAATGGAGTTTTCTCAGTGTCTTATCCTATTAGTGACAGAGAGGACAATGTCATCACGCTGAAGGTTATAGGTGAAAAACTTACACTGAGCCAAATAATTTAAAAAGTCTGTTGCATCTGAAAACTTTTGTAGAAAGAAGTAGCACTATTACTTGTGGACAGTCTCTTGAAAAACTAACATTATATTTTCTGTATTTGCTTTTTCAGACTGTGTTGAAGCACGAAAAGTCTATTATGGAAGCATCTTCTCGTTGTTTATTCCCAGTGGAGCTGAACGTTTGGAGTTCACTCCATCTAGTGAACTGGACCAGGTGACAGTCCACTGGGATCGCACTGGCACGAAGGGAGGCAGGGGATCATTGACCAGGAACTACTGGGAGATAACTGACACCACCCAGAAAGACACTGGCTACTACAAGTTCAGAGGAAAACATAACAATTTGCTGTCTTGGAAGAAGCTTTTGGTAGAAGGTGATGAAAGACGCTACACGTATTTTAACATTTTACATTTCTGTTGCTCTGATTAAGTGTTCTTATACTGTGCTCTTTATCCACAGAAAAAGAAAGAGATGTTTATATTGATGAGGGCAGAAAACTTCACCTAGATTATCATGATATTGCTCCTATATGGACCATTACATTTCAACCTCTTGGGACACATAGAAACTATGCATTGATTGAGAGAGGTACCACTGACTGGTTTGCTGAACCATTTGAAGGAAGAATTGACTTTAGAGGCACTTCTATAGCCATTAGTCCTGTAGAATATCAAGACTCTGGCACCTATGAGTTCATCGACTCAAAAGGCTGCGTGGCCCTACGTGTGAAGGTGGAGGTGACCAATGGTGAGTAATAATAACTATTAATCATTTAAACCTCTTAAAGCAAAGGGTAAGATGTGCGTTTAACAAAATAAGAATACACCATCTCATACAGTTGTAGCCCCACTAAATCATTCCTTCTAATCCTCTGTCAGTGTGTGATGGTGTATTTACCTGCAGAGATCCTGCTATTTTCTACTTTCCTCTCGTTTTGCTATGTTCACAACTTTTCTGGTGAGTTTGTACCTCCAGTCAATCAATGAAAGCATTGACTGACTGGAGGTGTGTATGGGGAACAACATAAAAACAAGTTTTCTTTGCTTTACTCTTCTCTCCATTGCTCGGCTTACGGTGTGGTGCAGTTCTGTCTGAGAGAGACCTGTATAAATATTGAAGCAACCAGTGACATGAATCAGTCAAGAGTAAAATTCTGATTATTAGTTTTACAAACTCTCCTCAATAAGTCTCTTTTGTTTTAACAGTAGACGCTCCGTCCTGGGTATATGTGCTTGTATTTGCTGGTGTTCCCTTTGGGATGATTTGCTGCTGTTATTGTGTGAAGGATTTTTGTAAAAAGAGCTTCTCTAAAAGAAAGAACCACGAGACAACAGCAGCACCAACACCTGCAACTGCTGTTTTTTACCATGTAAGTATGTCAAAGTATTAAGTAAGTATTCAGACTGACTCTTTGTGGCATTTTTATCTGAATATCATGTTTTATTTGCAGGATACAACTCAACCTACAGGCTCTGATCAGTCTGGTACCTCACCAAGAGAACCTACATCTACCTCTGGTGGTCCACCGGTGAGTGGAAAACAGATCTGTGACTTTTTTTGCCTGCTCATAACCTGAATATTACTAGCCCCTTTTCCAACGCAGTAACTTTTATAATTTACCTTTTATAATTTATATAAAAACCTTGGCACATTTCCACCAAAATTACCCGGGGAAAATACTTTCCCTCAATCTCAAAGAGAATTATTAATTTTTTCACCAATCTTGCCACACCTTACACTATACGAACCAAAATATAAAAATAATAACACCTGAATTCATTGTGTCTCAATGCTTATACTCAATACTTACTTATATACCATTTATGTATGTGTTTGTACAATTCAATTCTCTTAATTGCTGCACCTTGCTTTGTCAGATCAACATTTTAGTGTTACTCCTTAAACCGTTAATGAGGTGTATAAAGCTCACAGGGTTTTGAAGCAGCTGATTTTATTCTCGCACCTCTGATGCATTGTTTTAATCTATGACACACATATGTAAATCAGACTTTGTCCTTCTCAGCACTATTTAAAAAAAGTGACCTCAAAATCATAAAAAAAATAACCAACCCATCTTCAATAGTCTGTCCTGGCCAAGGTTTTGGAATCACTCAAGAGTATTCATTAGAAATTCCATATTCTAATTAACCTCCTAAGACCTGCTAGCCCCACAGGATTTTGAGTTTTGGCTTTTTTTAAATAAATAATTGCTTATATTGGTAACATGATGCAACAGTTTTTTCAGATGCATTCTTAAAATTTTTTATGGAATGTCATTTGCGGTGAACAGTTGTTTCTTTTTTTGTTTTTTTTTGTATAAAGCTGTGAATTTCTTGTCCTCATACGTGGACAGTGGGTCCTAGGAGGTTAAAAAACACAGCACAACTACAGCTACATTAAAAGTATTAAGTGCTTTAATTGAAACCCTTGACGATAACCAGCACCGTGAAGCTCTATTCATTGATTAAATCCAAACTATACACACCAAGTTAAAAGTAAATGAATGAAACTGTACTAACATCAGTAACCACTCTCTGATTTTTGTGAGAGTCAGAGAAGAGTTTTGCCATCTTTTAATTGTAGTTTTTGTTTAATTGCAGGATTCAACTCACCATCCAGACTCTAGTGCCTCTGCTGCCCCAAGTACATCAACTTTCTCTTACCTGCCAACGAATCCCCCCACCTATATGGAAGCTATGTCTGATGGTCCACCAGTAGGTGTCAAATATATGTGCCTCTCTTATTAAGACCTGATAAATGTCCTTCTCTTCCCAGCACTGACTTTTTTTTTCCCTGTACAGACATACGAATCAGCAACCTTCAGTCCGAGCCCACCACAGCCTGAGGTACATGAACATTTTTTGAACTGATGTAGACTTATATGATTTTAGCCATAAGTCAGACATTTAGTTTTATGTTCTGGTTTCACTTTGGTAGCCTCTTACACCAGTTGCATCTGTGTTGCCATTTTAATGCTACGCAATGCAGATAGCAATTTACACATGCTATACAGCCACATAACCAGAAGAACGTCAGTTAAAAGTACAACAAAATGAATTGTCAGGCAATAGAACACAACTCAAACAATAAACACTTATATGGGAAAATATCTAAAACAAGTTAAGAATCTGAGACCAGCATATGTCATGAATAATTTTAGAAAAGAAAAGACTACTACAGCAAACTTTGCACTACTAAGCTAACACTAAGCAGATCCAACAGACTATAATAAACTATCTCTACTGCTAAAACTCACTGAAAGAGAAAATAACGGTCGCATTGTGAAGCAATAATTATGAATGTTGTCTTACAGTTGCTGTTTACTGATCCTAACTTGATTTTATATTAATGAAGTTTCTGCTGTCGGCTAATCCATTGTTTTGTGTTACATTGAAAGGATTCTCACTAGCAACAAATGGCCTAGGGTTGAACTGGTCAAGCTGAGACAGGTTCTTCTAATTTACATTGTCGTTGTTTCACAAATGTGAAAGTAAGAAGCAAATTTACCATGACCCACAGACCAACAATAGCACATTTATTTACTCATTTACAAAGAGGGATTAAAGGATGCATCGTGTGTCTGGCAGTTAAACTGTTTATACATAATGGAGAATTTTTCAATCTGGGAGACGGTGATGATAATATTATATTCCTTGATAGTTGTTTTAACAAAACAGGAATGGTTTCTTGTTCTGTCAGTGACTACCTTTAACATGTGAACATTTCAGATTCATCCACTCACTGTATTATGACACGTTTGCCTTTCTGTGGTTCTCTACTCCTTTCAGGCTGCAGCTGGAGGCTCTGATTTCATCTCCTCAGACTCTGAACCAAAGTTTGACGTGAAAGGGTCTGCCGGTCCTTCTGCGCTCCCCCTCAGCCCAGATACAACCTCTGATGTGTATACCTCTGATAAGTTCAACTTTTTGTAAGAGCCATTATGAAAACTGTGGATCCGACAAAATAAAATGCATTCGGATCAATCTCATTTGAGGTAATTCATTATTAATATTTTTATCACAATGTTAATTTCTATTGCATAGCTGTACATATTAATTTTTAAATATATTTTTGGGGCATTCTTGAGTCTTTATTATAATTTTTTTTTTTTTTTTTTTTAACTATTATTATTATTATGTGCACTACCAGGTAAGCCACCTTGGCATCCCAAAACTATATACTGATGTTCCTACAAATAATAGTAATAATGTGTTTTGTTTACTTTTTTCTCAGGCAAGAGAAAAGATGCTGCCTACAGTATTTACTGATGAGATTTATGAGTGATTATATGTATATGTATGTGTGTGTGATAAATGTAGCCTGTATCTACTTGACTTACTAGCATGATGTACACATATTAAAGGTTACTCAGGTTTTTTTCATCTGCCAATGACATGAAATGCAGGAGATTATGTTACAGCGATCACTAAAATGAGTGACGTTTATCTCATGAAAAACAACAGTCTACCTTCAGGAAATCAAGCCACAACACATAAAGGTGTACTTATTCCTATTTTTCTTCCAAACCATTATTGTGTGCCTTTAATTGTATATACTGTATCTGTTGTGTGTTATATGTATTTTTATTTGGCTGCTGTTTTGTCAGCTGAGGCATTTGTAAAGACCTCATCTTTACAAACTGCCCTGGACATAACATTGTGAAATAAATGTCAAAATATGACCTTATGTTATAACTGTGTTTGTTCGTCTGCATTATATGGGAAGTTGAAAACCTACCTGATCTTTGTTTTGTTTGGTATTAAAGCTGAGTGAGAAGCTGGAGTATCTAAATATCTGTCATAATCCTGTCTGGGTCGGTGATCAGGTGGTTGTAAATGACAGTCTGCCTAATGACTTTATAGAATCACAACAATTAGACATCTTACTTAAGAACACTATATTAAGACATTTAATTAATGAAAACACAAGCCACTATTTTAAATCACTGTGCTATATCCAGCTTCATTTGTTCATTCACTTTTCATATGGTATTAATTTGTGTAGATTTTTATCCCCCAGCATATAAATAATGGCAATAAGCATGTTTGTCATCCCTAGAAAAGCTTTCAGTATTTTTTTACTGTTTAACCCTCAAAGACCTAAAGAGGTTCCAGCGACCAAAAGCATCTACTGATCTAAAATGTCTAATAATTTTAGAACCACTAATCCTATCAAGCCATGCGTTGAATTATTGACATGTCCAGGGTGTGCCCCGCCTTTGCCCATAGGTTGCTGGGATAGGCTCCAGCACCCCCGTGCCCCTCTCGAGGACAAAGCGGTTCAGAAGATGAATGAATAATTCTATTAATACATGTAATAAATTCAGGTAAAATACAATTTCTCAGCTTTTCATTGTCATCAGGTTTAACCCAATTGGACATTCAGGGGCTCCGTAGTGCACATGGAAATAGTCCATAGTTTTTGAAGTTCCACTGGACTGGATTTGTTTTTGAAAACCTTTCGTCTCTCATCCAAGAGACTTCATCAGTTCTATTTGCTGGTGGGGGAAAGCAGGTTATTAACCTGTATTGGGGGTGGTCTGTGTAGGTTAAGAGTCAAGTGTCAGGGGTTGTAGTGAGGTGATGCTGAGTTTCAGGGTGGTTAGTGGGTACTGTGTTTGAGTTTCAGGGTCGTTGATAAAGGGTGGGTCATTGTCCAAGTCCTTGACTGGTCTCAGGTAAGTCCGTCCAGGTATGAAAGGTTGTTGAGAATTGTTTGGGGAGGCTGTTCAAGATAGAGTTGTAAGTTTTTGAAAAGGAGTGTCTCAGACCACCAACTCTGTTTAGAGAGGATTTTTCATTTTTACAGAAATGGCTTCTTTGACTCCTCTCAAACCACTTTTTATTCTTATTATTTTTAAAAAATATTCTCACACTATTGTCTTGAGAGGAGTGTCTTTTTTTTCCTCCAAGTGAATACAGATTACAGAATCTTGGCCTGAGGTGCAGTCCGTCCTGTGTTGAGCCATGTGTATATGGATTAGTTGTCTGGTTTCCCCAGTGTATAGATCAATGTATTCCTCACTGCACTGAACAGCATATACAGTGTTACTTTGTCTCTCCCTGGGGAGTTTGTGCTTGGAGTGTACCTGAGCCTGTCTCTGGGTGTTGGTGGGTTTGAAGTATATCGGGATATTGTGTTGATTGAAAATCCTTCAAAGTTTCTCAGAGATTCCACTCGTGTTAGGAATGATGATGCCTTTACCTTTTCCAGCCATTTCCCTCTGTTGCTTCTGGGTTCTTGGTTATTATTTCCCTGTCTTGATATAATAGCCTTTGAATTCACGCTGAGCTTTTATGAACATCTACGTGATCAGAAAATTAAATATAGGAAATTGCATGATTTTCACAGAAATAATGCAGAATGCAGCTAAATATATTACAATAAATGATGATAAATCCATTAGTAAAGGTTAGATGTAGAGAAACTTTTATTTGAAAGTCATCAGTTCTTGGTCTTTAAGAGTTAAAATGTGTTTAAAATAGCTGCAGTTCCTAAATGTTTAATGCAATCTTTGTGTTAATCTCCTTGAATTAAAGTTATGGAGTTGTCTGTATGCAGATCATTTACACAGTTTTCAGAAGTTACAAGCATGGCAAAATATAAAAGGATTTGAAGGAAGTATGAAAGAACCTCTCCCTATTTATGCATTGTGCTATCAAACAGAAAATATTTATTGAGGGGGGATATATTGTCATCGCTGGCGCAGTGCCATGCGTAGTATTGCGCATGTGGCGCACACATGACGCAGTCGTTGAGCTCGATAAAGGAAGCCACGCCCATTCAGTCAGGTCTGATCTGAGCCACAACACCAAACTTAGCCGTAAAGAAGAAGGGACTTGTAATTCTTCGACAGTGCGTAGACATTATCAGTTTTATCATATTTTCGTCCCTTGAGCTTAAACTTCACAGAAACAAAACAAACAAACCATGAGTGCGTATTCTTTCCAGGACATGATACTCCTCTGCCTGTCTCTGACTTCGGTCCTTTTCTGTAAGTATCTGTACCTGAGTTTATTAACGTTTGTGCTGGCTCTGTACAAGAAACGCTAAATGTATACAGTACTTATGTCGTTTCCTCTACTGGATATTACTGTTGTGTTTTTCATCATGAACAAATGCGCACGCCACATGTAAGAATAAGTTTACATTTTCTGTGGCGGATCCAGAAAAAATGGAAGGGGGTGTGTGTAGGAGAAAGGTGGGGTCCAGGGTTGGAGCCCTGCTGGGGATACAAGGGGGTGAAGAGAAGCAAAATTAACACTATAAATGCTTCAAATTGTATTTTTTTAAATTATCATACACTAATAAAACTGTCATGGCACATCCACAGTCGCCACCCCCTCTAATACAAGAGATAGCAGAGGCATTGCATTCATTTTTCATTACAAGGGCAGAAAAGTTATGATTATCTCTTTTTGGTGGGAGTTAGTTATCACTCATTTGTGACTAAAGCAGATGAAATACACTGTTGCCCATAAAGTTGGAATAAATTGATGTTACCTCTTCTGATGAAATGATTGTGACAATGTGATTTATTCTTGATAGATAAAATGTAACTGGGACTCTGTATGTAATCACTGCACCAAAAGTGATTACTGATGTGTATAAATAGGAATAAAAAGAGGAAGCTGTCTTAAAACAACGTCATTCCAACTTTATGGGCAACAGTAAAGTGCAAAGTATCCACCCTACCTACAGTTCATCTCTGTATCTCCTATCCACCTATGTTTCTCTGATTCAAGGTTTGTCATCTGCGAAAGAACAGTGCTACGGCAGCACTTATCGGTTGCCATTTGAATATTCACCACGTCTTTTCTTCGGCCAGTTGTTCTTCACTCCAACTAATGGAGGAGAGAAAAAGCTAGTAATACAGAACCAGACGGTAAGCAGTTTCCGGTGTTATGATGTACAGTAGTGGAAAAACTTTTTCGGGCATCCTTAAAATTTTACACAATGTCAAATATTACCATGAAATATTTGTGGAAAAATCTTTTTGGTGTTTAAAAACTTTTACACCCCCATGCAAGAAAGAGTGATAGCTATGAAGGTAAATTTGTGTCTTTATTAACTTGGTTAAAAAAAAGTTAATAAAGACACAAATTTACCTTCATAGATACCCCAAGTCATTCCTCCCCACAGCCATCAGACTTTACAACACATCCCAGTAAATCCCCCCCTTATCACACCATGTGTATCCGCAAATACAGAAAAAAGAAGTACTTCTATAATATTTAAATTTAAATCTAAATTAATATAAGTACTTCTTTTTTCTCTTTATATTTTATGTTTCACAAGTGTATATCTTCTGTTTTCTCTTTGTCCTGCACTTTATTTTTGTATTTTCTGTTGTCAACTGAGAACATAGTGGGATCAAAAAAGTCTATCTTATCTTAGCTTAGCTGTCATTTTTTGGATGTGTTTCACTTTCTTGCTAAAACATCCAGTTTTGACCTCTACAGAACATTGGATGTGCAGAACGGATCATGTGGGGTTTGAGAAAGGTCCAATACTTGGCAGAGTTCAATGATTTAAGAGTGATTCTTAATGCAACATATCACACATTCATGGGGTGTCCCAAATCATTTTTCCACCACAGTATACTATTACCAGTCAGTATATGTATGTGTTGTACCAGGCAGTATAATATATACAGTAACTACAGTTAAATTTATGGAAAATGGACTGTTTTTCAGCTGCAGGACCCATGCTTCACAGATCCAGCTGGTTTAGGACTTCTTATGTCAGACCTGACAGAACAAGATGATGGAGTTTTTTCTGTTGCTTTTGATGATGGGCGGTTGTCCCATGTCATCACACTGGTGGTCAAAGGTGACACCTTACACTGAGCTGATGATTAAATTTCACAATTAGGCTTAAATACAAATATCTATCTTTATAGTATCTTTTTTTTTTTTTTGGTTTTGCTTTTTTAGATTGTAATGAACCAGAAACAAAGGATTACGGGCGTGTCTTCTCGGTGCGCGTTCCTGAAAGAGCTGCATTTCTTGAGTTCACTCCTTCTCAAAGCCTGACCCTGGTGACGGTCGTCTGGAATCGCACCCATCCGAGGGGAAGCATAGGATCAGTGAACAGCAACTACTGGGAGATAACTGGCATCACACAGGAACACAGTGGCTACTACAAGTTCAGGGGGAAAGACAACAAACTGTTGGCTTGGAAGAGACTGGAAGTAAAAGGTAATGATGGTAGCTGCTTTTAGACATTTTAGATTTATGCTGATTAAAACTTCTCACTGTCTCTGTCTTACACAGAGTATGAGAGACATCATGTACGAGATGAGGGCAAGGACATCTACATTAAATATCCAGATCAGAGTAACACGTGGACCGTTATATTTACGAGGGGAGCGAAGCAGTATACTTTACAAAAAGAAGGAATTTACGAGACGTCAGGACCTTTTAGTGACAGAATTGAATTTCTCGAGGATGCTATATTCATCGATCCACTACAGTATGAAGATTCTGGTACCTTTGAGTTCAGCGACGTGAAAGGCAACCTGGCTCAGCGTGTGGAGTTGGAGGTGAAGACAAGTGAGCATCAAAATTTAATCCTCTGATCTACTTCATATTATGCAGAAATGCATGAAACCTCTTCGATATTGAAACACTTACATGTAAATATGTTGAAGAAATGGATTGAATTATTTGGACAGAATTAACATTAGTATAATGATAAAATAACATCTTAATTTTTTTTCTCCGCCCTTACAGGTTTTCCTCCTGCGTTGTATTATGTTATTATTGTTGGTAGTCTTTTTCTGGTGTTTGGCATCTATTGTTGTGTGAAAAAATGCTGCTGTAAAAAGAGCTCCTCTAAAAGAAACAACCCTGCTCCTCAGCCTGAAGCAGCACCTGCCGTGTATTACCATGTAAGTATGTCAAATAAGCATTCAGACTCACTTTTAATGAGCTTTTTATCTGAATATCCCGGTTTATTTGTAGGATAGGACTCAACCTGCAGGTCCTAGTCAGTCTACTACCTCACCTGCTCCAGTTCACTCTTACCAGCCTACATCTACCACTGATGGTCCACCGGTGAGAGGAAAACATATATGTACCTCTAATATCAACACCTGCTAAATGTACTTCTCTTCTCAGTGCTGACTTGTTTTTTTTTCCTTTACAGACGTACGACCAAATGAACGTCGGCGTGAACCCGTCTCATCCTGAGGTACATTAACATATACAGATTTTGCTCTTAATACGTGACATGTTGGGATATTTAGGTTTATAGACACAGGTAAAATCTCTGTCCTCTTTCAAGTCTATTTAATTCTCAAGGCGTATAATGCAGGGAATACAGCATGTCTATTAATAGTGGCTTTTCCATTGGACATATGTGCAAAACTTTACCGATATTTACTAAATGTCAGGTAAAGTCATTCCATAAACATGGCAATGAACATAAATATCACGTTGATTTACAGATTTATTCATTATTATGATATATTACCCCTCTTTCCTGTACTAAATTAAAAAATGATTTGGTTTCCTGGTGTGTCCACACATACTGTGCCATGTTTGTTGTAAAACTTCGCTTGTTGTAACATCCGTCTACATCCGGTTTTTTTTTGTTCACGTGACTCTAGTTGCGGAAATAGGTCATTGCATTGCAGTTTTGCACAATATACCAATTTTGCTATGACCAACTCCACCTCTTGACAGTGCAAAAACTTTTCATAGAAAAATGAGTTTTGACGAAATAGTTTTTGGCAAATTTTTATGCACAAGTTATATTCACACAATTTGAGGGTCAATGGAAAAGCGTTTGTAACACTTATAGACACTTTAGGCAGGTTTAACGCTACACTGCAGGGATTATCCACATTCTCTCCGGTGAACATGTTGTATGCCCCTGCAATGGGCATGTAATGTGTCCTCAAGTATCAGAGATGTATTGTAAGCTCATCACAGGGGTGACCTGAAGTGAAAGGTCACAATACAACTGTGAATGGCAGTAATGGCAAATAAATCCCATAGGTAAAAGGGGGCTGCACCAGTTTACAAATATTTCCAGCAGGCCAAACAGTGAATCCAACCAACTGTAAAAACCAATAGAGGGCATAGTAGGGACTACAGTAAGTAGCTAAAAGTGGGGGGTTAATTGCTGAAAAAATAGTACTAAAAAGATTCAGACTCATTTATTGTGTGTTCTCTACCATCACACACTTTTTTCTGTCCATTTCTTCCTCCAGGTTGCAGCGCCAGGAGGACAGGGAGCCACTCCACTACTGTCAAACAGCTCTAATTTCATCTCCTCAGACTCAGATCAACAGTTTGAGATGAAAGGAATTACCTTTGCTTCTGCTCCCCCCCTCAACTCAGAAACAACGATCTCTGATGTTTATAACTCAGATAAACTCAACTTTTTGTAAGCCCCATACTGAAAATGATCTATGAAGCAAAAACACTGTTTTGACATCCAGCCTTAGATCAATGTGTATGACATGTCATTCAGTTAAACCACACATACTCAGTGGGATCACACTGGTTTGAGGCAGTATTAATACTTTTTACATGCCAAATCTGAACACTCTTGCTTATTCTTGATTTAACTGCTTTATTTTCAAAGCGTTGTGACACTTATACAATCGGCAAATGTATGTTAAATTTAGGACGTTTTTACTTTGCATAATCTACATATCAATGTGTACACTGCCTATTATTACCTGTCAGTGGTACCAAAAATAAGAGACATATCAGTAACTTTACACTCAGAAAACAGTTGTGTGCCTTCAGCAACTTAAGCCACGACATAAAAATCTACATTTCTAAAACTATCTATATATTTTTTTCAAAACCTTATGGTGACTTTTTGTACATACATTTGTGTTTTATACGTGTTTTTGAGAAATTATTTTTATGTTTAATACAGTTGTAAATCACATACCTTATTAAACTTCTGATCTTTTGCTATTTGGAGTGATTCTCAAAGCCCTCCTCAACTTAGAGGAGCTGAAATCAATGACAGTTTATATTTGATATGTAATGAAAAAGTTTGTATCAGATGTAAAGATGGGCTTAAACTAAAATGTCATGGATTGATACTGAAAACCAATTGTCAAGTCAAAGAAAGATGAAAACTTTATGTGTCAGGAAACAAGGGCCTCACTGTGATGATGAAAGTGTCTTATCCTTACATAGTATCTGCAAAACATGATCACACATAGCATCAGATCTGTATCTATTTAATTAACATAGCTAATTGTGAAAAATGCAGAACAAAGATGCAATTTTGCCATAATTCTAAAAACATTGTCTGTGGCAAAAAGTCATTTAAAAATTTTTTTATTTCATCCCAAGAAACATTTTTGCTTATTTTGACTATAAAAAGTCAGAAAATGTCCTGTGAATAAATGCTTTTTTTTCCAAAATACTTTGAACTTCAAATATCTCACAGTTATTTAAAATTTTCGAAGTAGTATTAGGTAAAGTAGTGGCCAAAATTATTAGAACACCCGACAGATCTGCGTCTAAAACATGATTTCATGATTTCAAATCATTGCTCTGAGGAAAACAATATCAGATGAAGTGAGTCCTACTGTTTTTATCCACCTTCAACTTTAATATTTCCATAATGAGTAGGATATGCCTTCTATGTTCAACAGAATCACACAGTTGTATCCTAAGACTCACCAGCACCAGCAATTTAACCACGAACACACCTGACAGTTATTACACAAGTCAGTTGGCTTCTTCTTTGAAGGAACATATTTAGGCCTTGTTTGTTTTTTAGAAGGAGAATGGCCTAAATCTCCTTATGATGGTGTCTATTTTATGGTTTGTAGAGCATAATGATGACTTCATAAATGTTTTTATGTTTAATGGGCATTTTAATGGCCAATTTTAAAAAAAAAACAAACCAAAAAACAAAATGAAACCTTTTAAATATGCCAAGTGTTGTTGTAATTTTGGCCACCACTGTAAAAACACAAAAACAGAATGTGATTTTACAGTTTTAGTGGAAAAACAAACTGAATTTCCAGAATGCTGAAAGTTGATGGAGTAGCTCCTTTTTCTCTTTAGCAACATGTAAACCACAAGGGGGTGTTTATAGTTTATATACCTTTTTGTGTGCCTCTGTATTTTTATATATGTTTGTCTTATGTCATTTTGAGAAATATTTTATGTTTTGTACTATTTTGCGTGGAAACTATTGCACATCTTTTATTTAAGTTTTATTTTGCGCTGTTGAATAACATAATCATACCTAATGAACATCTCAGTCTATTTAACTCATGTTTTTTCCCAAACCCTGACCTGTCTTCAGTCCACACATCTGAATCTCAGACTAGTCTTACAACTTCTCTCCTGTCATTTTAATCTGGGACCTACAGGACACCATCTACTCATGACTTAACCACAGATATCCCTCATGTGTAGATCAGTGTTAATTGACCAGTTTTCAGATGCTATGTGTCTTTTAATTGAATAAACTGCAAACTCTACTTACACTGTCATTCCCCTCAGAGATGTCAAAGTATTAGTGTCTGATGTAGTTTTGTTTAATCCTGTCACTGGTTTGAAGTCGATGCCCATAGTGTTGTTTGTTAATGCTGCTGCTCATGTGAATGTGTCTTCGCCCACAGGTTTCTCTTATAAATAACAATGTATTTTCTTTGTGACTGCCTGATTAAATGAAGATTAAACAGTAATATTTGTTGATCTTTGGTCAACTGGAGCATTTTATTAAAACCCCCTTTGTTTGAGCAAGAAACCTGGTTACAACACAATGAAATAAATGACACTTGTGATATTATGTATGTGACGCAAATGTTTGTCTGCATTGGATGTAAAGATGTGTCACTAAACTGATATTTATTTCTAACACTGAAAAAAAATGCATTGTATGGTTGTATGGTTGTATTGGTTATGTGAAAAGTCTGAGTTTGTTAAACCTGAGATGAGGAAAAGTCGGGGTTTTCTGTTCCAGAAAGAGAGGTAAATCAAACCCTGAATCTGTTGCCATGGTAACTTAATCCGTGAACATAACCTGCTCGTTGGCAGCCTGAGGATGACCATCCTATTGACCTACAGATGAATGACCCTGAGGATGACCGTCCTATTGACCTACAGATG
>JAPQRQ010000002.1:22705762-22719071 GCA_037367365.1 Apogon talboti
AGGGAGCCATCCTGCCTAAATAAACTAGCAAAACACCAAATTAAAACTTGCTCTCTCTCTCTCTCTCTCTCTCTCTCTATATATATATATATATATATATATATATACATATGTGAGTGTGTGTGTGTGTGTGTGTGTGTGTGTGTGTGTATTCATTCTTTAAAACAACCCTGGTGGACTGTAGAATTTTATGTTGTAACGATCTGGCTCATTTTCTTGCCGAATCTGTGAGAAACTGCTTTCTCTTGGTCACCATGCAATTTTAAGTAAGTATTTTACTTGTCTTTGGTTTCACAGAGTTTGCAGTATTTTGTGAAAAAAAAAGTTTTTCTTAACGTTTAAATGTGTTTAATTTCTTAATTTCAATACAATTTTGTTTAAAGTATTTATTACAAAACAAAACTAGTACCTTTGAAGGAACCACATTATTTGTTTTAACAAATGAATTTAAGAAGTAATAAATGAAATGTTTTTGTGCATTTAGCTTAAGATTGTTCAAACAACTTGATTGTGCAAAGAAAATTAGGTGAACAAATTATTTTTAGTAAAGACTAATGATCATTTATGGTAATTCAACTTAACCTGTTTAGTTTTACCATGTGTAAAAACTATGTGTTTCCATGAAAATTTCAAATAAAAACTGAACCATTTCGAGGGCCGGTTTTGGCCCTCGAAATGTTGACGACCCCTGAAATTAAATTTGACGACCCCTGAAATTAAGAAAGATTACTTGATTATATCTAATTACACTTTGCACCCATCTTTATTGGGCGACGTTTCTCATTTAGCGGCATTTTTAAAGGGCCCGCGCAGAGCATTGTGGGTACATTAACAGCAGATGCGTCCTTGGAAATTCTCCAAAGTGAGCAATCAGCCGTTGAAAACATTCCTAGACACTGGAACCATGAATACAGGAGAGTTCCAACGCGTCCTGTGTGTCTATGAAGCTTGAAGACGCAGGTTTCTGTGAATGGATCCTTTAAGGATGCTGCATGACTTTGAGAAACACCCGAAGACACACCCAAATGGTCACTATGACAGAGGAAGCCTCGCCCCGTCCAGTATGTTATGCTTTTCTTTCTCCGGAAGTAGTCCGGATAATTAGATTGGACTGTTCTATTTGACGGGAACATGACAATAACATAGGAGCTGCATCCCACCATTCTCAGATTCACCTTTTGATGCTTGTTGCAGAACTCTAACGTGCATCATCTGTCCTTAAAGAAGGAGCCCGTTATTCTCTGACAGTGAGTTGACCGTCTCTCTGCTTTATCTGGGCTGTGATTGATGCATTGTCCTGTTTTATTGAACCGCTGAGAAACGCTGTGTGTGTTTCCTTTCCCCTCAGGTCATGTTCCTCCTCTGCCTGATTGTGCTCTCTGTCTTTACTTGTAAGTACTTGGACATCAAAATCAAATTAAATTCAGTGTAGGTTTTCTTTTACAATTTTAATTTAACTTTAACTTTATTCAGCTCTGTAAAACAAGCACAAAAATGACAAATATCCAGACTACCATATTGGTTTCTTTGCAAACAAAGAATGTCACCTTCCTAAAAAATTTTTTTGGGACAAAAATAAATAAATAAATAATAATTGTGTACCTAAATCATCTCCTCCTGCTGCTGCCTACATTCTCAGTTGAATAGATCACGTGGTTCTGTGCTGTAAGGTAATTGCATATGTCTACAGTGTGACTTAGGCCTGGTTACATTATTTGTGTTTCCTGAAAAATTTATAAAAAAAAAAAAAGACTCAGGCAATTAGGGAAGTGATGATATGGAGTGTTTTCTAACGGTAGTTGTTCCCAGTGCTGCAGCAGTTCATTAAAAGAATAGAAAAGTTAGGATTAGATATGTTTTTTGTGGGAATTATGTGTCATTTTCATTTCTATCTGGACTAAATAAAAATAATATAAGTATCCACCCTACCTTCTTCTCTTGTATTTCCCTTGTTTAAAGGTTTGTCTTCTGCTGATGAAAAAGTGTGCTATGGCAGCACTTTTGTTTTGCCACGTGAACATTTACGTGTTTATAATCAGAAGGTTGTCTTCATTCCAAGTAATGGAGGAGCCACAAAAGTGGTAAAGGGTAATGGAGAGGTGAGCAACTTCTGGTGCAATTGTCTACTGTATATTGTTGATTATATTATATTGTTATATTATTATTATTATTGTTTATTATATTTTGTCTACCTATTATATATGTGATGTCTAAACTCTGGCTGCACACATATTTCCATTATGCACTTAAATGTCATTTTGCACCTCCATCATATTGAACATTACAGTTTATTTTTACACATCATCCATCCATCCATCCATCCATCCATCCATCCATCCATCCATCCATCCATCCATCCATCCATCCATCCACTTATATAGTGCTTTTCTGCACTGTAATGGTGCCCAAAGCACTTTACATTGCCTCACATTCACCCATTCACACACACACTCACACCCCAGTGGGTGGCTGCTGCCATGCAAGGTGCTGCCAGGCTCCACTGGGAGCAATTTAGGGTTCAGTGTCTTTCCCAAGGACACTTCGACATGTGGACAGTCAGACACAGGATTCGAACCGCCGACCCTTCGACACCCATCCATCCATCATCCATCCATCATCCATCCAGTCTTCCTTCCATCTATCCATCCACCAGTAACATTGTTTGCAAATCATGTAAACCTCTTGAATGACAAAGTTAATCTGTCTTGAATGAATGAATTTGTGTTCACATATTAAGGTAATGGACCCTCGCTTCAGGCCGACCCTTGGGGGTGGAGCGGAGATGCCAGATTTGACAGAACAAGATAATGGAGAATTTTTCATGAAATTTGGTTTTACTGATGCTCTGGTCAGTATCATCACACTGAGGATAATAGGTAAGATTTTTACACTGTGTTGACTATTCAAACACTGTATGTTGTACTTATAATTTCTGTATTTGCTCTTTCAGATTGTCGCCAAGCCGAAACTAGGGATTATGGGAGTAGCTTCTCGTTGCTTCTTCATGCAGCAACTCAATACCTTGAGTTCACTCCTGCTGAAAGTCTGAACCTAGTGACAGTCATCTGGAATCGCACCGATCCCAACGGAAGCAGGGGATCAGTGAACAGATACTACTACTGGGAGATAACTAGCGTCACTCCGGAAGACAATGGCTACTACAAGATCAGGGGGAAATACAATAGATTGCTGGCTTGGAAGAAACTGGTAGTAAAAGGTGATGATAGAAAGTGCATGTTTTCCTTTTAGATTCCTGTGTTTCCAATTAAACACTCCTATACTGTGATGTTTATCCTACACAGAGAAGCAACTAGCTCTTTATCCACATAAAGGCAAGCGAATCCTCATAGAATATCATCAGATTACTTCCATTTGGACCATCGTCTTTAAACCTGTGGGGAAACTGCAAAACCATACGCTGATGAAACAAGGCACTCCTCAGCGGAATCAGGAACCGTTTGAAGGGAGACTTCAATTCTTAAACAATGCAATCATCATTGAACCTGTACAACATCAGGACTCTGGCACCTTTGAGTTCAGAGACAAGAAAGACAACCTGGCCCAACGTGTGGAAGTGGAGGTGAACATGGATTTCACAGGTGAGCAGGAACCCTTGATCCGATAATCTGGAGTCAATTTTATGCAGAATTACAGAAAACATCATTGAGGTTATGTAAAATGAGCAACTGACATTTTCTTCTGTTATTTAAATACATATAATTACATATATTTAAGTAGTCAGAAGTAACATTTTAATCACTACAGGTTCAAACTCAATACTCTACATGTCTATTCTTCTCCAACAGAAGAAGATGCTCTGTTGCCAGTGTATTTTTTCTTTGTTGTCATTCCCGGTGGGATGTGTGTCTGCTGTTGTTGTATTAAAAAGTGCTGTTGTAAAAAGAGCTCCTCTGAAAGAAACGACCCTGCTACTGAGACGACAGCAGCACCACCAGATGCTGTCGTCCTAGCAGCACCCACTGCGTACCACCATGTAAGTATGTCCAATAAGGGTTCAGACCAACTCTGTGTGGGATTTTTATCTGAATATCATGGTTTATTTGCAGGATAGGACTCAACCCACAGGCCCTGGTCAGTCTAGTGCCTGCCCTGTGCCCATGAACCTCCCTGTCTACAGAGAACCTACATCTACCTCTGGTGGTTCACTGGTGAGTAGAAAACAGATCTGTGACTCTTCTTTTTCTGAATATTATTAGCCTTTTTTCCACCGCAGAAAGTTTTGTCATCTACAGAGAATTTTGAAAAATCTCAGTAGGTTTCCATCATAATTACCCAAGGAAAACAATTTCTCTCAATCCCAAAGAGAAGCTACAAGAGGTGGATGGACGGACATTGTCCTAAATTTAGTTACATCTGTGACAACTTCAGTGTTTCCATTAAATAATATAGACCACAGCCTAATTTGTCTCGCTGTGGATTTTTAATAAACCAAAAATGTTCAAAAGATGTTGTAAGTTTAGAGTATCTGTTTAAATCAGACTCACAGCATGTTAGAGTTCAGTAGCTGGATTCACAAACAGTAACTTTTCATTGAGCTTGTATTTTGTCATTACTTTGCCATTACTGCTTCAGCTACAAAACAATACTACATTATGCGAATATTACCCTCTGATAGATCTAGATGATCTGGCCAGAAATTCATTTGGATTACAATTTTCTCACTTTTTACAAATTGTTGGCAACTTTTCCTCTGTTTTGTGGTAACAACGGCTGTGTGTAATGACTTTGTGTTGCGCTTTTGCATCATGTTGGAGCATATTATTACAATATTTTGACAATAGCTGATGAAGTAAACTGTTCACATTCTCCTAATTGTAGATACATCTGTGAGCAGCAGTGTTTCCATTAATTACACAGAATACAGCCTAATTTGTCTGGCTAGAGATATTTAATAAACCAAAAATGTTCTTACACATCTCCTATAGTTTTTACAGCTCTACAGTATCTGTGTAAATCAGACTCACTGCATGTTACAGTTCCGATGTCGGACTCGTGAACAATTTTTCATTATGAATGAAATTGTATTTTGTCATTTTTTGTCATTACTTCCTCAGCAGTAAAATGACATATTATGCAAACTTTACAAGTTAACCCTTTAAACCCTAAGCCTAAAATGGTCTGTCTGTACTTTTTTTTATTTTGAGCATAAAAAGGTTAGAAAATATGCTGTGAGTCCTTTTGCCCATTTTTCCAGAGCACATAGAACTTTTAAAATCTATTAGTCATTTACAATTAACTGCATGTTATAATACTGCTATAACGGCTTCTTCTCCAGCTTCTAGTACAGGCATGAGTGAAATTACTGTAATGACCCAATAAAGCCTATAAAACGCAATGTCTCAGGTTTCAGAAACTGTTGGAATTTTTCCAATTGCACAAACAATGAAAGAGTTACAGCCAAACAGCATATGCACAGGGCGTGTCAGCGAAGACACATCAGGTTTTTAAGAGTTAATGAGGTCCGAACCAAACCCATTAATCCTTCATGAAAGCTTAAGTATCGCTATAAACTGATTTAAATACATGAGCCTTTCAGTATTAATACTAACAGCTCACACTGTAATACTCTATGCTCAAATAACCATTCAGACCAACTTTTAATTACCTTTTACTCCAAATATTACGTTTTTTTGTAGGATATAACTCAGCCTACAGGCCGTGGTCACTCTACTACCTCTCCTGCTCCAGTTTACTCCCACCAGCCACTGAAGCCCCGTGTCTACAGACAACCTACACCTACATCGCACCTGTTAAATGTATGTCTCCTCCCAGCACTAACTTTGTTTTTTTACTTGCACAAACACAGATTTTCCTCTAAATGTATTCTTTGTTGGGTTAATAATGTCTACATGCTCCAGGCAAGTGAGTTTTTTTTTGTTTCTGACGACTTTAAAGGACCGATCTAGGTTTTTAGACCTTTTGTTACTATTGCAGTTATACCAGTACCTTTGTGTGATGATGCAGATCCTTTTCACTTTCACTTAGAAGTAAACTGATGCACTTTGCCTGATGTGGTATTTTTTATTTTGCATTATGTGTGTGAAGAAGATTCCTTATTCTGCCATGATTGCACTTTTTGGGAAATTATCAGTCAGAGATAAAAATGTGCGAATAAAACATTCCTTTTTTGATCAAATGAATTGGAAAACAAATGAAAAAGAGCTGGTTTCTCAAGATATATGGTCAAGTGTAGTTAGATATACAGGTTTATGCACATTCATATAATACATTTAAACATCTTACATTGGGGGAATCTAAAAAGTGAATGGATTCTAATGTGCGGAAAATGCTTTGAAGTAGAATTGGCAATACAGACAAACGTTTCTTCTGAGTAAAACCCCTTCTCTCATTAATTTCATATTTTAACCCAATACATTATCTTGGTAAAGTACTTATTCCTTCATTTTTGTTGCTTCTGCCATTCATGCATCTTTCAGATTCATCCTCTCACTGTATCATCACACACACTTACCTTTTTCTGTTCATTCCTCTGTCCAGGTTACAGCTCCAGGAGGTCCGGGGGCCTGTCCACCTCTGTCAAAAGGCTCTAATTTCATCTCCTCGGACTCTGATCCAAAGTTTGTCCTTGAACGGTCGCCCTTTGCTTCTGCTCCACCTCTCAAGTCATACACAACCATTGCTGATGTGTATACTTCAGAGAAGTTGAGTTTATCTGAAATCCACACATCAGTAGAAGGAGAAGACAGCACAGCCATTACTGATGTGTACACCTCAGATAAACTCAACTTTAAGTATTAAATGAAATATCAGGTACACTGTTTTTACACAGACACAGACTTAAGTCAGTATGTATGATCTTTTTTTAAATATACATATACAACAGGATCAGAATAGTTTAAGGCAGCGCAGTATTAACTATTCTTTTTTTATCACATAACTCTATCTGTTCTGATTCCTAGAACCAACAAGGATGAAGTCTATTATTATACCCCTGCCCGTCTGATTTCTCGAAGACTTTTCACCCCATTCCTTCCAAATTTGACCATGTGCCAAGTTTAATGGCTGAATTTAAGTTTTTTTGGTTTTTTTTACAAATTTTTGAAAATTTTAACTCAGAAAATCCAACCGATTTTTTGAAGACTATTCATCCAATTTTTCAGACAAAGTCTGATCAGATTGAATGTTAAGAGTTGGGCAGAATAATTTTTGTCTTGGTTTGACCGAAACACCAAAAAGAACAATAATTTAGTTTAATGTAGTTTACAGTTTTCTTTGAATCAGTGAGCAGCTAAGGGGCTAAGTGTTGTGTGGCGGGGTATTAGTAAGTTCTGCTTACTTTTTCACTTATTTAGTTACATTGTCAGGTTTGAAGACCAATATTGGCGTAGAGTTACTCATATGTTAACAGCGTGTTTGCAAACAGCAAATATATGCGTCTTAGATTTAGGTTACGGTATGTACATGATGTCTACATATTTTAATGTTTACTCAGCCTTGTTCGTGCTGCTAATGATTTAAAATGAGGACCTCCTTTTTGTTTTCATAGCAGAACTTTTTTGTTACAAAGGGCTCATACAAGCTGCCACCGTACATTCAACAGATGCATGTATCTTCAGAAAACTGTGTAAATGACCTGCATAGCTTAAACGCCATTTGTGCCAACTGCTTTGTCAAATATTATGTCAACAAATTGTAAACGCCATTTGTGCCAACTGCTTTGTCAAATATTATGTCAACAAATTGCAAATTAGAACACCCATGAGTTTTTCAACCTCAAAATATATGATAATTTAATGAAATATGTAGGTTACAGAGACAGCAAAAATAATTACAATACCATAAATTGTTTTTGCATGAGGTCCATTGTGTAGCAAAGAGAAGTCAAATCAAAGGCTCTACACTTGTGGAAAATAACAGTCTACCTTCACCACATGAAACTGCTACAGAACACCCAGACATCTAGTCTATCACTGTAAGCAAAGCACCTGAACAGAACTCATCATTTGGGGTGGAGCTGCTCTTTAAACATTGGTCAATCAGACTAATTCAAGGCAGACTTGAGATTTGAGAAAAGTGTATGTGCATGTTCATGAGGGTGACCATAACCTCATATCAGTGAGATTAGGTTAATTTCTGTGTTTCTCTATTATCATATACATGGTTTCATTTATCGGATTATGTGATGTTTACTGTCATGTTGAGTGACAAGTTTTAACACTGGAGGACAAGTACATTTATGGGTTTAAGATCCACAGAGACTGATGAGTGGGAAATGAAAATCACTGTGAGAAAAGCCATTTTGTACTTTTAAAAACTAAAATACAATCAGCTGCTCTGCTCAAATACCGTAATCTACCTTTTACAGGCTCCTCATCCAGCACTTTAATTAAACCCATGCTACTAAACACATATAAGATTACGTACCTGTTATTTTAACCATTGTCAATTGTTACTGCTACAGTAGTATTTGTGTAGCTATGTAATGGGGTCATTTATATTGAGGAGCAAAAACCTAAGCATTTGCTACTCCAAAGATTAGAATTTAACATATATTTATTGTTATATTATTCATTAGTAATTTCAAATATTTTAATTATTTGTATTTGTTTTGCTAAATTTTAATGTAGGACTTACAGTGGTTAATACTGTCAGATAAGTCAGGCTGATTTGGTCATTTCACTTTGTAGAACAGACCCCAGTCAGATTCACTTGGACACTTTAAGGTTTTCTCTGATGTTTATCATGTGCCTTTACATTTTTATACATGTACATATGTACTATGTTCTCGTACTTATGTGTATATGCTTCTTATATTGGTTGATTTTTTTTCTTTTAAAGCCATTTTTTGTCTTTGAACATCATAACACTGTGAAACGTCAAATTATAATAGATGTGTCATATAAATCATTGTCTGCATGAAATGCACAGATGTGTCATTATACATTGGCTTTCATGTAATAAAATGTTGAAAACTTAATTTAAATTATACTCTTGTTCAATGTGATTGCTTCTAAATTTGCACTGAAAGCATTCTTGTTGATGGTCTTTTATTGTATATATCTTGACATTGTGCTTTATTTATTTGTAATGTATGAAAGGTGTTTTGTCCATTGTGTCTTGATTTGTTGTAACTATGTCTGTGCTGATCTCTTGGCTGTGTCACTCTTGGAAAACAGATTTTAATCACCTGGTTAAATAAAGGTTCTAATAATAATATCCATTTATTGTATTGAATTAAAGCCCAGAGAGAAGTTGCAGCTTTAAAATGCACTATTTGTACCAAAGTACTGGGAGGTGTAACTTGGGCTACAAAATTATAATGACAAATGCCATAATATAACTTTTCTGAACTTTTTAGGCATTGAGAGAGAACTTATGTAGCTTGCTTAATTTTTTTTAAACATTATATTTCTTTTAAATGTTTTACCTTCAGATTTCTGAAATATTTATTACACCCTGACCATAAATGATCATTGTAAAGCACAATTAACTGTGGTCTCTTCAGCTCTGTCATGAAAAAACTCAGCCGTCCATCTTAAAACAAATACTGACTTGAGATTTATATTAATATTATTTATAATTTATAATAATAATAAATATTTATTTATATTTTACATCAATTGGAATGTGAAGTCCTACAAGCTGTAGGTGTGGTGTGTCCCACTATTTCTGTTCATATGGTATATCTGACCTCAGCCTACTTGTCAAAGAGTTTCTGTGGTTGTTGTAATTATTTTATTATTTTATACAAAACACATACCTATAAATTCGATCCCACATGTCGTACAACCATTAAAAGTGAAATTCAGTTAAAAAAACGGTTTTTCTTTGTTTTCTTCAGAACATTTAGGAAAGGGATAAAGGATGAGAACTTGAAGAGAGTTTTTCTTTCACGTTGTTCTAATAAAAATAACCAAACACTTCCCTCTAATGCCTTTGGTAATACCACGTGACTACAACACGGACGCGCTGCTCCCAAATAAGGTCCGCTGCTGATCGGAAGTTTCCTCATTTCCCATAAGAAGTACGCAATCACTTACTCGGGTATTTCTTCATTTCTGGGGAAGACAATCTACGCATAAAGACACTCTGCGTAGAAGGAGCGGCTTATATGAAGGCGGCTTTTCCACTAGATCAAACTGTTTATTAGTAAAGAAAAGTGCGGATGATATCTGTATGTTTGCGGGACATTAAGGCTTATTAAATAAATACCGAAGAAGAAGAAGTGTTTAAGTCCACGTAAAATCCCCACGTGTGGAGAGATAGGAATGTTCCACACAGGTGAGCAACAAACATTAACCTTCTATTCTTTTTTTGTTTTTATTTCGTTTTTATGCAGGGTGTAAAGATGAATATGAGGGATTTTTATATTTCTGTGTTTTAAAATACATGCATGGTGAATATACATGATGTAGCCTTTCATTCATTGTATTTTTTACCTTCTTTTTTATAGAAGCTTTTGTTTGCATTCTTGGGATCGTCAGTGCAGCGCTTGTCTGCTGTTGTGTATGTTTCTGTAGAAATACAAAGAGCTCTTCTCCAAGTCATCCACCTCCTCCTCCTGAAGCACCAGCTGGTCCTGTGTATTTCTATGTAAGTATCTCAATTCAGGAAATAGTGTAAATTTCTCAACACTCATAGAAATGTAAATCCCAGTCTTGCATTGTGTGTTAGTGTGATTTACAACTAAGGTGACATCAAAACATGTAGGCGTATGTGGTTACATTATATGTATGTTGGGAATTTACATATTTAATCCTAGTACGTAGACCCAGCTGCTTCAGCATCAACCTGACATACAGTGTCTGTTTCTGAGTTTGTTTTATGAAATACTAATGACACATAAAGTATATCAGTCTATACCTGGCCATATTTATTTGGTTTTAGAGCAGTTTTATATATTTACTGAAGTATCTTGATAATTTGACTTTCATTTGCTTAACAGTAATAGACTTTTAAGCTGATGCCTCTAAATAATGACCTTATGACCTGAAACATTGAATATACTGCTGTTTCCTCTCATGGTGGCATGTCAATGTAAATGAGAATCAGTTCTCAGTTGACTTACCTGGTTAAATAAAGGTGAAATGACACAGTAGAACAGGCGTTGACATGGAAAATGTCAGGCTGTGTGTTGCTGTGCTATCAGAGGACAATAGTAGTATGAATTATTATTATTAGGTAGGGACATGTCCCCCGAGTCCAGATGCAAACCAACACTCTTGCATTCAGGCCAACTCTTTATGATGTTTTTATGTGAATATCATTGTTTCATTGTAGGATATGACCCAGGCTACAGCCCCTGATGACTCTGCTCCCCCTCCTTACCACCTCGCCACCTTATACCCACCAGTGGACTCTCACCAGATGAATCCTCCTGCCTATAGAGAAGCTACATTTGTCTGATGGTTCACTGGTGAGTGGAAAACATCAATGTGCCTCTTTATTTGCACATGCTAAATATCTCTAGGTCCCCAGCACTGACTTATGATTTATTTTACCTTTCAGATGTACCATCCAGTGAACATGCATACCAATCTGAGGTCGACGTGAACAGATTTCTGTCTGCATACATGATATGTTGGGACATTCTACTGACATGAGTTATTCTGGCAGAGCCGGACCCATCCCCACACTTTGTTACAGCTGCACCCATGTTATAGATGGGTTTAAGCTCAGTCCACTGTAAATGGGGAAAAACACTGTGGCTTGTTTGTGTTACTTTAAATGAACCATACTCACCTTAAGCATCGCTGTATGCAGGAGTGTCTTTGGAAGATAGAGACGTTTTGGTGGAACGTTTGCAAACTGGGCACCCATGATCACATAAAAAGGTGTATTATTTTCTAAACATTTTCAGGGTGTAGTTGCAGTGTGGAGGATGTTGAACTTTCACAGAGTGAAGACTGAAATAGTTTCCCAGTGGCAGCATTATTTCACCAGACTACAGCCTGCTGTACATCAATCTTGATCTTAAATTAACTGAAAAATATTTCTAAAAGCCCTTTGCAATCCAAATGGGAAGTTTCTCTTACATTACACAAACATTTATGTTTTGTGATTTTTAATCCTTTATATTGACCACAGAAGTGACTACTGTGGCTCTGAAATCACAGCTGAAACCTTTTTTTTATACATTCATGAAAGAGAAACTTCTTGGGTGATATTTTGCTCCAACTCCTAATTTTGCCATCATGGAGAGGGTGAAGATTTTATCTGATGTTTATACTTCAGGACCAAAATAAAACCGTCAAAAAAAAATGTTTTGGCACATAGTCAAACTTCACTGAGAACTTGTGACATTGATTATAAAGTACACATATCCAGTGGAATCTAACTGGTCTGAGGTATCAGTCATAACTCTGCATGTTCTTTAATACATGTGTGCAGGTTTTTGGGGTCTTTATTATTAATAGTGTAACAGACAGAGACAGGAGAGAGATGAGGTGACATGAGGTGAAGGATCTGGACCTGAGCCCAGGCTGCTGTGGTGAGGTCTCAGTCTATGTAGTATGTGCTCTATGGGTGGAGCTGATAGGACATCCTAGCACAAGGTGCTCTGGTTCCTACAAATATTAGGAACAAAGTGTTCATTTCATTGTTTCTCAGGTTAGGAGAGTATTGGTTCAGATTTGCTTGTATGTCCACAACTGAAAGTTACTACAAGTGATTATATGTGCTGCATGTATATACAGCTCTGGGAAAAATTAAGAGACCACTGCAATTCTTTCTAAAATCAGCATCTCTACATGTTGTCAGGAGGAAGATGAAAGGTCACAAGCCATCAAACAAAGCTGAGCTGAATAAAACAAAAATGCTCATTTTACTCAACACATACATATAAATACTAAAATCAGAGACACTTATAATTTGCAGTGGTCTCTTAATTTTTTCCAGAGCTGTATTTACTCAGGCTTTTAGATCATATCAAATGCAGGAGACACTATGTTACAAGGACTCAGTGATTTTACTCATGGAATACAACAGTCTACCTTCAGCAAATTAAGCCACTACAGAACAACAGGGCTTCATTTATTATAGATGTTTTTGTCACATTTGTCCACATCCTTTAGAAGCCTTGTGAGCAATATCATGAAATTAATGTAAGATTGTGATATTTCATATATGTTGCAAATATCTATCTGAATTAGATGTAAAGGAGTGTCTGTAAAATTTAACCGTTTGTGACAAAGTGTTGAAAACCAAAGTGACCTACGTGTCTGTGTGAAAACTCAGTATTAAAAGCTGCAGTATTAAAGGTTCAGTGTGTAAGATTTAGAGGCATCTAATGGCAGAAATAGAATATTATATTCAGAATGTGTATAAT
>JAPQRQ010000002.1:22764182-22775056 GCA_037367365.1 Apogon talboti
GCTTGCTGTGGGCCGGTGAGGTCGCTTTATCTTGTATGTATGTAACTATTGCTGTCTCGTGAAAAATCAAAAATAAAATATTACAAAAAAAAGAGATGGTTGTGTCTGAGCTGAGGGGGGAAGAAGAAGCAAAAGTAAACCCTTTCAAATCAAATTTTGGATGGGAGGAGATGAAACCAGAGCCATTTGACAGAAGTGGAGTGGCTCCCTGCCCTCCTATAGCTGCAACCTGGAAGAAGTAGATAACAGAGACAGGTAAATGTGTGATAACACAGTCAGTGGATGGATCTGAATTTTAGCATGTTAGACCATTAAAGTGTTTGTTATTAAAGATCCCCTGCAGACAGATAACACTGTTAAAATACCATTTCACCTTGTCCCAGATTTAAAAAATCAAAAACTATTATGATTATATAAGCAGTTTTTCTGTCTCGTATTTCAATTTAAAAAAAAAAATCCCTTTGAATGTGTTCAAACGTTCACATTAAACTACTTTTTTTCAGTTTGTAGGTAGAATTTTAATGCAATATGAATCAGTTTTCTGATTGTGAATGAGAGTTTGTGCAGAACATAGCACATTAATGCTAAATCTGCAATCCCAACAACAAAAAAACACAGTGATATAGCTACAACAGTCACTTTTCCAATCAGGAACAGGGAAATCAGGTTGAAAATAAAAGAAAAAAAATAAAGACCGTCAAATGTCTCACGTTTTGGTTCAAGGCTTTCAGGAACTCTATCTAATAGTGTAAAGACGATCAAATACAACAAAAGAGACTTGAAGATTATTTGCCTGGTGCCTGTAGACCTTAATGTCATATGTTTCTAGAGGAATCTGTGTATGTTCATGTACCTCAGACTGAGGCGGGTTCACATTACTGTTCACTTGGTTGTACATCTGTAAAGGAAAAAAAACAAACATGTCAGTTCTGGGAAGAAATAGATGTTTAGCAGGTATGAATAGGAGACACATGCATGTTTTCTACTTACCGTTGGATGATTAGAGGGAGATGGAGGTTCCCTGACTGACTGTGAGGTCGCAGACTGACTATGGCCTGCAGGCTGAGTCATCCCCTACAATTAAATGATCATATTCAGATAAAACAGCCACAAAAGAGTTTCTCTGAGTGCTTTTTTTAAATACTTACATATTAATATGGAGGAGGTACTGCTGCAGACTGAGGAGCAGTGGAGCTCTTTTCACAACACCATATTTCAACACAACAACAGCAGAAAATCAACCCACTGATAATAGCAGCAGGAATAACACAATAATACCAAATAGGACTTTCATCTGTAAGAGAAGAATAGACATTATCAGATACAAATATTACCTATAAATGAATCAAATATTTGCTTAAATATTAAAACATGCATGCCTAATTGTCATTCCACAAATGCAGACAAATTATTTCAAAGATAACCTCAGCAACAGTTATAACTTAGATTAAAGGTGATTGCTTACCTGTGAGGTCCATCTCCACAGGTGGGGCTGTGATTGAAATGACGTAAAATCTTTGATCCAGGACTAAATATCTTCAGTCTTCTATTTCTATATTAAGTTAATAGAGTCAGCTGTATTGAGACGAAAGTGCTAGTGCTCACATAAGGGAAATGGTGAAATTCTCAACCAGGAAGTGACAGTATTGGGTAACAATGTGGTTTGTGCTGCCCCCGTTTTCATAGTAAAAATTTTTTTTAAAGAAAATAAATAAAAAAATAGGAATAATAATTT
This sequence comes from Apogon talboti, assembly GCA_037367365.1. Classification (NCBI taxonomy): domain Eukaryota; kingdom Metazoa; phylum Chordata; class Actinopteri; order Kurtiformes; family Apogonidae; genus Apogon; species Apogon talboti. Next base: position 22,765,918 of record JAPQRQ010000002.1, read on the forward strand.
TACATATAGGGTATTTATTTTAACTTCTTCAGATTTCAGGTAACTTACAAGTAATAAAAATTAAACAAAAGTGAACACAGGATTATGTTTTCAGAGATGTAGAATCAATTTAACTCTTCTCTGCGTTATAAAATGATTGCATGACTAAAAGTGCAATATCTAGACCATAGTAGAAAAAACAGATCAGCAAGAAACAGCCAAATACACACAATCACTTTTACAATATGAAATCTTGGTCAATGTGTCTGTGACAAATGACACCCTTAAATGCAAATAATGCCAGAAAAAACAAACAAAAAAAAAATTCTTTTGAATTTGCAAAATACAGTTTGTGAAACAAGTGAAAGTGAAGTGAGGTGCATGGTATAAAAAAAATCTGAGAACGAGCTCTTACCAGCTCCATTCCTTCCTCTTTTTTTCCATCAGCAACGGCGCCACCTATTGACACTAAGAGGGAACTGCACTGCAAAAGGGCCCCATGAGACGACAGCAGCCTGCCATCCACAGTGCTTTGTACAAGAACAGACAGAAAATGAACAAAGCATCAATTTTAGGTGTTAAAAGTAAGTAAAGGTCAATCCAGTATTGTGTCTCATTAACATATAATTATTCACCTGCTTGTGAGATAGTGCAGACACCAGGCACACTCAATGGCAGGAGCCAGGCCAAACTGTGGGTCAGGAGTAAGCACTGATAATAAAAGTGAAGGTAAACTGGAGGCCAGGACCATACTGCAGAGAGAAAAACCATCAACCCACGGTTTACACTGCGGTGACTCACTGGGAAGTTGTTTCAACATTATTTTGTAACAATGCAAAGAAACTGATTTTGTGAGAACTAGAGTGCCGTTAACTGCTTACGGGATCATTTTTTCTGCCGCAGCTCTGGTCTGTAGCAGCTGAGAAAGCGTGAAAGCCACGGCTTCCACCACGGCCAGGTTATGTCTCTGGTTCTGGACACAAAGAGTCACATATCAACAAAATATTGTAGAGCTTTCACTGTCAAATTCTAAAGAGTAAAATGTTCAGACATGCTGAAGGCTACACTACAGTTAAAAGTGTAACCAAGCTTTTTTAGTTTACCTCCAAACAGCTGGTCAAAGCAGGTATGATTCCCTGGGCAAGGAGCTTCTCTGTAACTACATCACTGTCTGGACACAGGTTCCCCAGTGTGTAAAGACATAGCTCCTGCATAAACACTCAAACTGTCAGAAAACCACGAGGACAACAGTAAATTCTGCTTGGTATGAGAGGGCACTCACAGTAAATTTGGTGCTTTGGCCTGAAAGGTAGGTGAGCAGGTAAGGGGTGGCGGGCAGACAGGCAGGGGCCACAGTAGTGTGGGGAGAGTGAGACAACTCGTGAAGACACCGAACGGCCTGAAGGCGATACTGAGCGTTAGAGCCGGTGAGCAGCCCAACCAGTAGATGCATACTGTTCTCCTGCCTTAAAGAAAGACAGATCAAACACAGACATGAAACAAGGCCATCGTCTGTGGTAGAGGACGGACTCACAACTTTTACTTAAGGTCCATTGTGTAAGATTCAGGAGGTTGCTTCCACAGAGTCCGCCATGTTTCTACAGTGACTAAGAACAGACATTTTACAGCAGGTGGTGTCCAGTATTATATTATGTTTGAGTTTGGACTATAGTTAAAACTCCTTAATTAAAAACCCAACGTGGACAACACAAAGACTTCCTGTATTATTGTAGATGCCATAATAGAGGGAAGGGTGATACTCATTTTGCTGCAATCTGCACATTGACTGCTAGATTAGATTTCTCAGAATTATTTGAGAGAACTGTGATGTATTACATGACACAGAATAACATATTTTAACATTATTTCCACTATTTGACTGACGCTCTTTTAATAACATCATCCTGTTGCATTCAGTTCTTCTTCTCTTATGAGATCAACGTAGAACGAATGTCACTTTAATTTGCTTTTAAGTAGTAGTACATTGGTACTACTTGCCAGGTGTCAGATGTCAGTATTGTGACAACCATATGCTAGGTGTGAGTAAATATTACACACTGACCATTAAAGTAAAGGTATTGTATCACAGTGAGAAGTCATATACATATGAAGCAATTAAATGAAAAGTTCACTTGAGTAAAACTGTAAAATTATTTGTATCAAAATACATTTTAAGTATCAAGAATAAAAGAGCAGAATGGACAGAATAATAGATAATGGAGGTGTATTAATTGTGATACATTAATGTGTAATGTGAATGTGTTTATTTGTAAGTTGATTTTTATTTTACATTAATAATGTGAATCTAAGTAAAAAGTAGCAAAGTAGAGGAGTAAACTGTAAGATTTGCCTCAAAAATATAGTGGAGTAGAACGCCTATCCCACTGTGTAGAAGTATACAGTCGAAGACAATGGAAATACTCAAATGTAGTGTAGTAATTTTTTTATGTCTTTTGTTGTGTCAAATGTAACCAACGTACTTGATGAAGGTGAGCTGTGCTGAAGGGTCACGTAGAGCTTTACTCAAAGCTTTCAGGTTGGCTTCCTTCTCTGGCCCACTGTGCTGAAGCTTGTGGAACAAACTGACCACATCCTGTGGAAAATAAGGAGTAGCTTCTCACAGATCAGGATATTTTGTTTTAACTGACTTATGCACAGATTATCTACCACTGAATCAGACACTCACCTGTCCTGCAGAGTTAGTTTCCATGGTGACCTCTTGATAGTCTTCATCATCATTGAGCAGGAGTCTCTTGCTCTTCAGCTGTCTGTCTCTGCGGGCCTGCCTCAGAGCTGCAAGAAAACACTGACAATCAACATGGTCCTTCCTCATTCACCTCTAAGTAGACTTCATACACAATGTAAAAATAAAGTAATTGTTGAGAAAAGGGAACCAAAATGTTTGAATATCGTTGGGTTTTCCTCTGTTTATTTTTTGAGTGTGAAGGAAAAAAACCCAAAACAGTAGTGATAGGAACAATATTGGTTGTGGTTACTTTATTTGTTTATTACTGTTACTGTTTTTTCCTCCCTCTTCTTCTGGTGATATGAACATTGTTAAGTATGTTACTGAGGCTAAGAGCAATATCAGGAGGTTGAAATGTTGCAATACATGATTTAAAGAAAAGAGGGTAGGATTAAATAAGTTTTTACTTCTTCCCACTCCTTTGCGGAGGTGAAAATAGTACTACACTTTATTAAGTATTTCTTTTGTATTATAGGAAAAATTTCCTTTTTTGTTTTCGTTGTTTAACGTTCGTAGTTTGCTTCGGGCATTTGTTTTGTTGGTCGCTGTATTGTGATTTTTACATGTCCGAAAAAAAACATCATTCATTCATTCATTCAAGTACACATTCAACTGACGGAGATTTAAGAGTCTGAGATACTCGGTGATCAATGCATCAAATACTACATATCTTACAGATGTTAGAGAATGGGAATTGTTTTATAACATTGTTTCTAAGGCTGCTCATTGCAGTTTATCGAGCAGCAAAGTAAACACCGAAGATGTTACCTTTCTCTTGCTCTCGTCTCTTCAACCGGAACTGCTCCGAACTGTCACCATGACAACAAGCTTTGTGTCGGACTTTGTTTAACCTCCACATTATTTTTTGTCAGAGAAATTTAATTAAGTTGAATCTTGGACACAATACATGCTGTTGCTACTCTTCTGCGTACCCTGTTCAGCCTCTTGCAGAAACACGCTAACGTCAACAAGACACTTAAAACTTCCGGGTTACCGCATCACGTGACCACACCCTCAGATAACATGTATTTTACGCAACTTATAAAAATAAGGCAGACAATGTAGAAAACTAATAAGTTTATTTTGTATTCAAGCCACAATGTATCAAAACTCCAAAAAAGTTGCAAAAAACATGCTCAAACATGTAACTTCCACCCATATCAAAATAAATTAAATTGAAACAATTTTCCACATTTTCAATAAAAATTTTCAAATAGTTTAAAAAAAAATCATGATCAATTTTTCTCAGTAAAATGTTATTTGTCTTTTATCTACTCTAATACCTCATTTATGTGATATCAATAACTATTCTTTTTGAAACTCTCATAGTACATGGGTTAATCACAGGTGTGACAAAGAACGAGATACATGATTTTTAAACATTTGATCAGACTAAAGACATAAAAGATATCAAACAAGGGAATCATCTTCATAAAACAATCAGATGTAGATGATTTATCACAACATGATAGAATGGTAATTACCATGAATAGGAAAAATAAAAAAGACTTATGGCTAATACAGTGGACAAATGCACAAAACATAAAAAACGTAAAACTGCATCATATGTTAAAAAAACTCATAATATCTCTTTACATGTGTAAATCAAATGTTTAAAACAGGAGTAGAAGTAGGATGGAATGATATGTGTTGTCTTCATCTTCTGTTCTGTGAGATGATGAATCACACACATTCACGGTGCCGTGGTGTTAGACGTTTAGTTTTTCTGGAAAGATAAAGACAAACTGTTTAGTTGTTAAAGCAATCAACTCATAAGTAAAACTCATGAATTTGTGTTTTTATGTTCGGTTAAGGACATATTTTTCTTCAGTTTGGTGCATCTGACAGCGGCCATGTCCATAACGACACACAACGTATTACTGACAATGGTCACTAGTAATGAGTAGTACAGTATGTGATAAACCTGTAGAATGTACAAACGTCTCAGTGTACCATTCTTCTCATTTGTCATTTTTTTGTACCTCCTGAATCCTCATATCTTAGACCCTCTCTTTTAAACTGTGAACAAGACTTTATGTCATTTCACAACTTGCATGTATTGTGGCAGTAGGTGGTATAGTGATGCCATGTATTTTTTATTTAACACAAGGTTGATTGTGTATTTGATCATTTTAAATGAACAACAACTTCAAAATGAAGAGTTTTTCTTTTTTTTTTTTTACTCTGCTTTTGCTATGATTTGTATCATCCAGATGTCTCTTCTATACATCACAGGTCCAATTTACCAAAAAGACTTCTGTAATCCTTATGTCGTGATTTGTGTTTTATAGATACAAGTTGTAAGGATAAGAGTTGAGGAACTGAGAAATAGGGAAATGAGAAGAGTGCTTACAGTCTGTTAAATACTGCATCCAATACATTCATTACAGTCTTTTCTTTTTGCATTTGTCTCATGGCAGGTCAGAGTTTAAAACAAATTATGGCATTACCACCACCTGACATTGTGGAATTTGAGCCATAATTCACCATTTACACACATTAAATAAAACTGAACTAAAAAAACTAAATTTCAAAATACAGATAATGCAAAAATGATGCACCTTCAAAACATTAAAGTGCATAAAACTGCCAAAACACACAATTTAATATACATCTTCACTGAAAGGATTATCTGCGGGAAAAATTGCATACTTCTGCAGTTTGAAAAATGGAAAAGAACTATTAAGTTGGTTGAATCATAAGATACTTGACTGCAACCAACACCAACAGTTAACATGAAAAACCTCATTTGTGTTAAATGGTTTCATTTAATAGACAAACACAACCTTCTGTAGATGCAAACAGCTGATAGGTAACTGAATCCATTTTGTGATTATGGAATACACTTCACAGTATTAATGTTCGTGTACAGTACACCGCACTGTGCACTGCTATTGTAATTTTCCTGTGGTATGAAATGTTCTCATATGTGGTATGCACTATGTGATTTAAACTCAGCCATTGTTTCCCTACACTGATGTCAATCAAGAGTATTGATCTGGTAAAAATAACAGAATCATAATACCTGTTTCAGTGTCAGTTGAGGGAAGTTGTGCCTCCATGTTTGTTCTCAGATTTCAACTTGCTTTTCTCTGAAATGATTAAAAAACAAAAAAACATTAAAAACAAGCTAACAAATGGCGAACCTGTCATTTGTATAGACTTGTCAGAGTTGGCAGCTCACTTTTCTTGTTCTCTGTTGGAGGACTTGGTGACTGAGGGATGAATGGAGGTAGTGGCAGTTCATCAACTGAATTATTTTCTAACACCAGTTCCTTTTTCTTCTTCTTTTTCTTCTTTATGTCAGCACTGTGCTCTGGTAATGTTTCTTGACTAATGCTCTCTGGTGTCTTTGACGTATTTTCATCAAATGTGTACTTTGACGTTTCCTCGTGAGGAGTTTTGTCCTTTTTATTCTTGGTTTTCTTTTCTTCCTCTGGCTGCTCTGAACTTTGCTCATCAGGATTTGCCTTTTTCTTCTTTTTCGCTTTCTTTTTTTCACCCATTTGCTCTGGATGTTCCTGGCCATCAGCGGTCTCATCTCCCTGTATTCTACTCTCTTCTTCCACTACCTGCTCTGAAATGCCATTATTTTCTTCTATGTTCTGTTCCAAATGTTCCTCAATATTCTCAGAATGTCTTTTCTTCTTCTTTTTCTTTTTTACAACAGTATCTTCTGAATTGTGGGTTTGTTCTACTGTGTTTTCTACATTTTGCTCACTGTGAACTGTCTCTTCTTTCTCTGCTTCCTTTTCTTCAGCAGTAGTTTCTGATTTTTCCTCATCCCTGCTTTTTTCTTTCTTCTTTTTCTTGGCTTTCTTTTCTTTAACCACCGGCTCTGGAATGTTCAAATTGTCAGTGTTGTCATTTCTCTCCTCTGTTCTTTTGTCTCCTTCAGGTGGACTCCTATTGTCTTCTCCTTTTGTCTTTTCATCCTGTACAGTTGTATCAACACACTCATGCTCTTTGACTTCCTTTGCTGTTTTCTCTTTGCCATTAGTTTCTTTTCCCTCCTCCCCTGTCTCTTCTGTGTTCTCTCGTTCCTTCTTCTTCTTCTTTTTCTTTGTGGGCTCAGATACAGTCTCATCTGTGTTTTCTTCAGTTGGAGTCACACCTTTCCTTTTCTCCTTCTTTGATGTCTGTTTTGACGTTTCTGCTTCGTCTCCTCCAGCATTGAGGTTCTGCTCCTGGTTTGGGGAGACTAAGGAGACCACAGGCGCTGCCTTTGTTGGGCTGCTCATCTTTTCTTTATCTGCTTTCGCTGGCATCTCTTTCATAGCCGTCACCTCCACCTTCTCCTTCTGTTCAACTATTTCATTATTCTGCTCAACAGGAGAATCTGTTTTTACAGGAGGCTTAGCTCGGGGTTTCCTCACTCTCTTTTTCTTGGGTGGGGGTGCAGAGGAGTCCAGGGCGTTGATGGTGTCCATCTTGGCTATGTCAACATCTGTACACAGAGAAAACACAGTAAACACACCGACACTGACAAAGTGGCACAAATGACCGCTACTGTATACACAGCTCTATTTGTATGAAATCACTGTTTTCCATGGTGGGGTTGTTCACAGGTGGTGCTGTCATGTTCCTGTTAATGAAGGCTTTACCTGTTCATCTCAACATTTCTTTCATTTTCCACTTTTCACAACATCCTCCAGCTTTTATTCTACTTGTTTCCAAACTGAAAATGTCCAATAAACATGGGACTCATTTTCCCTCTTACCTGGACTCCTACAGTACATCCACACATCAGGAAAAAAGTTTTAACGGGCAATTCAAATATCAAAATACTGGCTTCGTGTCACAAGAAGTAGGGTTTTCTTTGTGGAGGGAGATGGCAAGAGTACACATATTCTCACATAGAAATGCAGATAGTCTGATAAAAGTACAGTAGAACCTCGCAGTACAAGTTTAAATCGTTCCATGATTGAGCTCGTTTTGCGCTTTACTCATTTTACAAATCAAATTTCCCTATTCAAATTAACTCAAATATAATTAATCCGTACCAGCCTCTAAAAACTAACCAAAAATCATTTTTAAGGGTTTTTAAAACAGAAAGAGTGGAGTTAGAAAGAAAATAACAATTATAAAAACATAATGAATAAGTATCATTACAACAATACGATGGTGATGTCGCCTAAGTGACATAAACTCGTGAACTGAGCGAGTGGAGGCTGCTCTTGTCGGAGGAGCATGTACAAGTTCAGGCTAGTATGAAGCTCCCTCATACTGCGGATTTCCACTCGTATGTCAGGACAAAAATACTCATGAGCCGCGGCTTGTAAAGCAAATTACTCGTACAATGGTGTACTCGTTACAGTGAGGTTCTACTGTATGGATTTAACTCTTTTGCCAAAGCTTTTATTGTAGATGTTTTCCACATGTTTCTGAGGTACAATGAAGAACAATTAAAAATATTTATGAGTTTCAAAGACTTGGCAAACAAATCACATTAATGCCAAGAGCAAATTTGCATCACCTTGACTTCTCTACATTTCAACTGTATTTATGGGACGCTGAAAAATCCTGAAGCTCAGCAGCCTCTGAGTTTCCCTCTGAGCTACATTTCATCATTAGAGTTGTATGTGTACTCTGAACACTCCCACTGGTTTGGGCTGAAATTTGCACTTATCACTAAAAAACTGCAATGTGTTTTCTTGTAAACAGTTTTGCTGATTGTTTTACATAAATTAATAACATAAATGATCTCATACCCAACTAAAGATCTGTGATTTACCCAAACATTTGTATCTGCACTAGTTTTCACTTTCTTGAAAACAAAACTTGATGTGTTGTCTCGTGTGGTCTTAATATATTTCAGTTCTATCTGTAAGTTGTTTGGTTCTGCCTTAAAAATGAGCTGCTACAGTTAAATGCAGTGCAGAAGCTGAAAACCCACTTTACAAAGTATTTTCAGTATTTTCTCAATGAGCATTATTTGTAATTTGCATTATTATCTATATTGCTGTATTTGTTTGTTTTTATTTTACTCTTAGGCATTTGTGCTGTGTTGATTTCAATTGTTGTTTTTTTTAATCCCCATTGTATCTACTGAGTCTGTTTATCATAGCATTTAAGAAAGCTGAGAGTTAACTTATGTAATGTAAATGTTGTAAAGATGTAAATCATAAAATTAATCTACAATTAAATATTACAACATATTATAATTAACTAATGTCACCATGTCAATTATTTATACATTTAAATAAATGTAAATGTGTAATAATGTACATGTATGAATAAAATTCTGAAAGTTCATAACTTCTGAATTCTAGGCAAGTTGAAAAAATGACCTTAATATGAAAAACTCACACCATGAATCTCTCTTTTTCTAGATCATACACACACACACACCTGTCATCTCCTGGACTAGTTTCTTCCATTTCTCCACATCCAGGCTGCTGTCGGAGTCGGAGT
>JAPQRQ010000002.1:22784540-22795824 GCA_037367365.1 Apogon talboti
TATATATAAATTTTTTGTGTATATTTATGTATGACAAACAAGATAAAACAAGTGAAGCCGAACTGATGAAAAATCTGCACATTGGGATTTCTTACAGATTTGTTGGACCACAAAATAAAACTAGTAATTGAAATAATGATAAGAAAATAATATCTTGAGAGATGTATGTGCAGCTCTGCTCCTGAACTTTATACAGAAATAATAATCTGGCAATCATCTCACTTTTAACAAACAAGCACAAGCATAGCACCATCATAATTTATAATTCACCAAAATTTAGTATATCACTTACATTTAATTTATCTAAATACTTATTTTACTTTGTGCCTCTGCTATTTATATACAGGTTGTGTTGAACCCAAGAAACAAGGCTTCACAACAACACTAATGCAACAACTGAACATAAAAGCGTAACATCTGAGGACTCCAAAACCCCAGCTTTCATAGACTTATGTTGGACTAAAATACTAAATCAGTCTTTTCTTTCCAGGACTCATACCAGTCTGATCTGTTTTATTTGGAACTTGATGTAACACATTTTTTCCTGACAGACAGTTTGACTTAAAAGGTTCCACTAACAAGACTGTAAAATTGTATTGTTTAACAGTACTAGATGAAGCTTAGTTTTACTGAGTCAGTCAGGTAGTGCTTAGCCTTAGCTCCTCTCTGACCCCTCAGGCACATGTGGCCACGCCCTTTTTGTCCAAACATGGTCACTTCTGGCTCCAAAAAGCCAATATGGCAATAACATACCATATACAGTCTATGCTTGAAGCTCATATAGTAACACAATAAAACAAATCCACAAAGTAGTTGATAATCTATAATAAAGGGTGCTTTAACTTGTAAACACAAATCTAAAATCACTGACATTGTACAAGAAATGCATGGCTTGAAAGTGTGCAAATTAAAGTAAAATAAAATAAGAGAGACGGAGGTGACTGAAATAACCCTGATTTGATGAACCGAAGTTGAAAAGATGATAACAGATGGAAAAAATGTTGAGGAAACTCTCGAAACAAAGGTACATTTGTGGAGTGGCAGGGCGGTAAGGTGAATACAGTTCTATTGAAGTGAAGGTTTTGGCTCTGAGTTGGCGCACAGGAAGAAAGAAAACCACCATCCAGTCTTACTCAGATTAGAAAATTGGAGTAAGAGGGGGAGTAATGTGCAGGCTTACTGGCAGGGCTGCGTTGATTAGAAAGGGGTTAGTGTTCGTGGTGTAGGGGAGCAGACTTATTCAGTAACAGCGCCTCTTCCTTTAGCCAAAGCCAACATCTGGTGGCGACCGACACAGAGCAGCAGCAGTAGTCGTAAGCCTAATTCCCCGGTCGCTCTGCTTCCCTTTCAACCCATGATTTCATTTCATGGTTCCTCTGAAACAGTCTTACAACCTGGTAGAAAAGTGATGTAAAAACATTGTGGAAGTTATGTTTTTTGTGTTTGTTGCAGTTTGTGACTTCACGTTGCTTTTGCTCGAAGGTTATGAGTAATGAAACCACAGAAACAAAAGGCATTTACAAGACTCTCAAGGTGACAGTAAGAGGATTAAACTACAGTGATTGTGATTTTACTCTTCCACTTCTAATTAAGAGACAGAAAAAAGAAAGTGTTGTTAAATGTTTAATGTTCCACAAAACTATTCACCTCCTCTGGCAGAAAGTGGATAAATTAGGTTAATGTACACAGATGTGCACACAAAAGGTTGGAAGTAACAGAGCTCAAATCCTTAGTCGTGTAGATTTTACAGTTATCTATACTTTTAACTTCACAACTTTTTACTTTTCTTTACAATTCATCACATACAGTATATCTACTCTGTTCTTACGTTCTCAAAACAGCCTCATTACTTTTTTATTTTAATGCATTTTAGGGGATTTGTTGATTCATTTATTTTGGATCATTTCCTTTACAGCATCGGGACAGATACCAACCTAAATTAACTGGAGCATGAAAAAAAAAGATGATTCTTGATGCATCCATTGGTGCATATCACAGATGAAACGCACAACAAAACAAAAATGATGAAACAAGAAATAAAATAAAACTGTAACATTTATTAAGGTTCTTTTCAAAATTACCAACATTAGCAGCAAAGGGCAAAAAACATGATTAATATGAATATGATTAACAATGTCAGTCTGTTGAAATGGCAACAGTCAACAACATTATTTGGTGTTCTATGATTTTTAGTTTTTTTGCAGATTGATGAACCTCTACCTTTGACACTGACTGATGGATAGTTCATATAATTAGTTGCAACTGTTCCTCTTTACTACTGTTTACTTTTCCAGCCTTTCGTTGTCCGCATCCCAGCTTTTTGGAAATGTGCTGCCGCCATCAAATTCAACATTATCTTATTTTTTTTGTTACAACTTGTACATTTGATATGTTTTCCATGTTCTATTATGAAGAAAAATATGGGTTTATGAGATTTACAAATGATCGTATTCGGTTTTTATTTGGATTTTTCATAAAGTTCCAACTTTGTCTGTGGTTTTACTGCTAATGGCTATGAGGGGAAACAGTTTTCACTTTCAAAGGATATAAGGGGGTCAGGGGTCTATGCACCAAGACTCCTTCCTCTGTCCATTAACTGTCAGGAGATGGATATTTCAGCCCACCAAGCTCAATGTTAACTCTGGTGACTTCACTGGACCCTGGATCCGCACAGAGGTCAACAGTAACTATGATGTGCAAGGTGGAAGCTACGCCCATACACAAAAGACACCACACGCGGTGCTGGAAAAACAGCAGTGCTAAGGGTCTACACTGTTACACACACCTGTCACCTCTGATTCACAATCTGAGCTTTCAATAACACAAAAGTGGCATAAAAGACAAAATAACAAAATGTAAGAAGACGCGAGAAGATGTAGACGATGTGAAACATGTAACAACACGAAGTTCATTTCAGAGCCTGTACTTTTAAGCCTTTTGAGCCTGAATGTTTACTATCTGTACCTGTACTTCCACTGGAGTAAACAATATGTGTACTTTTATAACCTCTGGTCCACAAATCCCACATAAATGCACACGTGGCACTTCTGTAAATACCTTGAATTTGTGGCTTCAATCGTATTTCTAAATACATTTAATAAAAACAATCCTCCCTCCCTTAAAAATCCCAAACTGAACTCAACTTCTCATACAAAGTTACATTTAAGTACGATGTAACCTACAGACTTAAACCACTGAACCACACAGGGGTTGATACAACTCAGTATGATCTACCCATCAAAACAGCGTTTTTATTTAACACTAAACATACCTGACACCACCTGCTGTTTGTATCGTATTTCTGGCACCAGTTTACAAGAATGCTAATAGGCCTCTGTCTTATTTTATTTCTAGTAAACTTGGTTCATTTTGACTTTGTGACAACAGCCCAAAAATATGTTATGACCAACAAATACCTGAAAATATCCTCCAGAGACCGAGTACAATGTTTATTCAACGTTAAGGGGCCACTTGAATTCTACTTGTGGTATATTGTAAGCAAACTGTTTCCATTAATGCTGTGATCAAATAAATTCTGGCTTCACGGTTGAGTTCTTGGTAGAATTATTTTGGCAATACGACTGTTTATAAATGGATGAACTGATGCAATGTGTGGACGTCTCAGGTATCAGCCAATCAAAGCCTTTCCACAGGGATTGAAAGTATGTGGGCTGTGGGCGCATGTTTATGTGAATATATTTGTGAGTGTGTTGTTGTGTTTATGACGGTGTTGGCTGTGGGTCGACGTCTTGTTGACTTGGTGAGTTGTGTCAGAAACATGTCCAACAAACAGAAAACTGATGAGTCACACGTGAAGCTGTGTGAAGACCTGACTCTGTCTTTCCTGGCAACACGCTCCGCTTGTATTTACTCGTACAAGGTGTCGTACATGTTGTGACTTTTTCTTTGTGGTTCGTATCAGATCATTCAGTACGATTGCACAGCTCTATCTTTCAACTGGAGGGGTTTTTTGTTTTTGTTTTTTTTTTTGTGAAGACCTCCAGCTATCCAAGCCTCTCCCTCTAGGAAAACTGCATAAATAAACACGAGGGCGTAAAACTTCAGGTGCACCTCAATCATTTTTTTCTTCTCCCCTTTTCTGGACTTGACCTGCCTTAAACTCACTCACTCCGACGGGCACCACTCCAGCTCCAAAGATGCCTTTGCTGTTGGGAAAACATCCACGGCCACAGCTTCATGCCCTTTACAGGAGGCTGGTTCCTCCTTTGACTGCTCAGCGACCTCCATGCCCACAAGTCTCTGTGTAACCAATATCAACATTTGCAAGGTGTGATGTTTTACCTCTGAGTGTGTTGACCAAAATCCTTACTTTGTCACATCTAATTTTTTCTTTGCTGGTCATGTTTCACCTTGTTAACCTTTTGATTTTCACATATAGCACAGTGAAAGTTGTGTGAGTGATCATACATGGAACGAATTTGATAAAGGAACCCAATAAAACAGACAAAAATATTGAATGTTTTCATTTGTTTCTTATGAGAAATTAGTTGATATTAACCCATAAAGACCCAAACATCCACCACCGACCAAAACCATCTAATGATCCAAAATGTTTATTACCTGTTGATCCATTAATCCTATCCTTACATGTAAATAATTGGTGTAAAATGCAGTTATTCATCTTTTCATGGTCATCAGATATGACCCATTTGGACATTCAGAGGCTCCGTAGTGAACGTGGAAACATCGTCATCTTCTACAACATTGATTCACCAGTAAAACTCATGGAGTTGGATCAATAACAATGGATGTATATGTTTGTTTTTCTGTTTAGTTATTGATATCTTTATTGAAAAAGTCACTGTTGCTTCAGTTTTGTCTGTTTCTGATATAATAACCACCATTTTCAATCTGAGCTTTTATGAACATCTACATGATCAGTGAATTAAATATAAGAAAATACATGATTTTTGCTGAAAAAACACAAAATACTGAGGAAAATATTCTAATAAATGGCGATAAATCACTTAAGAATGGTCAAATAAAGAGAAAACTTAATTAGGGAACTGCCACAAAAGCAACAATGGGTCTTTATGGGTTAAATATTTATGTGGCAAAAGTCTGGAAACTTCCACTATTATCAGTTCATTAGACTGTATTGGTTTCACAGCCCTAATGTCCTCATGTACTGTAACTCCAACCGTCAAAACTACATCCTCATCCTTAACCCAACTCTGATCTGATCCTAAAATCAAATGAACCCTCTCAATGGGGGCTTTAATTCTTGGACACCTCCGTTTTTCTCATCATGGTGAAATTAATCTCCATTAGAGGTTTTTTGATGACAATTATCACCAAATCTGACAATATGCAAAATCATTCTCATAATTATCTCAGTCCTCCACCTTTAAAAGAGTCATAAGACATGTCGAGAAGTGTTTACCACCTCTGCCTGTCCAACTAAATCTTTAGCATGAAGAAGGTCAACAAAAACGATCCTGCGGGGACCCTGACCCACAGAGGAGCCCTGCTGTTTTCTGTTGACCCGCTGGATGATTTGTAAAGTGGTTCTTTGACGCCTTCTTGGAGATGTTATCAGCAGCTCCGATTCTGGGAAGTCTGCTCTGTCTCTCTCTTCAGGTCTGCAGTACTCGTAAAACAGCAGAAATAATAAGAACGTGCTTGTGGAGTGGAGTGGGGAACAGTGTCTGTGATTGTGTCTGTTGGGCCCCACGGCTGCCCCGAGTCTCAAATCCCCCCCCCCCACACACACACACCATGTTTTCCTGAGTGAGGGTCTTTCTGTAGAGCCTCTGTCATCTCCTGCTAATTCAGGTCAGATGGGAATATTTTTCATGCTTTCCAGTAATTTGTGAAGTGTGGTTCATTGAAATCAAATTACCATGACATGTGCATTAATGAAGAACATATGATAGGATTATACAGTAGCACATTTATGGTTTATAGCTGTTTTTAATATAATATACAAATACACTAACATATAAACTACTATTAACACCTGGATGTATTACTACAGTATGTGTATGTTTGTCTGTTATTTTACTGAGGCAGTGAGGTAAAAGGGCGGGGATACTGAGACCACTAGGGAAGGGGAAATGTTTGCCAAGAGGTTGAAACATTTTGGAGAGGTTCCTCAGTACGGATGGAGGTGTAGCTTTTCACAGACTGACTGCTGTATTTACCTGGAAGCCAAATACGAAAAGTCTGCAGCCACTTCTCATCCACGCAGGGTTTCTGCAGATTCCTCCTCTGAGGCGAAGTGTAGGATGATTTTGTGAAAGCTCCGACTTTAATAGAAGGAAAACTATGGCGACCACAGCCTTGACCGGGTTCTCCATGATGAGCCTGCTCAGCCTCGGGTACCTGAGCTGGGACAGGATGAGTCCGAACCAGGTGGAGAACGAGCCGCCGGTCCACACTTTTGGAGACGATGCTCCGGTGTCGCAGCCTCCTCACATCATCTTCATCATGACGGACGACCAGGGATTCAACGACATAGGCTATCACAGCTCTGACATCAAAACGCCGGCGCTGGATAAACTGGCGGCGTTCGGAGTCAAGCTGGAGAATTATTACATCCAGCCCATCTGCACCCCGTCCAGGAGCCAGTTCATCACGGGCAGGTACGGACATGTGTGTCACCTGGAAGACTGGGATCATACTGGTCTTACTGGAAACATCTCAAACTGACCAATCTGATTAAACCTCAATCTGAGTCATAAAACTTTAACAAAATTACACATGATTTTAAGTTTATTAAACCTCCGTCCTTCATTTTTTGATCATGAATCAAGATTGTGTATTTTTATTTTATCTTATTTCCAGCTCCAACAGTAAGTTTCCAAAAATCTCTTAAACTAAAAACACCCATATCCATTAATGATTTTAAAAGGATCACAATGAACACAGTGAAGGAAGACTGTCTTGAAGAATTTTCTTGAGAGGTAATTTTGTTTGAATAGGTATTATTCTGTTTTGGGTTCATTTTTATAGCATTGGTCTCCCTTGCAAAAAAGATTTATGATCTCATTGGGATTTACTGGTTAAATGAAGATGAATGACTGCTAATCCATTAATACACTGTGTACAAACATGTATTATATTCATACTGTTAAGTGCAAAAAATGTGCCATTGAAACACATTCAAATCAATTTATAAATGAAGAGCATATTTTTTGTTCTTAGTGGTATGAATGTAATTGCTTGATACTGTTCAAATAAATAATAATGCATAAAAATCAGTGTTGCTGCTAATCTTTCATATATAACAGGCTGTAATTCAACATAAAAAATGTAATTTGTATGTGGTAAATTGAAAATATTTTTTTCCCTGGTTTTTCATCTGAAAACATGGTGGCATCATTACAAAAACCTGATATTTAATGAGTTAAGATATTTATGAATGAATGAATATTCGATATCAATAATGAGGTCAGATGTTGCTGAAAAAAATGAGATAAAATTTTAAATAAATGAAGTAAAACATAGGCTTACTTTCCAGCATGGCTAAGAGGTAAGAGGAGGTCTTCACTGGGCAACAAAGGAGGACAGTACGTGGGATTCCTCATATATATGTAATAGAAATGGATTTAACAAAAAACATGAAAACAACAACAACAAACTTCCCAAGTATTTATTGTTATATCATGTCATGTGTTAACACTTTTACATGTACAGTTGTAAGAAAACAGAAGTTATGGGGAAACTCAGTGGGCTAGACTCTACAGTTTGGTGGCAGCCCCCACTTGCCCCCCTGTAGATCTGCCCCTGTTGTCACATAAAAATTGTGCTCACTTTGGCATCCATACTTTTGCTTTATTTGAAATAGGTAAAGCCTCTAGAACAGATAACAGTGAAAATAGATAATTTAGACAAAAAACCCAAAACATGTTCCAGCATTTTCACAGGTGTATTTATCAATTTCTCCTTTCATTTCTTGCTTTGACGAAGTTGTGTCCAATTTCTTTATAATCTCTCTGTAGGCCTGGGTAAACAATATAGGGAACGTTAGTTTTTTTTTTTTTTTTGTCATTTGGGCTTCGTGGTAATATAGGCTGCATATCTGCATCAAGACAACATCCCAACATTCAGTGAACATGACACACAATGAGGCATTTTTCATAGAAAAGAAAGTAATCAAATGTGATGAAGAGGTAGTCTGGTAGTATGGTTATTTTAATGTTTATTAACAGAAAAAACATACATCTCTATATTTAAAATGGTAAGAGAGGAGAGGTAAGCAGTAAAATAGTAAAAAAACGGGAAGATAACAGAAATACATGGAAGAATGATGTAAAAAAATGGTCGATTTCTGCACACCCCTACTGTCATGCATAAAGTTATGTGGGATCTTTTTAGTAACTATAATGTATTCATCCTTCTAATGATAATTTTTCTTACTCAAATACAGGTATCAAATTCACACTGGCTTGCAGCACTCCATCATCCGGCCCCGCCAACCCAACTGCCTGCCCTTTGACCAGGTGACTCTTCCCCAGAGGCTGCAGGAGCTTGGCTATGCCACTCACATGGTGGGCAAGTGGCACTTGGGTTTCTATAAGAAGGAGTGCTTGCCCACTCGCCGTGGCTTCGATTCATACTTTGGTTCCTTAACGGGCAGTGTGAACTACTACACCTACGACTCCTGTGACGGCCCAGGAATGTGTGGCTTTGACCTCCATGAAGGGGAGAGCGTCGCCTGGAGTCAGAGAGGCAAATACTCCACTCATCTATACGCTCAGAGAGTCCGCAAGATCCTGGCAACCCATGATCCGCAGTCTCAGCCGCTGTTCATCTTCCTCTCCTTCCAGGCTGTTCATACGCCCCTGCAGTCCCCACGGGAGTATATCTATCCATACCGGGAACTGGGCAACGTGGCGCGCAGGAAATATGCTGCTATGGTCTCAGCTGTAGACGAGGCAGTTCGTAATATAACATATGCGCTTCGAAAGTATGGCTACTACCAGAACAGTGTCATCATCTTCTCCACTGACAACGGTGGCCAGCCTTTGTCAGGTGGCAATAACTGGCCTTTAAGAGGACGGAAAGGCACCTACTGGGAGGGAGGTATCCGAGGTTTGGGGTTTGTCCACAGCCCACTGCTGAGGAAGAGGAAGAGAGTGAGTAAAGCTCTGGTGCACATCACTGACTGGTATCCCACGTTGGTGGCATTAGCAGGGGGAAACAAATCTCTGACTGAGGGGGTGGATGGGTTTGATATTTGGGAAGCGATCAGTGAGGACAAGGAGTCGCCCCGATTTGAGATCTTGCATAACATCGACCCTTTGTATAACCATGCACGCAGCGGCTCCTTACAGAAGGGCTTTGGGATCTGGAATACAGCTGTTCAGGCCTCCATAAGAGTTGGAGACTGGAAACTGCTGACAGGAGACCCTGGCTACGGAGACTGGACTCCACCACAGATGCTTCCTGGTTTCCCTGGTGGTTGGTGGAACCTGGAGCGACACACTGAGCCCCAGAAATCAGTCTGGCTTTTCAACATCTCTGGAGACCCCTATGAACGATATGATCTTTCTGAACAGAGACCTGATGTTGTGAAAGCGCTGCTAGCCAGACTGGTCTACCACAATCGCACTGCGGTGCCAGTACGATACCCATCAGAGGACCTGCGGGCTGATCCTAACCTGAACGGAGGTGTGTGGGTGCCCTGGGTGGGAGATGAGGAGGAGGACCGCTGGGACAACATCTACCAGAAGAAGAACAAGGACTGGAGGAAGAAGCTGAAACTGTCCCAAAGCAGGTCCTTTTTCAGGAGACTGAACGCTAGAATCATGTCCAACAGGATATAGACAGGACACAGGAGAGAGTCAGAAAAAACTGCTTATACATGATGGATAAAAGTAGTTTGTTGCTGAGACTTTATGAAGGCTTTGTTTTTGATGCACAAAGGGCTGGGTTTTTAGATTGCTGTGGCTGGAGGTGCACATGTTGATCCCTAAAAGACCTGATCACATAAAACCAGTTCAGTATGAGACTATAGACTTAAAACTAGTCTATTATAACTATGTGTCTTCCTGAAAGTAACACTGACTATACAGTTAGTTCTGTGTGATAAAAGCATGAGAGCAAGTGTCCATTGTTACCAGACGAGGAGACTGTCCTCCCAGAACTAAGAGACACAATAGGACAGGGTTGTTGAATGAAAGAAAAATCACTATATTTGACAAGGATATCAAGGAAACATGTTCTGCAACTCTACTGAGTATACTACACTACATGATTACTACCTCTGTTAGTAATGTGAAGCTTCATTTCTATCACTCAGTCTACATCTCTTTCCTTTCACTGATGAACCTAATTTCTTATAGAGGATGTGTTTTTTATCCTGCCAGAAAAGCCTTTTTCAGATTAAAGTAAATGCTGGTTTTGAGTCTATTTATTGTAATCACGTGTACATATTTGTTAAAACAGATGATATTCTTGACATTGTTTTAATTTTTCCTTATGACAGTAAAGACAGACATGATTCAAAACTGGAATTAAAGATAATTTTGTTAAAATGGGTGAGCTGTATTATTCACAGGTTTGTCTGTTAGGGAATTCTATTAAGAGCATTATGGTCAACAGGAGGAACACTTGGTGTGTTGCTCAGATACTAATACTGTAGTATGTAAAAGTACTATGGTATTGACTTGAAAGGCAGATGTCATTGTGCTGTTTTAATTTTTGTCTGTATGGTCAAGGTTTATCGTGAATTTAGATATTAATACATTGATTTGTGAACAAGGCCACTGTGTTCTGTCACTTCAGTTTAGACTTCATCTTATTAGCATCATGCAGAATCACTATTTATATATAAGAATTTATTGCCAGATTTTATTTTTATTGCAAGACTTTATTGTCAAAATGGATTAATTGCTGGAAAAGTTTAATGAAAAAAAAACAAAGTTCAAATCACTCTCCAAAGCCTATAATAATGATGGTGGTATTGATTATGTATGAGGACATAACATTTCATGGTTCAGTAACTCAGCGTTCAGGGTCCAGGGTTGAATTTCCTCATTATATAGGAAATTGAAGAAAGAAGGGTTTGCTGGTGCAGGAAAAAATTGTAAGAATTAGGAAACACTAATGTTGCAACTGGATGGTGAAAGAGTACAATTTTAAAGTTTTGATTAGCTGACATACGTGCATGCACATGGGTACACAAACACACACCAAATCCTCTTAATAGGACAGACAGACAGACAGACAGACAGACAGACAGATAAATAGATAGATAGATAGATAGATAGATAGATAGATAGATAGATAGATAGATAGATAGATAGATAGATAGATA
>JAPQRQ010000002.1:22811356-22842863 GCA_037367365.1 Apogon talboti
GTCCACCCAGGACAGGTGGGGTGGGTGTGGTGGTGGAAGCCTGCTGGGAATTCTGGAGCTTCTTCCTGTTTATCTTCCTCTCTTTGGCTCGTCTGTTCTGAAACCAGATCTTCACCTGAAACATTCACATACATCAGAATTGAAAACATCAAACAGACAGGTTTCCATGTTTCTGTTTGTGAGGACCATGTTTAATGACAGAAACCACTGATCTCCTGCTCCTTGGCCTGACCTATTTGTCTTCTTCATCTTAATAAACTCCTACTTCCTCAAAAGTACACTGGGCGCCACGACTGACTGCACTCAACAGTGAGTTTAATGAACAGAATGAGACGGGGAAAAAAGCAATAATAACAATAAAAGATCATCAGAAGGTGAGGGTTTCATCATTCATCCATTAAATCGACTTTGTTTACCCACTTAGCATTATGGTCACGAGAGCTGCTGATGTTTCTATAGTGGGTTTCCGCATATATGATGAAGTTACCGCTAATCAGTAACACTGGAAAAATATCAAAATCAATATAAGAATAAGACAACAAGTCCAGGAAAACAAAGGCTGACCAGAGGCTGAAGGATAAAGGTGTGATATGTGTTTGTGATGTTGTGAGATATACTGTATTATATCTTAAATGATTCAGTAGATTTACTGTAATACTATAAGCAAAGCAATGCATTTTTAATCTGCATTTAAGAAACCGTCACTGTACGAAGAAAACAACAGTATGCCATACAAGTAAAACAAAACCATAAGAATAAATCATTTCAGTCAGATGTGTTTGCTATCCTTGCATCCTAAACTTTAACCTCGAGTTATCACCCAGAGATTATTGTGATATTTGACTTTCACCAAATTCTAATCAGTTTATCCTTGAGTCCAGTGAACAAAAAACATCCCTCAATGTGTTCCATCAGTGAGGTTGCCTTCTGACCTGGATGGAAAATGTCATCACATCATCTTCTGATATTAGTGTATAAATATGGTTACAAAATGCTTATGAGTTTGTTTTGTTTTACTTATATTTACCCATTGTTGACATTTTTATATTATAATTGTTTTAAATGTTCTACCAATCTGTATAAAATGTATGAAATTTTAAACCACAAGCAGCCATGGTTCTGCTTCCTTAAACTCACTCAGAAAAGAAGAAAAACCAGTCTTTAAACTAAGTATTGACTTGACATTTATTGCCACAGTTGACGACTGACATGAATATTTTATCATGATAATATTTAAAATCAATGTCAACATGAAGTCGTACAAGCTGTAGGTGTGATGTGTTACAATATTTCTGTCAATATTGTACGTGTGTGATTGTTTTTTTTCACATTTAGTGTTTTAACACTGACATTACATTCACATTGAGCTTGACCTTTGACCTCCAACAGCTAATCCCTTCATCAAATGAACAGTTGTGCTAAATTTGAAGATATTCTCTCAAAGAATTCCTGAGATATTATGTTCATACAGTGACCTTCACCACCAAAATATGTCCAGTTCCTCCTAGAGTCCAAGTTCACTTTTTTAAAAAGACTTTCTGTCAAGTCATTCTAGAGGTGTTAAACACAAAGTGAAGCAATCCTCTCTCAGTCTATGTTGTTGTTATAATGAAAAAAACAAATGTATGAAGATAGATTCCTCTGCTCTGGCTGTTGAGGTTAAACATGACACAAAAAGAACTACTGTCTGGTTCCAGTCTTTGTATGTAAACTATTAAATGAAAATCGATACACTTTCACTGAAATTAATATTGCAAAAATGTGTATTTCCTTATGCCTGTGTGTGCTTGGACTCTGCTCCCCTCCCCTCACCTGTCTCTCTGAGAGGCTCAGAGCCATGGACAGCTCAGTCTTTCTCCTCATGGTGATGTAGCGGTTGTATTGAAACTCCCTCTCCAGCTCCAGCCGTTGTTGGTCGGTGTACACCACCCTGTACTTGTCCTTAGTGCGAGTCTTCCCTCCTGAGTCACCCAGAACAACCCCCCCCGCCCTGTTAGGATGGATTTCCACCAATAATACTGACATGAATGATTGTTATTTAAGTGAGTCACGTGCAGAGCGACTAGTGACCAAACAGACGACTAATATGAAGACGTCTGGTGCCACGTTCAAGTTCAGGCGCCACTTAAAGCCTCATCAACTCTATCAATCACCTTAACTATAGCTTATGTAAAGCCTCACCACTACATTGCATCAGTGGTGCTCCTTATCACTGTGAGTGGTGTTTACATAGGTGTTTACACAGTCAGCTATTCATTGACACATGTCCACACACACATTGGGAAAAGAAGGAGTCAGGGGTGAGTCAGTGTTATTGATCCCAAATCTTGACCATGTGACAGCATCGATTGAGGCCAAGGCTCCCACTTGCATTAAAACACACAGGATTGAAACTTTGCCTTTCGTTTGAGCTCGGCTGTTGGCGACTTCCTGCACTGACTGTGTTATCTAGCCAGTCTGTCACTCTTCTGCACCCTCCCAGTGGACAGAGAGGGTGGGGAGCGACACTTTTGCAGACTCCACGGCCTCCACTGTTAGCTTTGCATTGACATCTTACATTCTACTGGCGGAAGGGAGAGGCAAAAGCTTGATGAATGTGTGTGCAGCGTGTCATAGCTGTGTGTACACGTCAAAATGGCTCAACATGAAAATGTGTTATACTAAATGTGTCATCTATACACCCAGTCAGCTCCTGGTGTGAGTATGGTTTAGTTTGTGGCAGTACTGTGGAATCTATCAGCAAAACACTGAACATGTTTGGTTGAATCTGACAGAAAAATGATTATGTGTCCCTGTTGTGTACTTATTACTGATTAACCTGATCTAAGTATCATAATTCTCGTCTTAAGACGTCATCCTGTATGCTAAACTTCATCCTGTCTGTGAATTGTTTCACGCCACAACTGTCCTTCGTTGCTGTTGCTCATCTTATCTGTGCACAAACAGGGCCTTGAAGTAAACAAAGCATTTCTTCTTCAAGCACCTTGTCTCAATAGTGGTGATTTTTGGTCTTAATAATCCCATATGAGTTGGTCCTTTGAGCTGGATCTCCCCAAACTTAATCTAACTCATTTGACATATGACATATAATTTTGTGTTTATTATTATTGTTTATTTAATTTGTCAAGTCAAATATAGCTCTGATATGAGAATTGTATGTGTCAGAAAACAAGGGCCTCACTGTGATGAAAATGTTGTCTTATCCCTATAGTATCTGCAACATATGACACCACAAAGTAACAGATCTATCTATCTATCTATCTATCTATCTATCTATCTATCTATCTATCTATCTATCTATCTATCTATCTATCTATCTATTCATAAACACCCACCTGAAGCAGACGGTCTGACCGACTCCAGGGGTCTCCTCTTGGAGCTGAAGGGCTCTGGTCCTGGGATAAGGTTGTAGGGGCTGAAGGACCCCCCTCCAACCCCCACCTGTGCGCCGCTCAGCTCCGGGGAGGTGAAGCTCACCTGTCCGGCGCCGGGGCTCGAACCCGTGTAGCTGTACGGATACTCTTCCCGTGATGCGTAAACTTGGTTCCATGCGCTCGTGGACGGGTCGGCGACGGGATGGTACCCGGTGAACTCATACGGAGGGGGGATGTACTGGCTGTTCAGGGCCAGGGTCTGAGCCGGGTGTCTGGCGGGTGAGGTGGGGTACATACCGGCGTCGTCTTCTCACAGGTAAAGGTGACTCTCAAGTTAGACGTCAAAACTCCTCACGCATGACAGACCACCGTGTTTATTCCCAACAGGCTCTGGAGCTCTATTTTCACCCAGTCTAAGGTTCAGACTCACTGCCCTGCTACCTGTGGAGTAACACTACACACCTTTATGGATTTACTGCCATGAAGTCCCAAAGTATCACCATGACGTCACGGTTTACCTGCGACCCACCTGCCTGTGCGTCTTGGCCACGTAAGAGCATTGACCCTACTTTACCTAGTTTACCATTTGTTTGGTAGGTTTCATGATCATCCAACAAGTAGTAACCCGGATAAACTACTAAAAATAGCTTAAATAAATAAATAAATAAAAACAGAAAGGAGTGGATGCACCAGCACAGTGAGAAAATAAACACTCTCAAACTGTGAAGCTACAGCATATTTTCCTCCAATAAAATCATGACAGTAACAGTAGACTTTTGTAAAACCATCTTTACTCATAGACTCTACCATGCCTCCAACAGGAGGTTCTCACAGAACTGGAGTTGAATCCAGTAACCACTAGGTTTTGTTTTGTTTTGTTTTTTCTAAAATGCCAGTATGAATTATGAGCTCATGCAAGAACCTAATATTTTGTGTCAAATCTGTAGAAAAAACAGGAAAAATCAGGAAGAGGTTAGATATTTAGATATTATGAAGAAAAAAAATCAATAATTAACATGTTTCTTGATTTAACTGTTAGGAGTGCTGTTTGCTGGTTTACTAAATAATTTTAAGGTTATGTAGCATAGTTCTACATTATTCCTCAAAACACTCCAAAACATCAGGCACAATAAAGTTTGAACATGATCAGAATTCTGGCTGAAATGATAATTGGAGTTAATAAATGTAGGCCTACATGTATAGCGTGAATAGATCCCACATGCAAAGACACAAAAGATAACTGCATTTTTTACTTAAAGTTATGTTTTACAGGCATAAACTAATGAGAAACTGCAGAACGTGGCTTAATGTGTCCCATGTGTCAAAACAAAACGTACACCCATGCACTTTTTTTTTGTAGAGATATTATAGTGTGAAGAAATGTCAAGCACAAAAATAGGAACTTCCAGTCTGTCATGAGCTCCTTTTTTGGAAATACTGTAGCCTGAGTTATTCCCCTCTTGCAAAACTTTAGGGTTAGCTCATTATGTAGTTCCTGTCATAGGGGCACTTTTATTAGCAAACACATATTTTTTTTTATTACAGTAAAGAATTACCATTGCATTTGTTTTCTTACTATGTGCAGTTATGTAGCTACATGACAAATTCACTGAGATTCTTGTCCTCTTGTCGGAGTCTATATTTAACCTACATGTATATAATAAAAAAGCATGATCTCGAAACCTGTAGTTTCGTGAACAAGCAACTTGTGATAGAGTGACACATATTTCATCCAAAATCTGCTGCTATTGCCTCAGGTAATAGATGAAAATTATCTTTTTGTATCAATATCTGTTTTGCCAATGTAGTTTTTGGTTGTTTGTTGCAAATTAATATCAATAACATGCATGTGCCACTCAGAAATGATGAAGATGATGATGGAGGTTGAGCGCTTTATTGAACATATCAGTCTCCCCTTTGGTGTTCAGCTGGGTTAGGCTCTGGTCTGTGAAACATGTATCAATTCACATAATTTTCATCAATTCAATCAGTCAGATCTTAAGCAGTACAGATTCATGGATTGTAATCCGAGAAGAGACCACCTCTGTCAGGCTCCTGGTAAGAGCCTTCGGGTGTAGATCTGTCATGTAAGTCAGTCAGTCACAGGCATTTTGGACCATCTATGACCACTTCCCATATGTTGGTACCGCCTGACTTCACCTGAGAGGATTACCCATAATTCATTGTGTTATGATGTTAAGCCTTACAGCGAAAGCCCTGAAAGATTAAATAAAAAAATAAATAAATCCTTTATTTAATCAGATGAAATCCTCACTCTTTTCCAAATTCAGACACAACAAACTAACAACTGCAGCTACAATTAAAAAATAAATACAGTGCATTTTCAATTATGATTTCAGTGCAAATTTAGAAGCAATTTTATTAACAGGGGGATTAAAAATGTACATAAATGCAGGGTTTAATATAAACACATTACATTAGAGGAATAGAGGGATCTAATTGCACACAAATTCATCAATCATGACTGTTCACTTTTTATTTTATGATGCTCTTTTTCCAAATTATTAAATTGATAATTTGATCATTCAGAAGTCCCAAACCCACAAACATTTACTGCTTGTACCTAAATAATGACATCATTTAACATTAATTAATTAATTAATTGAATTTAACTTTATTCTGACCTGCAGCCTGTGTCAATTGCATTTTCCTCACTTGTTTAATAAAGTTACTCTCATGAATTCATCAGCGGTGTATTTGTGTCGTCATGGTAACATCACATGACAGGTATGTAAAGTACTGTCCCATTACTTTTATACCATGCAGACTTTCACTCTCAGACAATGACCAACTGATGTGAGTAGAGTCTGTGGGGTTTTACTGATCAGGGTTTAGGGTGGACATCAGGACTGAGTCTTTGTCATCTGCCTGGAGGTCGGTTAACCTCCACAGCCCATCTTACAATGACCACATGAGGGCACTAAAAGCCTAAATTTTCCTGAGCTTGACTCTTTAGTAACAGAACACACTGTGATCATAAAAAAGTTTGTTTCATCTCCTTGGCTCTTTGCTTTGTACTTTTTCCACTCTTAGCTGATGTACATTATGTACAGTATATTCCACTTGTTGATCTCCTCTGTGTGTCCATCTGAACCTGCTTACACGTTCATGAAAGATTAATGTTAGTATCTTGGTCAGAACAGTCATTACCAGCTGTAGCGTCCATCAGCTGTTTGCATGAGGCAGGCATACTGTACAGTACAGTTAATGGAGATGAAAGTGCTACAGGAAGGCAGTTGCAACACAAATACCACATGAAAATCTGTAAATGCATTACTTCAAAGACACCAAATGGAAACAACTTGGCTAAAAATAAAAGAATGTGGTTTCAGCACTAACAGTATATATTACAGAGCATGTATTAATGCGCTGTACCAACTATACTGTGTAATATATCCATTATACTTGTACACTAATGTCTTCAGTGTTCACACCCTCTGGTTTTCTTTTCTTTTCAGGTTGTATAAATCTTAAATATTTACACTGATGAGTGCTTACGTAGGTACAGAGATTTGTGTTAAACACTGCAGCGTAAACAGTTTTCCGACCGGCCTCCTTGTCCAGACATTCAGGTTCATAGAGGGGGAACTAATAAGAGGTTTCTATTCTTTTTTACCAGCTTTAAAAGCTCACATGTGTTAGAAAGAGAGCGGCTGTAGGTGCTCAGACCCACCCAGTGCTTTCATCCTCCATGGTCACACATCCCATAAGGCTGATTACAGTCTGTACCAGGCCTGCAGAAAGTAGCTCGTGATTTTGCTGAAAGTCAAATGACATGAATAAAGAACTTATGATATTCACATAAAAAATGAGATTTGGCCTTTTATACAGTGAGAAAGTTGGGTTCAACAGATGACAGAAGGCAGTATACATTTTACATTTTGTTTTTCTTCCGAACTTTAGGCTCAAAATGTACTGTCCTGGTGTGTGGACCGCCGTCTGCATCCTCTGTCCATGTCTTGTTTTTGGATGGAAGCCACTGGTTGAATATTAAGATCATAATTGAAGAACTGCATTCCACCAGGTTTGTGTTGTACGGTCATCAGACAGCTGGTACATCAAGGAAACCTCCCCGTTCTATGCTTCAGTTACACTTGATGTGAACTCTGGATTTGACGAGGACTTTATATCGACTTTTGTGGCTGAGTTACTAGAAATCCAGAGAGGGAAAGTCTGCCTGGATGAGCTTAAAACTCAAAAAGGAAATGACACAGAAAGTCTCTGAAATCCATGGAAAAATAAGAAAAACAATTGAGGTTCTTCTTAAAGACAAACATCTGATGCAGTCTTTACAGGATGCTAAATATGATCTTGTCCTGACAGATCCTGCTGCTCCAGTGGGGGCCATTGTTGCTCGCTATCTGCATCTACCTCTTGTTTTTAATGTTAGGTGGACTTCACATGGTGAAGGCCATATACCAATTGTACTTCGTCCTCTCTCTTTCCTTTCACTGTGTTGAGCTTTCAGATAAAATGAGCTTTTTCCTAAGACTTATCAATGTTCTAGTTTATGTCATCACAAATGTTCAATATGCATTTATCACAGCAAGCAACGTTGACTATGTGTCTCTATTTCAAGCAGCAGACCTGTGGCTCATGACAGTTGACTTTGTGTTTGAGTTTCCTTGTCCGACTATGGAGGGACTCCAGTGTAAACCTGCAAAAGCTTCAGGACCTGGAGGTCTTTGTCCAGAGTTCTGGGGACCATGGAGTCATCGTTATGTCTCTGGGGACTTTGATTGGAGTGCTTACTTGTGACCTGACTGATGAGATCGCTGCAAGTTTTGCCAAATTATCTCAGAAGTCATCTGGAGGTACACAGGCGACAACACAACAACACTTTACTGATGACTGGACGCCACAGAATGACCTTTTAAGACACCCCAAGACAAAACTACTTATAGCTCACGGAGGAACTAATGGAGTTCAAGAGGTGATCTGCCATGGAGTCCGTGTCCTGGGACTCCCACTGACCTTTAATCAGCCTGATAACCTATTTAGAATTAGTGCAAGAGGAGCTGGGAGGGTCATTGACATTTTTGCAATAAATCAAGACATCTTTTACCCGGAAGCCCTGAATGATCCTTCATACAGGATGAACATGAAGAGACTCTCCAGACTGCACAGAGACAAGCCCATGAAGCCACTGGATATCACCCTCTTCTGGATGGAGTTTGTCATGAGACACAAAGGTGCAGCTCACCTGAGAACACTGTCCTACAGAATGCCATGGTATTCTTACCACTCTGTGGATGTGATGCTCTTCTTTATCAGGAGTTGTCCTCATAACTGTGAGTGTCACTGTCGGTTTGATAAGATGCTTGTGGTCCAAATTATGTCGAGAAGAAAAAGAAAATATGGTTGGCAAATAATAGCCAGGACAGGTTGGTACATGCAGGGGGGGCGCCAGGGATTTGGGGTCCCGTGGAAAATTATAGCCTAACTTTGGAACCCATGACTTCAGTGCCGCAAACACTAAAAATATAAAACTGTACAAACATGGATTAATTTTGTGCTTACAACAGATTTTATGATTTTCTACAAGACTGATGAGAAAGGTGCAAAGCCATCTTTAACATTTTAATAATATTTGACAGTATTTTTTTTTTTTTTTACTTTGATATAAAAATACAAAAAAACATAGTTTTACTTTTTGGATGGGAGTATATTTTCCATTATCAGCTAGACACTGTGGCACCTGGACCAAACCATATCATGAAATAAGGAAGGGGAAGACTGGGTAGGCAAAAGGTGACTGGATTTTATTCTTTCTTTTCTTTCCCCAAAACAAAAGTAATGCAAAGACCTAATATGTTTATTGTGCCTTGTGAAGAAAACAGTCTTTTGTGGCAATAGGTTTTTAATCTGTGTTTTAAAAAATGTACAAATTTTATAGTATTTTCTAGGGTCTCTGTCAGTCATGGGCCCTAAGAATGGTCATCACTTTTGTCCCCCTTATGGTGCCCCTGGGGACTCATTCTTTTAAAATAGTTTGGTTCCATGTCATGTTTTCATTATGTTGTAAATACAATATGTGACCCACTGCTGTCTAATCTGACAGATTATCATGTGAGTCTGTCTGACTCTTGTTAAGAATTGAATTTATCTTGTTGATCTTTTTTCTGCATTAACATGGTCATGTCTTTTAAAGTGGTTGAAAGAAAAGGTAAATCTGACTAAATACAATTTTCACTTATAATTAAATTCTATATTTGCTCATTTTATTGTAATACTGCCAATTTCGGGATGTGTGATATGATATGTATTTTCATTGGTCATGCCCCATTTATAACATAATGTGAACCACACTTTATATGATTAAACAACTGCATTTACAAAAGAGGATAATATTTAACAAGGAAGGACCATGATGTGTTGTGTTGGAGACCCATAATGCCTTAAATAACTTTTTGCAGATGATGTAAATTTTCTTTCTATGAAAGTAGTTGTGGAATTCTAATAAAATAAAAAAGCCATTAAAAACATCAATATTTACATTCTGTTTTCACATATAATGAAATGAGTGAAGAAGATGTCAATGATATAAATGTACAATTCAGCCAAACACACTGGTTGTAAGTTCTCTCATGTCATGAGGTAGGCCACATTGGGAAGCCTTTCATACTGATACTCTTCTGTGGTTGGTTCTAAATCAGAGGATTTTGGAAAATTAGGGACGCAAGACTGTAAGCGTAAATAACCCATATTTAGTGAAGTGCTCTCTCTTATTCTCTTGATCTTATGAAGTATCAATATCCTGATTACCACCATTTGAAACCACATCTGTAATTATATCTACAAAACACTTGGGCTTTGTAGTTTTAATACCTTTCTCTGTGTTATACCCCTAAACTACTGGAAACAGATTCATGATTTTTATCTATTTAGTTTTTGATTAACGTTATTTTCATCAAGAAATAATTCTCCTCAATTTCTTTGTCAAAATCTGTTACAGTTTTTTCAGAATTGCACTAAACCCCATTCTCTGACTTGTATTAATTTGTTCCCAATAGCCTATTGTCTTCATTTCTTAGCGTTTATCTCGGCTGCACTGCCTCCAGTATATGGATGTGGATGTAAAGCATTTTGTCCAGTCAGATTTCAGTCTCTATGTGTTGCCAGGGTTAATCTAATCTGCCTTGGGTCTTCAAAATGAGTAGTGATGGCCCCATGTAATTTAAACTGTATAGAATCGAGACTCTTCCTTTAACCAATCAGATTTCAATTTCACCTCACAGGACCAGCTAGCTGACCCCCAATGTTGACAATGAGTCACTGAAGTTTTCCTGCGAAAAGAAATTAGGTTGGATTTTGTATATAAATAATGAGCACATCTGGTGAGTAGACTATGATGTTTTTATTTAAATTTTGTATGCTTTTGTCAAGTTATTAGATAAATGTTAATTCTGAACTGCTCACAATGATGTATATGGCACAGTTGCGGTGGAGGTTTGGAGTTGTCTTAACTGGGTTTCTTGCTTTAGTAATAATGGTATTAACCCTCAATACGACAACTGTCACTATTTGTAATTTTGGGTATATTGATGGTTTCTATAATTGTGGCGTCATAGTGGTGCATTAAATCCTGCCTATTTTCTGTTTTTATTTTTGACTGACTTGTAGCAGAATTAGTCATAAAGGTGATTGTTACTGCTTTTCTGTATTAAATATTTGCTCTGTTTCTGCAGCTCATATTTCAGATCTGTGCTTGAATCGAGGCCACGCGGAGCCTCTGCCTTCAGATCAAACATTTCATTTCATCATCTATAATAATCTGTCACCTGTAAATTGGGTTCATCTCCAGGTCCAGGCCATAGCCCTGGTGTTTCCTGTTTTTAGTTGCACCCCTTATTCTCCAGGAACTGAAACAGGGAGGTAACTAACTTTATCTAAAAACCAGAAAAACACATGAGCAGCAGTCCTTATCAACAGTTAAAGACAGCAGAAAGGGGAATAGACCATTCATTGTTGTTGCAGAGTGGCTCAGAGTTGAGTTTGTTAAGCTTGTGTTGAGCTGTCGAATAAAATATGAAGCAAAAACACCACCTAGTGTCGTTTTCACCCAACACTTTATGAATCTTTCAACATGAATTTTCCATCTTGTGTTTCCCGTCAGTGGTTTAAGTTGCTGCAGGATGTTTACAGTGTGTGTTATCTGCAGCTGATATGGGTTTGTGTGTGGTGCAATTATGATGCATATCATTGCTGCTTTATACTCTCTTATCTCTTGACATTGCATTCTAATTGACAGTAACAGCGCTTGAAGTACATTTATTGGGTAAAACTAGTGTATTTAGAGCAGTTTTATTGCAAAGAGGTGTTAATTACATAGACAGACTTGGATAGATTTTAAGGTGGGACAGTCCTGTGTGGTGCTGTTCACTTCTATCTGATAATTGGGGCTTCACAAGCTCTCTAATTACTGCTAGTAGGGTCTTTAGATTTCCCCTCACAATTAGAGGAGAACATGGGTGCTGTCCAATTTAGCCTCCTCCCCTGCGTCTGCCCCTCCACCCCTCTTGTACCGCTTCCCGACCCCTTGTTCGAGAGAAAAGGCCTTTGTCAGCCGCTGAGTTGTGTTATACATTTCAAGCCATCCATTCATATCCTGTGAAGGGAACACATTAGGAAGAGGGGTGAAGTAGAAAAAAAAGGCATATTTGCATGGTGTGTGCATGTGTTTGAAAGTGAGAAGAGTTGAGAGAGCAGAGATAGAGGGATAAAAGAAAGAGAGAAGGAGGTGCTGAGTTACTCTATGTGGGCTACGGAGAAATAGAAGCAGTTTTAATGAAAAGAAAAGATGCAACACGTGAGAAAAACTGTTTACTGGAAAGTATTCTATGTGTTTAACCTCACTTACACCTGATTCTAGAAGAGGGATTATGTAAGTGAAGTTATTTCCCTGAGAAACTGAGACTTCCATGTTTGTTTCCAAAGCAGGCCACCACCGGTTCTGCCAAAACCTTTTTTCCTCTGGCCCTCTCGCTCACTCTCTCACTCCTTCTCTTCCTTTTTATTGTGTTTGTTGTTTTATGCAGGGTTAGATGCGGTCCAGATTTCTGTTGCCAATAGAGACTGTCTCAGTTCACCTCCAGTTGCTCGACAATCCATTCATAAACAAATCAGTCCAGCTTGGGTCCTCAGAGCCGCCACCGAAGAACAACAAGCAGAACTTGATCTGTATTTTGAAGTTTTTTCCCTCTGCCTTTTCTCTGTCTCAGGTCGGTGTTTTTTGAAACTTCCCTCTCTAGCTCTTTGCTCGACTCCCCTTTACAATTCCCTCCCACCTCTTGCCTCCTCAGTCGTACTCTAGCTGCAGCAGGGCCGGACCACTGACACTCCTCTGTGTGAATCTGTCAGGGAAGGACTGTATACTTGTGCATCTCCAGTGGAGCGCTTTTTTTTTCTTTCTTTCTTTTTTTAACTTACAGCTCTCTTTGGGGGCAGTGGCTAGGCTTTTTCAGAGTGTGAGAGAGGGGAGGAGACCCCCATGGTGCTGTGATTTGACTAAACAAACAGCCAGGCTCAGAACGGTACCTCCTCCAGTGGGCTCCTGGGACAGCAGAGATTAACCTCGCAGCCCTCAGACTCTGTACATCTGAGGAATCTATACATCTGAAGCAGCAGCCCCTGCAGAGACAACCAACTGGAAAAGTCTCCTCTGATTTCAGAAGGAGGAGACCGACTGCTGGCAGGCAAACCTCGCCAACAGAGGGAAGACTTATCTGTACTTCTAGGATCTCCGTCAAGGTAAGAGGTCTGCCTTATCTGTCACTGTCAAGGATTTTACTTTTAGTCACAGCTGCTGGTCATCTTTTGACAGAGGTCAAGATATACTGTATGAAGCAGTCAACATTCACTTAGCCTCCACAGGAAACCCACTGTGACAAATTAAATTTCATAGTTGCCTGTAGGATGCCATAGGATGCCCCTCATCCTCGCTGAAGTGTAGGTTCTTAATCTTCAACTAGATCTCAAAAGTGAAGACACGTTTCTGACTGGTGTTAACGCTAGTTTTCTGTTGTTAGGTGATGTTGTTGCTAGTTTGTGGTATCTGTTACCACATACTTGAATGTGTACACATCAGGCATTACAATGTGAAAGGGTGCGAGCAACCTGTTCAAACATCAACACAGTGATGACTTGCATCTCTGTACACAGACAGCTTTTCACTCTTTACACGGAGCAACTTTAACAATGTTGATCTTCTCGCTAAGGGAATGTGTTAGACAAGGTATCCCAGGGTTTCGGACACACACACTATGGGCTGTATAACACAAGCTGTTTGTATGTTCTTCACTTTGTGCTTCACTGCTAAAGGGGTTGTTTATACAGCCCTCTTCAGTCACCCTGAGTGAACTGTCGGTCCTCACTGCTGAACCAACAGGGTTTCTCTTCTCTTGTTAACGGTTGTAACAGAATCAATCTTCTCTACATAGGCGTGCAGAGAAGCCTATCGAACGGCGTTGCTTCACAGTGATATCAGGCATGTCATCTGTCACTTTCACCAGGATCCTCGTCATCTGTTGTGGATTTACTTTAAGTGATAACACCTACCTGCTCTTGTAAAACACATTTATGGGTCATGCCTCGGCCATCCTTTTTAGAAGTACATCCTTCATTGACTAGTGACTGTATCTCGTGGGCAGATGGCAGACATAAACAACCAGTTGAATCATCTCACATTCATTACAGGAGAAGGTTTTAGTACCTGGAATGAGTTACTTTACACCAATGCGAGCTATTTCATGGCTGAAACACATGTGGCATGCATGTCTTTTCTCTCTAATCCGCCATATGTTTTGCACCTGAAAGCGCCCTTCACTTCCCTGCATGTACGGTCGCTGCTGCATCAGGACCTTGTTGATATCATAGTATCATAATTAACTAGTTGGTTATAAAGAAAACATTGTTGGCATGTGTTTTGTAGCTGCTGCTCTCCTCTACATTTAGGAGATCTCTTTTGAAGTATTTGATTTGTCTTGTTTGGCTTTGTAGATATTTCTGTCCAGGAATTGTGTTTTGTTGCAGACAAGCTGTTGGAAAATTGCGTGCATGTCATACTTTTACCATCAACGGTATTAGATGTTATTGCATTCGTGTCATAGTTTTACCATCAGCTGGATGTCTCCTGCAGAACCTGTCATCGCACCACCATAAAAAAAAGGTGAATTTACTCACAAACTTCTATGGCGCATATTTGTAAGACATAGTGAAGTTTCATTTGTTTCCTGAGTGGTGGGGATTTTTCTGCTGTGCGTCAGGCTGCTGGTATGCACCACAGCAGAGCTCTACTCCCCGGCCCCGACGCTCTGCGCCCCAGTTGACTCCATTCCCCTGGCCCAGACCTAATCCTTCGTCATCAGCTGTTTCCTGGCTCTCTGGGCTCTTTGCATGCCAGCCACACTGAGAAAATGTGCTTCACATTATGACCATGCAGAAAACATGCCAGGAGCCTGATTCGACTCACTTGTTCTGATATGTAACAGTTTGAGGACCGTAGTGGGTTTGGAAACACATTGATCCCATTCTGTGTTTTTCTGATTTATCATCTGGGAGCCAAGCACACAGCTGCTTAGTGGGCAAGTCAGCATGACACTGATTTGAACTGAAGATTTGAGTGTAAAAAGTAACTCAGGGCGCATCTTTCCACATGATCTCAATTAGCAATGAAAAAATACTCCTGATTGTGTAATTTTATGTTTTAATTTGGAAATGTGACTCATTCTCTGGTGGTCTCTTCTCGGCTGATTCATAGTTCATCATTCATACTTTTGGACTGAGTTGTTGTTTCTATGGAAACCTAGCTGTCTTGGCCTCCTAATGGTCACAGCTTCTTCAGAGAGGTTGAGATTTGAGTCATATAGCTTTAATGAAGTGCACTAAATGGTTCTGCAATACAGCATCCTGTACGGCTGCCCGTCCATCTGGCCTCCACCTCGTCCCCTTCTTCTTGCTTCTCTCCCACCCACTCACACAGGCCTGACAGGCAGCTGCATCTCTTCTTCAGTCCAAGAGCACAGCCACTCCTGGAGGATGATGTTTCTGCTATGAGTTACAACATGAAGACTCTGGAGTAATTTTCTAACATGACTGAAAGGGAAGAATAATATACTTTTTTTATTATTATTAAATGAGATTTGAAGAAATTTCCGGTCAGGATTTTATGTAAGAGAACATGGAATCAGCTTCAAAAAAACCTCTATGTGTTTGAGCACATACCACAGTGGAAATTAGATTCACCTCAACCATAAAATGCTAATGATCCAATAATGCACATTACATTATGATATAGTACTGTTAGCCTGGCCATCCTACATAAGTTGTACTTTTCAGGGTTTAGCGCTTTAAGACAACTACACATTTTCAGTACAGTAGAATGTTTTGGTCTCCATCAGATTCTGTTAAAACAGCCCTGTTTCTCTCTGGAGTTTCACTGTCCAGGATCCAACAATAACACACTGGATGTGGTGATACAGAACAGTGAGACAAGAGGACTAAGGAAAACAGCCTGTTGCTTTTTCAAGATAAGAATATTCTTCGACACAGTGGAAAATGAACTCCAATTTAGATTATTTTCAGCTGAAACAGGCAGACAAACATATATTAAACTGATATGAATAAACAGCCTGTTGTGATTTGATGTGATAACTACAGTTTGAAAACTGGATTTCTTCAAGTTTAGCTCTTGAAAAGGAGCACAAAATCATCCGGAAATGCTTCTCTGTCTCTTTCTCTTCCATTATTTTGTTTGGGGAAATGAGTGGAATTTAAGGCCAGTCAGTCTTAATTGTATTCAGCTGTTTCTGTTTTTTTTCTTTCTGGGTGTGTGTGTAAGAGTGGAGGGAGGTGATGTGTGTGTGTACGCGTCCCCCATTTCTCATGAGGCAGGTTGGGAGGGGGTCTTATATCCTGAAGTGTTGGGGAGGGGGGCGGCCGGTGTGCAGGAAAAAGGAGGGAAGGTGGCGAGTACCGTGCAGATGAGAATGAAGAAGAAAACATGAGAGGGTGTTGTTTACATGTATCTGTATCTGTGTTTCGTTGGAGCAGAAACTGTTTGCACTGCCTATGATCATTGAGCTTTTAAGTACAAAATTACAACGTAACCCAAGATTTACTCAACAAAAATGAAATAACGACTCAACTTCAATCACAGCAGCTGCTTCAGTTCTTGATAACGTAATGTTTTTCCCCTCATTTGGGTTCTAGAAAATTAGATCATTAAGCTCATATCAAACACAACCCACATCTGAGACGCACTGTACAACCAACAGTTTTACCCAGAAGCCCTTTAAACCCCCCCACCATCTCCACAAACAGCATTTACAACTCTGTTTGAAAGGGAGCTAACCAAAATCCACAGTTTCCCAAACATGTGTTACTTCAGTGTCTGTAAAGAGCCATTTAGACTCCTGAAGCAGGACCACTCACATCGAGTCCTGAAGCTGAATATAAAATAACAGACGGAGATTTATAACCGGAATAATGGTGAGGGTTTTATTAAAAGCACCAGAATCTGATAATGTGCATATGATATGGCTTCAGTGCAGCTTCAAGCTCTCCGGTTACAGGATAGAATTAGATTTTTCGCTGATACAGATCCTTTTGCTTGCGTCCAGCTGTGATACTGCAGTTTCTTGTTGGGCCAAAAACCCTTCTGTCAGCCTCAACAGATAAGCCCTCTCAAGTCTTAACTACTTGCCAAAAGGTTACCCAACATTTGGCAAAAATAATTTAACACAGACGTTTCTAGAGTGGAGAAATATGCCGGGTATTTGTGACGCTGATGTATATTTTTCATTTGACCCAGACTGTCAGGCAGTAAGTGGCTGTAGTTAAACAAGGCGATTAAAGGCCCAGTGTGTACAATTTACAAGCAGATTTGGATTATAATCATAATTATGTATTGATTACTCTATAATCACCTGAAAGTATGGATTGCTTCATTTCCATTACCTCATAACAAGCCTGCAGAGGAAGAGTCTACTGTTGACTTGAACCACCATGTTTCTACGGTAGCCCTGAATGGACATTTTGTTGCTTCCATTTTATAATGACTGGCATCCAGTGTTAAAGTCTTAATGGGGTTATATGTTGAATTGATAGTCTAAACTGTGATCAACAGGGGGAAGTAGTATATCAGAACATATCCACAGCTACTATAACCACCAATGAATCGACACTATGTATCCTCAGTCACTGAGGCTCATTGTTTAACACTACACTCATCTGTACTATGGTATTAGCAAGTTTACCCCTTGAAATAAAAAAAAAATCACAGCTGTTATATTGACAGCCATTCAAAATAACACTGTGTCTTATAATCGTAACATACTGTATGTTACAGCTGATAGTTTACATTACAGGGTTAGCCTAGCTCTGTCTTTAGACAGAAAACAGCCACTGTATAGCAGAGTGACTCAGTACTCCCTCTAGTGGTCACATAATTCCCTAAGCCTGTAGATGTAAGTAGATCTTATCTTTACAATCCAATACATATGCATCTTTGGCATAAGTACTCTAAACACTCTAATGATACTTGAAGCAGAAATACCACATGTAGCTCATTTAGGCAAGTCCTAAGTTTCTGTGGTAAAAATCTAATTAATTTGTTTAAAAAAGTAAAATAATTTTTAAAAAAGTTGAAGAAGAAAACTTTACCCACCAACAACCTCCCAAATGTGCAACAAGTTGTGTTCTGAGGTTATAATATAGTCCCATAAGTCTAAGTGGCTAAGTATTTTTTTTCCCACACAAATATATATTAAATCAAGGTTAAAATAAACTGAATTATGTCCTAAGACATTACTGACAGTAGTGGAATATGATAACTACTTTTATTCAGTACTAAGTTAAGGATTTTATACTTCACTTGAATATTTTCTTTATTTTTTGCAGCTTTATTCTTCTTTATTCTTCAAGTTGAGTCTTTCATTAGTGTTATTCAAGAAGGTCTCTAGTCCTAAAAATGACCTGCTAGCAATGAATCTAACTTCATATTGTGATAAATATCATCACCATAAATTCTTAATTTTATCTTTATGGTTAGTTTTGTCATCTATGTTTACAAAATGATTCACTTATGATGTCACATAATAATCCGCACTTAGCCCTAAATAAATGATGTTGGATGTACAACTTAGATATACAAAGGCTTAAAAGCTTGTTTTAAAAGTGTTTAAAATGTCTTAAAAGTGCTGTTGCATTCCCTTTTGTATGAAAGATGGATTACCATGATGTATACTCCATAAAAAGACTGCACACTTCATCACACTTCAAGCATTTCCTGCTTACAGTAACTCACATCTTCCAACCGCATGTTGGTGACATGTGTTGCATGTATTGCTGCAAGCACTTTATCCGTCATTATTACAGCTCTTTGTCATGGCGAAAATGGGGGGCTGTGAGGCTGTTTGGGGTGATTCTGGTGCTGAGGGACCAGAAGGTTTTCCTCAGGGGGGTTAGTCTATCAGAGTCAAGTGATAAAAATGGAGGTTTGTTTAAACTAAGACACTCTGGGTCATTTTTTTCCCACAGAGCTTGCCAAAGTCCTGCTGTTCCGAGATATGACAAGAAACCTCGACATCCGTCTAAGCTAAAAAAAAAACAAAAAACCCCCAAAAAAAACAAAAAAAATAACCTGGGGGACCTTTATGGCATGTACATGTCCTCTGTGCTGAGGTTATTTTAGAGATGTGATTTAGTGCAATTTAGTTCAATGCCACTGATGAATCCTATAGTTTTTTGCTTTGGAATGAAGTTACCATTAAATTGTAGATGTTTTCTTTGCAGATCACAGCTTCCTGTACACTTCAGTGCAGTAAACATCACTGTCTGTGATGTAAGGCTGTGTGTGTGCTCCCACTCCATGCTTTGATGTGGTGTTTGCCATAAATTGTATTCCGTATGTCTGCATGCTGCCCTCACTGTTTTTTCCACTGTCTGGTGCTTTGTGTAGTATTCTTGTGGTACGTTGAAGATTTGTCATGCTTTGTCATTTGTCTAATTGACCTCTTCTTGTGTGCTGATTGTGTATTTTGTTTGTTTTTGTTTGCTCGTTTTTTGTTTGTCCATCCAGTGTGCCATTTGAGGCAGTTTTTGCTTTAAAAAAGTGTCATTATGTTTTATTTTCTCCTCATTGTGGCATGTTTTGTTGTCTTTGTGAGTCTCTGGTTAGTGGTGGTCTGCTGTGTCACTGATGCATCACTGGTTTACACCCACACAAGGCCAGAAAATTTCCCTCTACAGGAAATCATAGCTTTCCAGCTGCACTACTGGAGGCTTCTTGGACATCTTTCTCGCTTTTGTTATTGATTAGATTTTTTCCCCCCTTTTTTTTCTGAGCACAACCTTTCCTCCCTTGAGATGTGCTCAAGCAAACTGCTCAGAAAGCAGTTCCCACCTCAGCACGGACCACTTCATCATTGCCAGATGTTTGAATCAAACATGCTGCTCTGGTATATATACTGTAGATAATCCCAGAAGTGGGATTACAGGCAACTAAGGGAATTGAGTTAACACAGTCGAGCTGTATCCTGAGGCTGTGCGTGGGCTGCGTACGTCCCGCTGAGGGCGAGTTTACCATTTGTCCTCGTTAGATGGTGACACTTTGAGTGTAACAGGGTTGTTTGTGAAAACTGGGAAGGGTCAATCAGCCACCAGATTCCCAGCATCTGTGGGAAAACTCATACGGCAGGATCACAGCTCATGGTGATTACTGTGCCATCGCTGGAAATAAACAGACCTCAGACCTCTGTCAGACCTCCATGATCATTGCTGAAATAGGGTATCCTGTTTCAAAGATTAGAAACACAACAATAAACTCAAGCGTTAGGGAAATGTTTTGTAGATTCTTTTAGTCTTAAAGACCCTGTAGAAGATCTTATCCTCTGATTTAGACCCACTTGACTGGATGTGACTGGACAAATAGATGCTGTAGATTTTATCAAACAGCGTTCTACTGTCTCTTAGAAAGGCTTTTGGAGTCTGAAGGGTCAAACTACTAGTGTTTGCATAAAGCGGGAAACAAAGTTGCTGAAATGCTGCCAAACCGTCTTGGCAGATTCACAAGTGTTTTATTGTCAGGGAGTGTCTGGACTCTCTTAACTCTTCATAACATTGTCTATTCCTTCCTTGAACAAAGACCTGACCAGGATCACCATTAGCAGAGTAGCAGCTATGTTTAGTACAACAGTTGTCTCTTGGACACAGGACTACTACCCTGATTCTTCGGTGGCAGGTTCCTAAATCTCCATCATCTTGATCTTAAAAGTCATCCTGTCAGTGTTTGAAGTGGTCTGCTGGCTCCCTGTAGGGGTCAGATTCCTCTGTTCAAAGTCTCCCACTGCCCGTTGGTCAACATTAAACTTCATCATGTTGCAGTAGCCAAACATTATTTTTCCGTCCCATGCAAAGACCAAAAACATGATTTGAACACATCTCGATTCTTGTCCAAGGAACAGTTTTCTGCAGGTCAAATGTAACTCATATACTGCTGCAGGCCTGACATAGCTGTTTTTCTTGTCTTAGTAAAAATAGCGCCAGCAGCCAGTCACAATAAGATTTGTTAGTTCTAATACTGCCAAGTGACACATGCCTTTAGCGTCACCACTTTTGCCCGCTGTCGCTCACCAGTAACCTCAGTGTCACTGTCACTGACACTGGGGTTACTGGCACTTTTAAGTGCTGATGTATGGCTTCCTCAGTCCCTTGTGGTTGGCCGCTGGGGTCCTTGGGGATAAAGTGACCCCTCTGCTCTTGCCGTCGTCACCAGGAGGGTCCCTGGGGTATCACCCATCCTGGGAAAGTTTTAGGGAAATACTGTGGGAACGTGAACTGTACACAGACACCAGTGACAAAAAAGGGAAGAAGGGGAGGTCTGTGTGTGTGTGTGTGTGTGTGTGTGATGGGGAGGCTGGGATGTAATACAGCGTGTGCCTGTGAGTATATTGTGTGTTTTATAGTATATGTTGGCACGCAGTGTGTGTTGTGTGCCTATACAGATGTGTGTGTGTGTGTGTGTATGTTAAAAAGTATTTCTCTCTCTTTTTCAGTCTCTCCTTGTTGCCTTTTTATTAGAAACAGAAGGCGGGGGAGGAAATGGTCCAGTCATGTTTTTGGAGCAACTCATGAGCTTTTCGTTTTGGGAGCGGAAGTGCCAAAGGCAGTTATTTTAGAAAGACAATGTGTATCTGGTTTAAGTAACATCTTTAACCTTACAACTACCAAACTGATCAGTCATCTCTTTCATTAAGCAACATCCACATCTGCATATTAATGAACTGAAGTCTAGAATAATCTTTAAGGTGATTTTGCCAAACATTCTCAGTTAATCAGGGTAAATGACAGGAACACTGTGTAATTCGTGATTTCATGGGGAAATATAATCCTGTAAGTATGTTTAAATGACATAATGCACATAGATAGTCCAACTTCTTAAAATAGAGCCCATAAAATTGGATTGCATTATCAAGTAAAACACTAAGTGGCTAAGATTTCTCAAGATGCATTCTGAAATCTTTCCACTGGTTCCCTCCTTCTTTTCCTCCTCCACCCTCGCTCTTCCCAAGGCTCGCTCTTCCGCCCTCTCTCTCTTTCCCACCCTCTTGCATAGAGGCCTGTGATCCATCCTTAACTGTTTCCAGACATATGTGTGCTGCAGGCCTTAACCCCCATCCCAAACAAAACAGCAATCCACCCCTCCCCTTTTTCTTCTGCCCTTTTAGTCTTCAGTCCAGTTAGAACATTACAAGTCCAGAGCTAACTTTGGTTAATGTTGGCTCGGAAAAGATGCTAAGTATTAGTCACCTTTAACCGTAAAAGCTTTTGAATGAGTTCTGTGATGCTGATACCACATGGTCGTACAACATGATATCCCATTAGTATCACAAAACCATAGCAACCCTTTCAATGCTCAAAGTGCATTCCTGTTTTAGCGACTGATGTGAATGCCCTCATTTTCACTTTTGTTTACACCAAAACCAATTAATGGCTCAGCACGGCAGCTAGAATAGCTCGGACACAGCATTGTTGCCAGTGAGCATCCTGCAAAGCCACACACAGTGACCTGTTTGTTAGCAGGCAGAATGGCGGTGCACCAGGAACAAAACGAGCCAGACATTGTCACTCTGTCCCGGTGCAGTGAGGCATCAAATACCTCCAGAGCAAGCTGCTTCTGCACCTCACACTCTGTGAGCCAGTCAGAAGCCATTAAAAACACCCCCTGACAGCAAACTCAATACTTTTTGTTTCACTTTGTTCAAATAGTGCATAGTTTTATGTTATTTCCTTTGACTAGAAGCAGATTGCAGTGACATTTATTTTCTCAACTCTCACTTAACCCTTGGGGTCTCATGAAGGCAGGAGCACGATCTATCATGGTGTCAAGCTGATATCCTCTAGAAAGATGCTTGTTATGGCGTTGTTTTTCAGTTGGACTGAATGTAAGCAACAGCATTCCTGCAGCTGTGTTACTTTGCACTGAGTACTGAAAAAGTTAAGACAAAAGGTAAAATCATTCATTCTGTCCTTGCAGAACGAAGTGCATTGACGACGGCCAACATGAGGAGTGTGACAGTGTCCACTCTACATCTGACGCTCACAGTTACCGGTAAGAGCTTGTTGCTTAGTCTGCCAACAAAAACTGAAAATGACTGGAAAAGCAAAAAGTGATGCTACAGATACTGATAGTGGAGTATTTTGCATTAAGTAAACATGAACATAACTAACTAAAGTGAAATATAACTTAAATACAATGAGTAAAATATTAATGAGTAAAATAAGGAGTTATCCCAGCTCAAGCAGCATTGCTCTTCTGCAGACTTCTAGAG
The DNA here is from genome assembly GCA_037367365.1 of Apogon talboti. Taxonomy (NCBI): domain Eukaryota; kingdom Metazoa; phylum Chordata; class Actinopteri; order Kurtiformes; family Apogonidae; genus Apogon; species Apogon talboti. Next base: position 22,834,581 of record JAPQRQ010000002.1, read on the forward strand.
AAAACATATACACAGAAATCCCATGGTTTTACATCACGTGATTAGTCATCCTGAAAAATTATACATAATGTGCAGAGAAATAGTTTTGGGGAAAAAAAGAGGAATATTTTTCTTAATGTATATAAGACAAGTTTTGGAAAAACTACAGTATTACAAATATATATAGAAGAACAAAAAGATATAATTTATAAAGAGAGACTTCAACTAAAGAACAAGGAGTAGATCCAATATTTGGTGGAAAATTAGGTTACATAGCTATCATATACACTAGATATGTAGAGGCAAAGTGTTGAGGGAGTCGCTAAAGTCACTACTAAAGTCGTACATGATTTAATTTGAACAGGTATAGAAGTCCTATTCAGACAAAGGCCAAATAATTCTCTTCAGTGTTAAAAACAAGTAGTATTTAACATTAATATCAGGGTTTTACTTCAACGTTAAGACACTGTGACGAGGGAAAAAGTTCTTAGAGACAGTTTTATTTAATTGCAGTAAAGGTCAGAACACAGAGAGTAATTTGTAACTGGACTTAGATAGAACACCATACTTTGATGTGAAAGACAACAAATGGATACAAATCGACCTATGTCATTATAAACACATCTGTCACTGACGCAGCATCATTATCCTCCCACTTACCGCTCCAGACAACACGTATCCTTCATCATTTAGAGTCTGAACAAAATCTGTCCTGTGTTGTTGACTTAACCTCTGACCCCTGTGCTGCTGATTCCTTGACCCCCCACCTGGCCTTTTCCTTGTTTTGTAAACTGCAGCTCTCCTGTATCTCTGTCCTGAGCTGAGCTGCCTGGACATCACACCTGGTGACAAAGACTTCATCCTGGCTCAGGGATCTTCCCTCACCCTGACCTGTTCTGGCTTGGGGGAGACGACCTGGGAGTTTAAGAGGGACGATGTGCCTTATGTTCAAGTGGAACAAGCCCAATACGGCAGGCAAAGCTACCAAATAGTGCAAAGCGGTGACACATCCAGTGTTCTGACACTGTGGGACGTCAGCTGGAAGCACACAGGGGTCTATCAGTGTATTGATCGGCATACCGGAGAGACTGAGGAGGTGGCGGTGTTTGTTCCAGGTGGGACGGTTTACCCATTCATTTATGATGAATATGTAAATTACTACTGTTGTTATTGCTATAGCAGTTTCATTAAGGTAAGATAAGATAAGATGAGATGAGATGAGATGAGATGAGGTGAGGTGAGGTGAGGTGAGGTGAGATGAGATAAGATAAGATAAGATAAGATAAGATAAGATAAGATAAGAATTTATTGATACCACAATGGGAAAATTCACCAATTCAAGTGCAAGAAAATGTCCATACATATAATAAATAATAATAGTAATTAAACTCTATAGGCTATATACATATTTACATTAGAAGTACAACTGCAGTATGTCATGCAGTACAGATTGAAGAGAAACACAAAAGAGACTTGTGTTTTATTAGTTAAACATATCAAAATGCAGTAAAAGCAGCTTTATTAATCCCATTGAATCCATAGAATTATAAATGTGATAATAACCAATAAAAAGGATTTGCTACAGAAGTTCTAAATGTAAAGGAATATCTGCTATGGAGCATGTACAAGTTGAATTGCCGAGAGAATTAGAATAAAGACTAGATTTTCCCTCCAAGATAAAGCATACTAACGTTCCAGTGGAAACGGAATATTCCCTAAGATTCAACCTTCACCATCCATATCAAAGCTGTCACCAGAACATTTCCTCCGTCTTAAACATAGTCCTATTTTTGTTTTGTGTCCTACAATGTCTAAGAGAAGCTGATCCACGTAGAGTTGATTCCTCTAATAGTATTGGAACTGGACTTCCAAAAAGAGCATCAAATGGCTCACAGCACATTGCACCAGGGCTTAAATCTTTACACCGGTCTCCATTTAGTCACAGAATAGATTTTAAAGAGCTGGTACTGGTCTATAAATCACTGACTGGTTTAGGCCCAGAATGCATTAGTGATACGTTTAAGGAATATAAACTGTGGGACTCTTAGATCTATGGACTCAGCCCAGAGTCCTGACTAAACATGGAGAAGCAGCATGTAGTGGTTACGTTGCAAACAGCTAGAACGAACTTCCAGTAGACAGTAGATTTTTCCAAATGTAGGCATATTTAAATCCACGCTTTTCATGTGCCTATAAATAAACGCTACACTCTCACTCTTTTCTTATCACACTATAAGACCTAGTATTATTTTGTGGCAACTTGTAATTGAATTTTCCTCTACATCTGACCTTTCCCAGGTAATTTATCTCCTTTTATTTTAATAATATCCTTTAGATTGTACATTTTTCAGTGACAGGCAGGTATTTTTCAAAAATATATTTAGTTACAATGAAGATGTTCATAAAGGCTCTGTAAATGCAAACATTATGATATCAAAATAGAGAAAACTGTAAAAAAGCTAAATATATCAACATCCACTGTCATTTGTCAAACTCCATGGGTTTTATTGGTGAATCAATGATGGTGTTTCACCACAGAACCTCTGAACGTCCAAATGGGTCATATGAGATACCAGTGAAAAGCTGAAATACTGCATTTTACCTGGATTATTTTCATGAATTAATAGGATTACTGGGTCAAAGGTTATTAAACATTTTAGATCAGTAGATGCTTTTAGTTGCTGAGGCCGTTTAGGTGTTTGAGAGTTAATCAACTCTTATTGCTGTCAGTCTGCAGGACTACATGCTCCACTATTTCTACTTATATACTTTAATGTACTGATTCTTTTATTTTTTAACTCTTTATTTGTATTTTCTTATATATATGTAAAGCACATATTTTCCATTGTGTATAAATAAACTCACCTTGCCTTGCACATGTCCAGAAGAATCCAAAATAAACTTTAAGGACGTTTTTTTTTCTTTAACAGAGAGAATTCAGATGATGATCTTATAACTTATTTACTGATGCTATTTCATTTATTTTGTATCATTGACTGAGATAATTTAATGCCAGCAAATAAAATATTGCTAAAAGTAAGACAGGGCTGAATGTTTCCTCCATATCCAGTTTCAATAATCAGTCACGTCTCCGTCCATAGACCCTGATGTGTGGTTCATAGAGACTTCTCATGGCATGGTCACTAAGACCAGCAAGGAAAGCACCATCCCCTGTTTGGTCACCAACCCCAACATCAGCGTCACCCTCTATGAGAAGGACACCGACCTGCCTCTGACGGGTGTTTATGTCCCCGGTGAGGGCTACAAGGCGGCGCTGGAGGACCGGACCTATGTGTGTCGTGGAGAGCTGAACGGGGAGGTGAAGGACTCCCAGGCCTTCTACGTCTTCAGCATTGTGGGTACGTGTTGAAGAGCAGTGGTTTCCAAAGTGAAAATTCAGTTGTTGTGTTGGAACTCCCCTAAAACTTTCTCACACACAGAGTTAGCGCCTCAGCCTACGCCACAACAGTTAAAGTTAATGAATCTTCTCTTTTTAAAGCTTCATAATCAATCCCATAAAATATCCATCACACTTCTCCAAATCCATGCAGCGTAGTTCTCTAAAATTCATTCCCACGTCATCAAATACATCGTGAAGCTGCTAGTGTTGCTAAGGATAATTACCTTTTATTGTTTTTATCACTTTTGTTTATCCAAGTTTCTTGTTTTATTGTTTTCTGAATTGACTTTTAATTGGTTTTATTACCAGTTTTTACACATATACAGTATATTTCTATATGAGCCATCTACCTCAATATACTCCAAGACATGTTGGACTTATATAAGAGGATTGTTCTTTAAAGCATTGAAAGGCTAAAAAGTATGACTCAATGCATATTTTGTTCCTTTGTGGCTCTATAAAGTTCCTGTTCTCTGGATGGAATTGTGAAAGACAAGTCAGTTTTGAGTTATATTAGTATGAATGGATGAAAATAATTTTGGGGGGAAAGATGTTATTTTAAAACAATTTTATATGTGATTGGAGAGTCTTCTACATGTGGTTTTGTTAAATCATGTCAGTAATACTTCCTTCTCCTCACCCCCACACTCTCTCTCCCAGTCCCCGAGGCAATCGACGCCTACATCACTGCGTCGAAGACCGTCCTGAAGCAGGGCGAACCGCTGACAGTCAACTGCACGGTGCATGGAGTGGAGCTGGTGTTTTTTTCCTGGGATATCCCCAACAGTCAGGTGAGTGGGAGTGGAGCAGAACAAGAGCTTTTGTTCGGCTTTCCCCTCATGATTTCTGTCAGTTCTCGTGACCGAGCCCAAATTGCATCAAGATGCAGAGACACACCCCACTTTTGATCGATGTTGGACTCTAAAAACTGGATCTTAAATGTGGAAAATTTGCCACAGCACCATGCAGTGGCATCTCACAGATCATAGATTTACTGAAGAAAAACTCACTACATGATGAAATAAAGTCAGTATTATAACACAATTAAATATATATATATATATATATATGTGTGTGTGTGTGTGTGTGTGTGCCTGTGTGTGTCCTAAAAATCTATCCTGCATATTTATGTACATACTGTGTACTGATTACACTTCTGGTTAGTCACCTTGTATCTGTACATGTGTAATGAAAATAGAGTTGAATCTAATCTAATCTAATCTAATCTAATCTAATCTAATCTAATCTAATCTAATCTAATCTAATTTGTTCTAATATAACTTAATGCAATGTCATCTAATTTATTCTAATGTAATCTAATGCAATTAAATGTAATCTAATATAATGTCATCTATTTTATTCAAATGTAATGTAATGTAATGTAATCTAAAATGCTATGTGTTTCTGTGTGTCTTTCAGGTTGTTGAGGTCGAGCCACTGACAGACGTCCTCTCTGCTATGAGCATGCGATCGTGCCTGATCTTCTCTCAAACCACGACGGCTCACAGCGGAAGCTACATCTGCCACGTCCATGAGGGAGTCCAGGATCAGACAGCTTCTGCCAGCGTCACCATCACTGTGCTCGGTTAGACACACACCAACTAAAACAAACTGCTGCTGGACAGATTATTATTGTGTTACTCTGTCGGAGGGAAGACTGCTTATTATGTAAACCTTTGTAGATCAGGGTGAGATAGTTGCCTCTCTCAAAGGAAATGAAGACCAATGATATTTATTTTCTGTTCAAAGTGTGAAATAAACATTTGACACAGTTTTGACCCCGATTAATACCTTGGAAAGCAAAAATTTTTATTTTTAGACTTTTGTATATGGACTCAAGGTAAACATGAAAAGATTGAATCAGTTATGAGTTCAGCCAGTAAATCTGACATTTAAGCAGAACATCAGAAGCCACCAAAAGAAGAATTCACCCTGCATGAGCATCTGTTTCTGCTTCTGTGTCTCGAGTGTCGCTGAATTCATTCGGTGCATGAATGCTTACTCCATCTGCAGCGAGGTGTGTTATGTTTATGAAAACCTTAAATATCTTGAACCGCCATGCTCCACAGAGGCAGGATAGGCCGTTTTACTAAAGCCTCCTGGACATTGCAGTGGAAAAAACAGATAACGTCTGGCCACAAAAGGTCAAGAGTGAGCAGCAGTAGTTCAGTGTCACCAGTGGAAGTACCCAGAATGCACCAAAAAGTTGTCAGAAACAAGGCTAGAATTACAACCAGTGTTGTGCAAGTTACTTCCAAACTGTAATCCCCACCCCCACACACACCACCACCACCAAGAGATAGTAAGGCCTTGGAAAGCATAAATTTGCGCCCTGAAGTTCATGTGGATGGATAGCTCAGTAAGTAACACTATGGTCTACGATGTTCAAATCCCAGTAGGAACCCTTGCATTTTTTTTCAATATTTTACATGTTCAAACAGGGGGCGTGGTGCAATCCAGATCCCAGGAATCATGCTAACTAGCTTCTGTAAAGCAGGGTTAGGGTTAGTAATGAGCATACGTCTCTGTGGCCAATGTACTATCATCTGTCATCTGATGTCATCTTGATTCCTTCAAGTCTCATGGTCTTGGTGTTTTTTTGTCATTTAAGCAATTAAATTATGGGCAAAATGTATGTTGTAATACAAACGCTATTGAACATGTTCCGAGTAAAATATTACTGAAAATTGATTAGTAATACCTTACACTACTGCATTACAGCAAAAAGTAATCCATTACTGTAATACCTTACTTTTGTAACACGTTACTCCCAACACTGACGAATACATCGTTTTAAATTTCTTAAAATAAAATAGTAGATTTTAAAGCAGTGTCATGTCACACATGAATTAACACGACAAGGCTGATGGTGTTTATGTTTTCCCTCAGAGCGAGGCTTTGTGGATGTGAAGCCTGTTCAGCAACTAAACATCTCAGCCATGTTACAAGAAAATGTGGAGCTGGTGGTGGAGATCGAAGCTTACCCAACCCCTCAGGTTTTCTGGAGCAAAGATGGTGCCGCCGTTAAAGGAGACAAAATCATCATAACCAACCAGGAGCATGAGATCAGGTGGGGCATCAAAGAAAACGGAACCGTCTATTTACCTTAAAGCAAAAACCTCATATTCACTGATACATTCACAGATTTAGCACAAGGCTCCGGAGGTGTTTAACTCTTATCCGTCATCACCAGATAAGGTCTGTTCAGGGAGAAACACAATACTCTCCCGAGGCCAGGACTCCATCATTCATCACACGTGAACCCTAAACACATGATGCCTGTCAGAACCCACCAATGTCTCAAAGGAAATGCAAACCATTTGCATGAAAACAGGATCCTGTTTTCATATTGTTGCTAATACATGTTAAAGATAAAAAGCTGAAAATTTATGCTGCAGAAAAGAAGGAAAGACTCCAAATATGGTGCTAAACTTTTCCTATTTTTCCTCTACCTCAGGTATGTCAGCACTCTCACCTTGGTAAGAGTACGAACAGAACAGAAAGGCCTCTACACTGTTCTTGTTACAAATGGAGATGACAGAAAGGAACTGACCTTTGACCTGGAGGTCCAAGGTGAGCAGTGTTAAAAACTCACATTATATGTAACTATAAAAACTAACATTATTATTGTAGTATGCCAGGCCATTTTCAGACCTCTTAAAACACTGAAAAATGTGACATAGTTTCTTGTTATCTGTGTCAGTATGATGAATGACTGTTGTACCCCTGTGTGCAGTCCCGTCTCAGATTAAAGACCTCACCGATCACCACCTCCCTGGAAAGAGACACTTGGTGACCTGCATGGCCGAGGGGGTTCCAGCTCCGGCCATTCACTGGTATAGCTGTGACAGCATGCTCAAGTAAGTCACACCACTTCCTGTTCACCACCACTGCTGGACAGCAGGGGGCCACCCATGGACAGACATTTATTTTACTTTCCTTTTTGCACCACACTGTGATCCCTCCCGTTGATGTGGTCTTCTGCTGCAGGTGTAATAACCAGTCTGAGCTGTGGCAGCCCCTGACTCCGGATCCAGAGGTCCTGAGCATCCAGACCAACGTCAGCTACAGTGAGACTCGGAAAATCAGCCAGGTGCGGAGCCAGGTGACCTTCCACAAGCCACAGCAGGTGACAGTGCGCTGTGAGACCACAAACCAGGCCGGACTCATCGACAGAAGAGACGTCAAACTGGTGTCCAGTAGTAGGTGTCATTCATACACTGGCCTATTTGATTTCTTTTCACATTGAATGTATCAGTGTGTGTCTCTACATCAGGGGTTCTCAGCCTTCTGCAACTTAACATGTCTGATATTTACATTTCTAAGAAAAAAAATCTATGAGAAATAAAATGGAATAAAAAAAAACAACTGATATGTAATATGTATTTGGATAACATTAGGAACAAGTACAATCAGAGGTTGGATGTTTTTGGGACAAAGTGAGAGTCTAGATTGAGATGGCTCAGACATGTGCAGCAGAAGAAGGAGGGAGGGGCGGGGGGTTAGCGAATATATTGGCAGAAGGATGATAAAGGTGAGGGCAACCAGGAAGGCCAAAGAGGAGATTTATGGATGTGGTGAAGGAGCACATGCTGATGGTTGGTGTGATAGAAGACGATGCAGGAGACAGGGTCAGATGGAAGCAGATGATTTGCTGCAGTGGCAAGAGCCCAAAGTAGTAGTAGATAAATATTTTAATGCACCACTGATAGCTGTAATGAATAAAGATGTATGTTCTGCACATCACTGTCTGCTGTTATGAGTCTATATTTAATGTATTCAGGGTCACATATTGTGAAGCCTTTAATGGATAGGTTATATTTTTTAAAATATTTTTTGGTTTTATCAAAGCTGAAGCTGTGACATCATTCTGTGTATGTTTCCATAGTCTAACAGTTGGTATC
>JAPQRQ010000002.1:22842963-22856338 GCA_037367365.1 Apogon talboti
AAATATTTTTTGGTTTTATCAAAGCTGAAGCTGTGACATCATTCTGTGTATGTTTCCATAGTCTAACAGTTGGTATCCTTTTTCCTGTTGCAGCGTTGTTCTCCCAGGTGGCAGTGTTGGCTGCTGTTTTAGCCTTAGTCGTCATCATTATCATGTCTTTTATTCTCCTCATCGCTGTATGGAGGAAGGTAGGATCAACTGTTTATTCTTTGGATTAATCATATTCTATTACAATTTGGTGAATATAAAACTAAGTTATAAAAATGCAGGTACTTTTTTTTTTTTTTTTTTTTTAGAAATTTTCTACCTATGTGTTTGTTTTTCGGTGTCCTCAGAAACCTCGGTATGAGATTAGATGGAAGGTGATTGAGTCTGTGAGTCAGGATGGTCATGAGTACATCTATGTGGACCCCATCCACCTGCCCTATGACCTGGCCTGGGAAATGCCCCGAGATAACCTGGTGTTGGGTGAGTCCGCAGGGAGACAGGGGACCAATGATGGAGAATACAGGAATGTTAATCAGAAAGTGACTTTTTCTCATTAAAGCCCTTTGAAACATGTGGCGATTTATTAAGTTGATTTGGATTTACTGCCACAATGCAGTGTACATTGGATTAAGTAGTTATTTACGCATGGAGGGTAAGTCAAACTCAATTAGAAAGTAAAGAAAATTACTTTACACAAGTTTAGTCAGCGTGAAAATAAAAACAAAAGACGTTTCATGAGACACTAACAAGGGAAGTAATAAATTCATACTGAATTAGAATTTGTAGGCAATAATAAATCAGTTAACACATCACTTTTACTGGATTAAAAAAAGCACAAAATATTGTGTGCAAAAACAATAAAATACTTTGCTATAGTTTTTTTTGTCTCCAACTTGTATTTATCTTTTGCATGGAATAAAAGTTAAAAAAATCTGATAATTTTATTTGAATTGAATTGAATTGAATTGAATTGAATTGAATTGAATTATCCCTGCATGGAAAATCCTACTTAAGTAAAACTACTGTATGTACATTATTTGCATCAAAATGTGGTGGTGTAAAAGTGTACTAGCATCATAGATACAAACATCATTATATTATTATTAATCCTGAAATATCAGTGTTGTCGCATAATGTTATGTTACTTTTGTTTCTGCTAGAGTTGAAGTACTTAAAACCCAGTTTTATTCTTAGGGATGCCAGATAAACCTGTGGACTAATCACTCGATTAATGGAGAGGAAAGAATGAAAACCAAGGCTCTATTACACAAACTTATTTGGGGTTATTTTTTGTCAAATCTCTGGGTTTTGAACAAATAAGTTTCTCTCAACCAAGACTACACACTGTTGCTGTGAAGTCAAAATGCTCGTGAACCACTAGTTTAATTAATAATTTATTTTTTTTCAAAGTTTGTTATATTATCCATTAGGTCAAACCTTCATGTTAAAAGTAATAAATGTAGTGAAATTGAAGTACACAGTAGTTTTTTCTGATAAAATTTAATATAGTGAAGTAGTGTAGAATAAAATGGAAATGGGACAGAATGAAAAAATAAAGAACAAAAACATCAATGTTGGTACTCAAAAAACATTCCACAATGTGAAAATAGATGCCATCCTTGTTCAGGTTTCTCTAAAGTCAAATTACAGGAATTACAGGAAATATTATTCCTCCTAGAACACTGAAAATACAACGAGCAGAAAAGGTCATTTGGGATTTTTGCCCAATGACTCCAAAAAACTATCAATTGCTGTAGCTTTAAGTGAGTAATCCACAGCTATTATGACATTCGGTGCAGTTACTCTGAACTTTAAAAAATAATATATCAAATATTTCACACAGTTTTTTCTGCAGATTTCACCAGGTGACTTTAGTTCTGTGGGTGGCTGGAGTGGCCTTGACGTAGCCTTGAATACTAAATAAAGTCTCTGTGGTCCTATTTCCACCCCATTTTTCATGCTCTTTTTAAACGTTATCCTTGGATGATGTGATGTTGGTAGTCAGCTGCTCCAGACAAAGAGGCAGCTCAGACCTGCCGTGGTTGGACCTCTGCTGAATCCAAAATAATCCGGACCATTCTGTAATTACCCGCAACAAGCCAGTTTCTAACCTCACTTTTCTTGGAATAACAAAAACAGACAGTTGTAAATTGTCACAATATTCTAATGAGCAGAAATGTTTCTTCTTCATTCTCCATTCAGAGTCTGTTCTATTGAGCCCGTCTTTGTGTTTCAGGTCGTACTCTTGGATCGGGAGCCTTTGGCAGGGTGGTTGAAGCAACTGCGTATGGTCTCACCCATTCCCAATCCAGCACAAAGGTGGCAGTGAAAATGCTGAAATGTAAGACATATGACGTGAAAGCGCTATGTGTACTTTTGTGAACAATGTAGAGTCCCCTGTGAAGCTGTCAAATATTGTGACACCAGTGCCATATTCCTGTGAGAGACGCATCAAGCTGAGCTGTAGTTGGTTTGCCAGAAGGGTTTGAGTTTCAGCCAATGGGGCATTGAGCAGCTTGGCATGGACGTAGGGTCTCCTGGTCTCAGTGTGTTTTGTTCTCCTGTTCTCATACCTACCTCACATGGCCCTGGGTTTATCTCTCCCTCTGACACTGTTTCAAATTCCCTTCCACAAACTCCGTACACATGTACAGCAAAGCATTATACCATTACAGTTACATACACTATATGGACAAAAGTATTTGGACAATTCAGTGAAATACTGATGTTTATGTCTAAAATTGACATGAACAGGACATCTTACCAGCTGCAGCCATGATGTGTAATTTTGTCCATATAGTTCATAAACAACAATATTTCCTTAAAGTTTAATGGGAAATTTTTCTTCCTAACTGAGATGTGAAGAAAGTAGATGCTTAGTTGTGGGAGAAAATTATTATTTACAGTCAGAGCATGAAAAATATTTTAGGAATTTAGAGGTAGAACATTTAAAATCATAGTCATGGATAACAAAAAAAAAAAAATCAGTGTTGAGAGAAATGAAGTAATAACCATCTCTGAGGCATTTTGGAAGCAAAGATAACAATTTAAACAAAACTAAACAATGCAATGCAATGATATTTATCATAATAGATAATATAAAACTATTATGACATTTGTCATTATTGTTCTGTAGTTAGAAAAAAAACCCCACCTGAATTCAATGTGTCCCAATACTTTTGTCCACATAGTGTACATATAAATACATTAATGAGCATTACAAAAGAATATTTTTATGTAATGCATCATTTATATCATCATCTTTCTGTCTCCCTGCTTGTTTCTACACAGCTACAGCCAGGAGGAGTGAAACTCAGGCCTTAATGTCAGAGCTGAAGATCATGAGTCACCTCGGGCCTCACCTCAACATTGTCAACTTGCTCGGAGCCTGCACTAAACATGGTGAGCATCACAGAAAGGCTCAGTGGTACATGTAATACTGTGTTAAAGTATAACAGCCATCAGAGATACAAGGATAAAGGCACAGAAAGATGCTATCATTATCGAGACATCTAACAGGGGGTGTCCTCTTTAATTCTTCAGTCACATTTCTCCAGCTTTGAGCTAGACTTAAAATAAATTTCTCCACTAAAATGAAGAAACAGACTTCCTTTCATGCAATCAAATGATTTCTGACCGCTCACAGGAAATAATGTCTGTGGTATCTGATCTAAAAACTGCACATATAAAACCATGATTTAGCAGAAGAAACAGCTCTGAAATCATTTTTTTAATGTTCTTAGATCAGGTATTTCCCATATTTTCTATTCATATTTACACTTAACATGTCTTTAATCCTTTTTTTCAGACGATATGAAAGTTTTGGCATTCACTTTCTGATTTTTTATTCCAGGTTTCAATCAAAACATGTCAGATGTTTCTAATGGTTTTTGCCGCTTTTTGTCGTGGGGTTTTGTCATGTTTTTTGAGGCTGTGCACATATTTTCTATATTTTCTTGTTGTATCTGATGAAAAGAGACAGAGAAATAAATATGCATGTTCATTTCAACGCTTTAAAAATAACAAATCTAAAGGCCACCTAAACCTTCTGTTTTCAATGTCTTTTTAAAAACAATACTTTAATTCTTAACACTTCATCAGATTATACATTTCTGCTGTTATCAGACACAATCACATACGACACAAACCATGTGTTGTAATATTAACATAGATATTAACATAGATTCAATCTAGTTTCACATGGACTTTTTTAAGACAGCAATACTTCAGCCAATAATCTTCATATAAGCATATTAGTAATACATAATATGCACCATGTAATAGGCAAACCATGTTTATTTATATAACACATTTCATACACATGGCAATACTGTACATAAATGAACATCCTATGGAAGTAAACAAAGATTATACAATAAATGTTAGAGGAATTATGAAATATGCAATTCAAAGAAGTAAAAAAGTAAAGAGTATACAAAATAATAGTAAAAGTAATTAAAAGTACATTGCTCCAAAATTACACCATTAAAGTCTTACAGTGCAATAATAACAGTTTTAGACCTCAGTATATAGTAATAGTTGATTATTTTAAATAGCTAAAATTGTGTTCTTTAAGGTTCATTAAGTACATTGTCTACTTTGGAATGTCTTTGGTGAATAACTGAATTTCCATTTTTTTCTCTCTCATTCACCAATTAGGCCCTCTGTACCTGGTCACAGAGTACTGTCGCTATGGCGACCTGGTGGACTACCTGCACAGGAACAAGCACACCTTCCTGCAGTATTATGCCGAGAAGAACCAAGATGATGGCTGCCTCATTTCTGGAGGAAGCACTCCTCTCAGCCAGAGGAAGGGGTGAGGAAGAGAGAAAAAAAAATCCACCAAATCTCCATCAGAGCTGCATACAATAAGGGGGATTTCATAATTAAGACATCCGTCACATCACATTCCAAGAGGAAGCCACAGATGTCCGCTCATCCACAAAGTGTCATATGCTGAACAACCATGGAGAAATCTGCATTTGGATCAGATAACTGAATTGTATTTCACATTTTATGTTACCTCTTCAGCTATGTGTCTTTTGGAAGTGAGAGTGACGGCGGATACATGGACATGAGTAAAGACGAGCCCTCAGTCTATGTGCCAATGCAGGAGCAGATGGACGCCATCAAATATGCCGACATCCAGCCCTCTCCATACGAGTCCACCTACCAGCAGGACATCTATCAGGAACAAGGTGAACAAGTGTTTTTGTTTTGGTTTTCCTGAGTTGGAAATGTAAATAAGAGTGAAAAACTGAACAAACAGGAAACAAAGAGCAATGAGATACACTACTCAGCATGATCACATAAGGTCAAGTATTAAATATCAGTTTGATTTGGACACATGGTCACTAACCACGAATGTTAGAACACTGTGAAAAAAACGCTATTTTTAATCAGTAAACAAGAGACAGTTACTGCTTTAGTCTGTGTAATCAATGAATACAGTTTTCCTCTTGATCAAAGACTGAGGAGAGTACACAGGCAAATGTTAGGGCATGAAAGGGAAGAGGCTTTATTTCATCTGGTCACATGACAGCTGGGGTTCCCCCAATAAGAAACACTCATGTCTTCACTCATTAGACACCCCTCACCCTCTTCTCCTGTTTGTGGTCTCGCCTTGTGGTCATGTTTAGATGGCGGCCGACTGGACCTGGTCATCAGCGACTCTTCCCTCCTCACCTACAATGACCTTCTGGGCTTCAGCTACCAAGTGGCAAAGGGCATGGAGTTCCTTGCATCCAAAAACGTAAGATATTATAGAGAAGTAGCAAAGCAAAAAGAGAGTTTCAAGAAAGTAGAAAAGCTTCAAGGAAGTGAAGGGGAAATAATCTGGTCTAGCATCAGAAAAAGCTTCATATAACCAGTAATTAAAAAAAACAATGGTTTACATAATATCCCACTAGAGGAACAATTATAGTCCATATTTAGGAGTGAAGCTACTTGTACAGTTTCAGTTTTTCTAATTTTAAGGCCTATTATGGTCTTTATAGGTCATTATAGAGTTTATAGTTATCCAAACATTTATTATATGTATATTCTGTAAGTAATATTCGTCTTCTGTCTGCAACCCCAATTGCAAAAACATGTTGAATATTAAAATGGTATAAAAAAACAAAACAAAAACAGAATTAGATTGTTTACAGATCTCATAAGCCTATATTTTACTCACAATAGAGCATAAAAACCCAGAAAATGTACAGTTTTAGGGTTAGAGGAAAAATACCGTACTCTGAAAGAATGTTAAGACACCATTAAGTTTATTAATTCACCATTAGGTTTGTTGTTTTAACAACGTTAGGATGAGCATATTTATGGATTACATGAATTATAAATGTGATGTAACTGCATTATAAACAAGGATTACAGAAAAAAACATGAATGTTCTAGAAGCTGTATGATATGTATGCTCTGCACAGAGATGAGGGATCAAAGACAGCCCAATCTGAGGTAAAACTGAAGGAAGATTCGCATAATAAACCCCAGGATGATTTAATAAAACCTCCACAGAGTCAATCCAAGAGAGTTCAAGATGTACTGAATGCAAACAGAGGTTACATTAAATACTGACATTACCTGGAGAATCCTTTTACATTTGATTTTTATGCACATTTCAATACTTTTTCTTAACAAAGTGACTGAGAAATAAAAATGTAAACCCATTAAAACCCTAATAAGAACAAACCTAACAGTGACCTGAGACTTTTTCACAGTACTATATAAGTTAATTATGATGGAAGCAATTTAATGATGTGAGTTTTTTTTTAATGTTCTACTGTGGTTGTGAAATTTGCAAACGGTTGCATTCTGTTTTTATTCACATTTTACACAGTGTCTCAACTTTTTATGGCATTGGAGTTGTACTACGAGGGTATTAGGACATTTCCCTGGGGATATTTTACCTCAGGCCTCTTGATTCAGACTTTTATTGACTGGATGGTGTGATTTATTTCTTTTCACGTCACCACAGTGCGTCCATCGTGACCTGGCTGCCAGAAACGTGCTCATCTGTGAAGGCAAACTGGTGAAGATTTGTGACTTCGGCCTGGCCAGAGACATCATGCATGACTCCAACTACATCTCTAAAGGCAGCGTGAGTGGAGGTTCTTGCACATATCAATGGTATCAAAAAAAAAAAAAAGAGAGACTGTGCTAGAGGGATGTGGGAAATGTTCTAATTCTACTCACACTGTTTCTAAACTAGACATTTAGTTTCTCACATGAGTTTATTTTCTGTTTTCTCTTCATTCAGACCTTCCTGCCCCTGAAGTGGATGGCACCTGAGAGCATTTTCCATAATTTGTACACCACCTTAAGTGATGTGTGGTCATACGGCATTCTTCTTTGGGAGATTTTCACACTAGGTCAGTCATTCTTACACACACATACAACACATACCTTAAAAACACTGCTAACTGCTCTAATTGATTTATTTAGGTTTGGGGTATTTTCTGCAATGGTTTCCAATCCCTGTGATTCACTGACATACAACTGACTCCAACCTAAACCCTTTAAGACCTACAACTATTTTTGTGGTGACTTCTAAATGAACTTTTCTCTTCATTTGACATTTCCTAACTGATTTATCACCATCTACTATAGTTTTATCAAAACTCTACCTTCAGCATTTTTTCAGTGAAAATCAGGTATATTCCTATATTCAATTTATTCGTCATATACAGTACACTGTTACACATAAAGCTGGAATAAAACATTTTTCCTCTTTTCATGAAATGCTTGTGACAATGTGATTCATTCTCACTTGATAAAATGTAACTGGGGCTCAGTATGTGATTATTACACCAGGTCAAAGGTGAATACCGATGTGTATAAATAGGAATAAAAAGAGGAATGTGTCTAAAAACAAAATTATTCCAACTTTATGGGCAACAGAGTGTATGATCATTAAAGCTCAGAGTAAATTTGAAGGTGATTATGTCAAAACAGAGAAAGCTGAAGAAAAAGTGATTTTTTCAGCAATATATATCATTAATTGAATGTAAAATGAAGCGCCTACAACTACTTTCATTTGTGAAACTCCATGGGTTTCATGGTGAATCAGTGTTGTAGTACATGGCAGTGTTTTCATGTTCACTATGGAGCCTATGGACGTCCAAATGGATCACATCTGATGTTACTGTAAAGCTGAAAAACTGCATTTTGCCTGAATTATTTTGTTCGGAGTTTTAGACTAGTAGAAAAATCTAACCTTAACCTCAAAAAACTTGATTTAAAGTAATATCGATTGGAAAACAGAACTTGGTCATATAACTACAGTAACACAGCCACCCCCCCACCTCCCAAATTATACACACATAAAAAAGGAAGACTGCAGACATGTCAGAATGAGAACTGGGATGCACGAAAGATTAATCATCCTCCGTAGCTCATGTACGTAGCTCACGTGGATGAAACCTGCGTTTGCTTGAGCTTAATAAAGTCCTCTGTCATAAATAATACAAGGGTACCTAAAATGACTGTAGATGAATACATACAGACCTATAGAAAATGTATAATAACATATCAGAAAAGCATCACAACAACACACCAGTTTGTTTGAAGGCTCATATGAGGTCTAAACCTTATTATGCAGAGTCAAGCTTTGAAATCAGCATTTCCTTGCTATGGATATTGTGAGGGTATTGATCTTTTTTTTCCCCTAAACCCTCTTCCCACGATTTTTTGAAACTACCATGAAAACAAAGGAGACAGTTTGTTGTGTATTCAGTGTAAGCCTGTATTGTGGAAAACAAACTCACAATCAATCCTCTGTAAGGGACCAAAGATTCTCTGTTTCAATCTAACAGTCATTGGACTTTTTAGATAATTTTTCTATAAAATCTTGGGTCAAATAAACATTTATTTGCACAGCAAAGGACAAACATCTTCCATATTACCAGATATTTCTGTTCTGGGAAAATAAATAAAAGTAATTTAATAGGCCAAACTATGTAATGTGTATTTTCTGGTTATGGGGTCACACTGTGGTGGTGTAATTTGTTACACAGGAGGAACCCCTTACCCTGATTTGCCCATGAATGAGTTGTTCTACAGCGCTTTAAAGAGAGGTTACAGAATGGCCAAACCTGCCCACGCCGCTGATGAAGTGTAAGTTCCAATATGTCATTAATGTTGCCTTTTCCAATAACTCATGCTCACAGACAGAAAACCAGATTTAGATTATTTTTGTGTGTCATGTTGTAGTTACGAGATCATGAAGAAGTGCTGGGACGAGAAGTTTGAGAAAAGGCCCGAGTTCTCCTTTCTGGTTCACACTATGGGGAATATGCTGACAGAGAGCTATAAAAAGGTATTTATATATCCTCACAGCCTCAAGTCTAACCCAACACTTTTGTTTTGCTTCTGTGACAAACTTCCAACCTTCAAACTGTACTTTACACTGAGGTCATCTCATTTCACTCTGGCCTGTAGTAGTGGATTTGTAGTAGTGGTCACAATACAGACCATAGACTCTGTGTAGATGCTTCTACACTTTGCAGCCTCAACATCCCACTCCACTTAAAACCTTTAGTGGGATTTCATCTGAGTTTCACTGTGTGTGAAATCTGAGTGAAAAGTGTGCAGCATCACAAATATTATCATCTATATCCAGCTGTTATCTGTGGAAACTCGAAGCCTTCTACACTGAAAATCGACTTTAACGAGAGCAGGAAACATCTTGTTTTCCACAGTTAAACTTGAAATGAGCAGAATTTAAATATTCAGAGATCACAGAGTACACTGTGTCCCGTGAAATTGGTGTAATTTTGTTTTCAGACACAATTCTCTTTTTATTCCTATTTATACACATCAGTAATGATCCTTGACTGGGAGCAATAATCACATACTGAGTCCCAGTTACACTTTATCTATTAAGAATAAATCATGTTGTCACAATCATTTCATGAGAAGAGATAAAAAAATGTTTTATTCCATCTTTATGGGCAACAGTTTATTAAAGCATTATTTGTGCAAAGAACACCACAACATTATTTTTTTGAATCTACTACAAATCTTTAGGATGTTCAGTGTTTCAATAGAAAGTTTAGTAATCCATTGTATCCATGATTGGCTCTAGTACAAATGCTGACATTTGATTGGCTCTTTGGCAATAGACAAACCGATGTTCGTGCCACAGTACTGCAGTAGCCATTGCCTTAAAATAAACAAATCACGTTTATGTCCATCGAAGCCGACCAAGGCACTACTCAAATAACCACACCTTTGCCTCCTGCAAACAGCGATATGGTCAAGTGAATGACAACTTCATGAAGAGTGACCACCCTGCAGTTGCCCGCACCAAACCCAGACTCTCCTCACCGTTCCCGATTCCCAGCCAGACATTGGGATCCCCCGGGAGCCCCTCCTTCCCCCAGGACCCTTACAACCAGAGCCAGGAGGCAGACACACAGGAAGTCATACCATCATACAACGAGTACATCATTCCAATCCCAGACCCCAAACCGGAGGAAGATTTTACCGACACAGACGTCCCATCTGACAGCCCTGCGAGGTACGTGGTCTCTGGAAAGATGCTGCACATGTGCCAAATGCTGGGGTTGCATGAAAGATGAGGATGTGTGGGGGTTTTTTTTTTTTTGCACCACACACCCACTCATCCAGATGTTGAGTTGAGACAATAGCTCCATTATGGAACTAGAGACATGTAGCATGTTTTAAAGGCCTTTTTACAACACTTTCAGGCATTTACATCTCAGGCTCATCTAAAGTTAAAGAAATGTTAATAATAATTAGTTTTATTCATAATGTAGTTGCATGTTTCTGTTTAACGGCAGGTCTTGAACTTGGCACTGGTCAAAAGTTTACAAAAACCTTTAGCCGTGTTTAAGTTTGAGGTCTTTGGACTGTGATGGCCCAGGAGTGCTGAGTGATACGTCAGTCTGCATAACGTTAAAAATAAAATAATAAATATCCAGCATGGGAGCCAAACCGATGAAGACATGATATAAGAGGCAGCTCTTCATTTTTCTTTTGGGGTTATGGTCTTTCAACCTAAAATAATTGTGCTGGTTATAGTTATTTCTGTTTTTCCACTTTTACACCAAAACCCCAAATGCTGATTTTTTCAGTACTGATTAAAACAGAACCATGAGATCAATTTGGCAGTAACTTACAGCATGTTATCTCAGTAAACTCCACTTCAACAAATATACAGGAAGCACTCAGCATTTAGACTGAGCTGACATTAGACAGACTGGCTTTGCACATTTATTGTTAAGCAGACAACAGATATAAATGCTGTAAATGCTTTGATAATACTTGACTATAGAGGGATGCTTTTTTCATCCTATAAAATACAGAATACAAAAGGAGAAGGACGCCTAATTTCTGCATTTGCTCTCAAAATGGATGTGTGGTGTCAGCCTCAGCTAAAAATATGCCTTTTTCTGAAGGGGAGGTCAAAAAAGGAAGATGCCAGGATCAGAGGCTTACAAATATAAGGGGTGGTGTGTTGTTCTGTGACTCATCCGTGACTGACCTGTAAAGCTGTACTGTCCTTTTCTACCTCCAGCTCAGTGGCTCTGGAGGAGGAGACTGACTCCATGTCCCAGGACACGGCTGAAACCTTACCGGAGGAGGACCGGCTGGAGGACACCAGCGAGAGAGATGCTCTGCTGGGTTCCTCCGGCACGCCCGAGGTAGAAGACAGCTTCCTGTAGCCACGCACACAAACCCTGGGAAAATGAGCCCTTTTCTGGGAAATCTTTTTCAAAAATGCCTGAAAAAGGGAAACATGATTAAACTAGAATGTAGCAACTGAGACTCAGAAAGCAGTCGTTGTATCTCCACTAAGCACTCCAACGCCTTCTCCCTTTTATTTCAGAATTCACATCCCGCTTAGTGCCTCCAAAAACTGCAAAATGCATTCTAAAAATCATCCTGATGCATCATCCAGTTCTTACCGGACATTTGCCTTAAATACGGTACAATCCTCACACTGTTACATCATATTTACAGTAACTAAATATTTAGAGCCCTTACAATCCATGTGCTTTATTATTTAGGCAAATTTAGGTACATTTATGTTTTTTATTTCCACATCTTCCTATAATGGAAAAAAAAGTGTTCACAACCACTGGAAACATTGCAAAAGTACGTGATTTACACATGTTTTTGTTATTAAGAGCAGTAGAGTCAACACTAATACTCACTGTAGTCAGATATTTTTATTTCTGTTTGTTCATATTTTTGTATTATTACCAGGACATGGGATACAGACAGATTCTACATGCACTGTTTGAATATGAAAATATACTTTTTGTAATTCCTTTAGTTATATACCCTGTTACCAGACATTTCCAGCTTCCAGTTTATTGTAAGAATTATATGAAATGTAAATGTCATTTGTGAATTTTGCATATTGTTTTCTATAGGTTAAATTCATAGCTGTGTGCCAGACTTGCACTTTATTTAGAAAAAATATATATTCATATGCAGTACGTGTTTTTGGGATGTTGAAGATCAGCTCAAAATCATTAACTTTAACATGTTTCACAATTATTTTAGTGAATATTGATGTATTTTGTCTGATGACGTGTCACTCAAGTGAAAATGATAAATACAGCGTATCACTGCCTTAGCACAGAAAAGTACAGATGAGTGCCTCTGAATCAACTGAACAGAACAGGATGGGTTTCTATTTTGCAGCTAGTGTTGTTTATTGACATGAAGGGCTACTGTTCTCACAAAAACAATATAGCCATATGTGTACATATACATAACATGACGCTTTTAGTCCTGTTGCATTTATAACATTTCATTTACACAGTCTCTACTTCTAATACTTCACCACAATTAAAGCAGCACATTGCAATTTTCTGTAGCATCAGTTTCAAATGCACCAGTTCACTGTATCACACGCTACGGTACCAAAGCTCTTCTTAATGTTTACAGATGTATTTTTTATATGTGTCCTTTCTATGTTGTAATTGTGACAATAAATGTGTATTATCATACATCAATGCTGCCTTGTTTTACTCTGTCCTCTGGTAAAACAGCGACAAAAAGTACTCAAACATAATAAATTCAGCAGACTGTATCAGAGAAATCTTTACGGTTTTGTGCAAGAAGTTACTTTTATGATCTTGCGTAGGACAGATTTTATCTGCCTTTTCTGTCTTAAAGCATTTTCATATCACAGTATGTGATGAAGGCCTCGTCACTGCACAAAGGTGGCACCTGGTAAAGCTGGCACTCAGTCTCTCATACAGGCCCGGTTCAATACTCATACTTGCCCACTGTTTCCGTGGTGAGCGCATGCACCACATTGGACTAATGTATAAACATCATACACATCTCCTACAGAAGTACAAAATAATCACACTACACACCAGTCCCGTTATCTCCAGATTATCTTTAATCA
>JAPQRQ010000002.1:22856438-22870856 GCA_037367365.1 Apogon talboti
GGCTAACTCATTATGTGCGACTCCAGGGGTTAGGGTTAGGCCCTTCATTTATTTTTCCTGACTGCGTCAAAGAGAATCCAACGTTTTTGTGCTGTTACCCCCCCCGCCACACACACACACACACACACACACACGCACACGCACCCACACACCCACACACACACACACACCCACACACACACACACACACCCCAGCTGGGCTCTTCCCCAGTTAGAAAAGTCTGCAGCCAAGGTTCAGCAGTGATAGCGGTGATTAGTCTCACCTCCACGGATGTCCGGAGAGAATTGAGCCTTTCTGTGGCAAATTGGCACTGGCTCATTAATTTGAGTGTGATGTGTTGATCCGCCTCCCTACACACTGTTCCCTCCACCCTCCACTTGCTCCCTCAAAGATTTCATGTTTGCTGGTGACTTCTGTGGTTGAGAGACTGTAAACAAGCAGAAGGGAGAAGAAGGGCAGAGGAAAACACGAAGGGGGAAAGGGACTCTTATGTCAGTTTTGGATGCTGGAAACATCCAACTGTGGGACATTTTAAGACACTGGTAAACTGAGGACATCTGCAGGTAAGTGAGCTGGAAAAACAGGGGTCCATCAGGATTATTCTTTTGAATGTTGAAATGCAAAGTTAATTTACTACAATTTGTTAAAAGTCTTATGATGTAGTCTTATGATCCTCTGTGTTTTTCTGTTTCCTAATATTGATTCCACTACAACAACATGGGCATGGTAACGCTATGAACAGCCGCTGATTTTATATTTAGGGACAAAGCTGCTCTGGCCAGTCAGAAAGGAGAAGTAGTAAGAAGAGCAATGGATAATAGCACAACTGCTGAGATGGATTTCTCATTTGTGTCTCATGAGGTAGAGATCAGAAGGAGAGCTTGTTTTTGTGCATAAAATCTGCAGGATCAGAGGTGATCCAGGATGCAGTCCTTCCTCACTCTGATGCTTTGGATTGTGGCCTCAGCTGCTTCAGGTAACACCCATCAAACACTTTTGACAGCTACTGTTACATAAATATGAGCTGAACAGAAAATAATACAATACAAGTCAGAGATAAACACTAAGTATAGTGAAAATAATTAAAAATATACAGTGTTTGGATGGAGTCAATATATATCTTTGTAACAGCTCTTTATAATTTGTACATTTTAGACACAAAGCTATGAATAAAAACAGTCTAATCCTATAGTGCAGTAATGCTCCCTATATTTGTTACACAACAGCCATCCAATCATTTATGTAATGCTAAGCAAATATGTGTTTATGCAACTTCTGGGGTTTGATGCTGTGGTGGTTTTATTGTACATTTTGTGGAGTAATCTCACGGTCAGTTCAGTGCAAAGGAGCTTCATGACTCTCATCTGAAATCTCACCCTCTGTTGTTTCTATCTGCTGCATCATGAGTTGTTTTGAGACACTCTTGTGATTCTTTCTTCCTTTTTACACTTTGACTCGGCTCCAAACACCTCATACGTATCACCCGCCGGCCATCTAATTGCAATTTCATGTATTTACATTTGCGAACATAACATCTGTTATTGTTTGGTTTATTAATAGTGGAATGAATTAGGTTTGCTTTCTGGTGAATTACAGGATGGAATGTAATTGGGGTAATTTTTGGGTTGGATGAATAGTTCATTGAGAGGAGGCATTGGGAAAGGGCAGCTTTTGATTGTGGTTCTTAATATGTACAAAATAAAGTGCTGATTGACTTGAAACTACATTTCATTTCTAGTCTTGTGTTAATAAAAAAAAACTGCTGAACATGGAATCTCAGTTCTGCTTCAGGTTCAGAACACACTGTCTGAACATCGAAAACCTTTATAACCCTAATCGAAAAACCCATAGAAACAGAAAGCTGCAGTGTCAATGATACTTTAAAGAAGTCCTAAACAAACTTGAGATTCGCTAGGCTTTAGATTTCTAAAATAGTCAGAAACAACTGTTCCCCATTATCAAAAAACATCTCTTCATTTCCTTAAGAAGAAACAGTTCATATCTCAAAAGTGGGACAAAAACCCTTTAAGTATAACATTTTAAAAGATACAGTTCATTCCCTCATTTCAATTATGGGGTAACAGTGTTTAGAGTAAGCAAGTATAGCAAGGAGCTAAAAAGCAGAATGCAGATGGATTATTCAGATCCAGGTCTTCAATCGGTTTTCCTCAATTCAATGAATGGCCACTAAACTCAATCTAAATCCTGGACTACATGAGTGAAACTATAATAACTGAACCTAAACTTTTCAAGAAACAACTACTGAAAGAAATGCAGAAAATCTTTTTGGATCTTTTAACACAACATTGTACTTTCAGTCAATTAACACATGAATTCATATGTTTATTCCATCTCAGTGCAATGGAGGCGTCCGGTGATTAAGTTTAACTCCAAAGTGCTGATGACTCCTGAGGTGGTGGTTAAGTCTGGGACGCCTCTGGATCTGAGGTGTGAGGGTGATGGGCCAGTGAACTGGCGGCCAAGGCTCGCCAAACACAGACGGTACATATCTAAAGCCAACGGGAACATCCGCTCTTTAAAGGTGGAGCGTCCTTCTGCAGAGTTCACCGGGACGTACAACTGTTACTACACCTCTGGACAACATCAGCAGGAACTGACCTCCTCAGTGCATGTGTATGTGAAAGGTGAGTCTGAGTCCTGCTGCTCTGTTTGCACAAATGTAGGACTCCACTTTCTTATCTTTAAATGGAGATGCTTGGCTATGAATGATCTTTAGATTCAGTGGAACTCACACTGATTCTCCTCAGTATCACATGTTTTAATATCTTCTTTCTACACGGTTTTCTTACTTCACCAGATCCAAATCGAGTTTTCTGGACCAGCAGCACATCTCTACGGGTGGTAAAAAAGGAGGGCGAAGACTTCATGCTGCCCTGTTTGCTGACAGACCCAGAAGCCACAGACCTGGGCCTCCGCATGGACAATGGTACCAGTATCCCCCCAGGGATGAACTTCACCGTTTACCGGCACCGTGGGATTCTCATCCAGAGCCTCCACCCCAATTTCAATGCTGACTACGTCTGCACCGCCAAAGTCAAGGGCCTGGAGAAGACATCCAAGGCCTTTTCCATCAACGTCATTCAGAGTGAGACCACTTGACTCTTAGGAATAAAAGTTTTTACAGAGTAATATAGGGTGAAACATGCTCCCAGTTTAACACTCGTGTATGATTGTCTCCTGCTTTAGAACTTCGTTTCCCTCCATATGTCTTCCTGGAGACTGATGAATATGTGCGCATTGTTGGAGAGGAACTCAAGATCCGCTGCACGACACATAATCCCAACTTCAACTACAATGTCACATGGAAATACACCACCAAATCGGTCAGCACCAGAACATCTAGAGCTACTTTTCACAGTGGTATATCCTCTTTAGACCCAGTCATGCATTTTTGTCCTCTGTAGGGGAGAGTCTAGCAGGTTTTACTTACAAAAATGCTGTCCCCTGCAAAGGACATTCCATAAAAAAAATACAAAATGTATCGGAAAAAATTGTTGCATTATGCTAAAAAAGCCCAAACTTTTACTTTCCTGGGTCTTAGTAGTTGTAGATATAGTGGTATACTCTTCATAGTTCTGTGCAAACTTTCCACACTCATGACTTTAACTAGTATGTTTTTTTTTTTTTTTTCCAGAAGCCAATAATTGAGGAGAGGGTTCGCTCTAGTGGGGAGAATCGCCTGGACATAGAGAGCATACTGACCATTTCAGCTGTGGACCCCACAGACACCGGGAACATTTCCTGTGTGGGCACCAACGAAGCAGGGGTGAACAGTTCAACCACATATCTGCTGGTTGTAGGTAAGAACCAGATACAGTAATACCACCACCATGACTCCTTAGGATTGGACGCTGTGCAGATGTTTCTCTTCATCCTTGTGAACAGATAAACCCTACATCAGGCTGCTGCCTCAGCTCTCCCCTAAACTGGCCCACAAGGGTTTGTCGGTTGAGGTGAACGAAGGGGAAGATCTTGAGCTGAGCGTGCTCATTGAGGCGTACCCCCACATCACTGAGCATAAATGGTACACCCCGACATCTCCCAAAACTTCGACACAGGACCACAAGTTCATCCGATACAACAACAGGTACAGCACCAGAGCTTGTAACTAACAGCAAGTGAACGTTCCATCTGTACATATCTTTGTATCTTATATTGAGGAAACTGCAAAGGCTACACTTAAAAGACAAACAACAAGTGTACTACAGGAAGGAGAAGCTACTCTGGATTTGGAATATGCAGCATTTGCATTTTGGGTGAATCTGACAGGAGCATTAAGGTCATTATATCCCCTCAGGTCATGAAACTTCTGCTAGAAGGAAGAGTTCTTGTTTTATTTTCTTGACGAACATGGAGATGATACATAGGAACCGTCTGAATTGAAACCGCAACATTAGTCACTTCCAGTTTTGGAGATATTTCTCTTTTTAAAATCATGTTTTTTTTCCCCCAGTTTAAGGAAGTATTTTTTTCCCCCTTAGATACCATGCTAGTCTGCAGCTGAAAAGAATGAATGCCCAGGAGCAGGGCCAGTACACTTTCTATGCCAAGAGTGACTTGACCAATGCGTCCATCACATTTCAAGTCCAAATGTATCGTAAGTGACAGATTCAACTCTTCTAAAAGCAGTAAACATACTAATAGCGTCACATCGTTGGATGAATAAGTTCTCAAGCTAAGCACAGCCTTTATGTAACTTCCAAATTCCTTTTATGTCACTGGCAGAGCGGCCCGTTGCAGTAGTGAGATGGGAAAACGTAACCACACTCACCTGCACGTCTTTTGGGTACCCGGCTCCCAGGATCATCTGGTACCAGTGCTTTGGAATCAGACCCACGTACGTATTGCCAACAGTGAAGTGAAAATATTTCTCTGATGTTTGGTGCTTTGCTTTAACTGTGCATGTGGTGCACTTGAGCAGGTGCAAGGAAAACAACACAGGCATGCAGATGGCCATCCCACTCCAGGCTCCCACAGTGGAGGTCCAGAGGGAGGAGTACGGGGCCGTGGAGGTGGAGAGTGTTCTCACTGTGGGGCCTTCGAGCCGGAGGATGACAGTCGAGTGTGTGGCGTTTAACCTCGTTGGCGTCAGCAGTGACACTTTTGCCATGGAGGTGTCTGGTGAGATCATTTGATTATTGGTTCATTAAAGATGTGATGGCAGATGTCTGCAACACCTCAGCATAATGATTCATCCTCTCTTTGTTTTATTTTAATGAGCTGATTAATAAACAAAATTTCCCCCGGGATCAATAAAGTCCATCTGTATCTGTTGTGGTACTTATCACTGTATAGCTGTAGTCACATGGACGGTGCTCAAGATTAAATCTAATGTTTTGCTCATCTGTCCATGGTCAGATATCATCTGAAGCAGGCTGAATGTTATGAAACTGTATGACTGTGTTAATATAAAACTAAACACAGGTCCACATCATTGCATATGTTTGGTGGAATAGGAAGCATCAGTCAGTCAAAATGCGTGTCATTTATGTTAATATTTACTTTCGTCTGTTTGGACAGACAAACTCTTTACTTCCACTCTGACTGGAGCAGCGGGCGTCTTGGTCATTCTCCTTGTACTGTTGGTTTTTCTGTTTTACAAATATAAGCAGGTAAGTTATTTACATGTGAAAAACTAAATACTGATGAGGCTTTTAAATATTTAGAAATACAGGTCACGTACATATTGTGTTTGTGTTGATTTGGTGTAATTTTCTCCACCTTTCATTTTCAGAAACCAAGATACGAGATCCGTTGGAAGATCATTGAAGCAAGAGATGGGAACAATTACACCTTCATTGACCCCACTCAGCTGCTGTACAATAAGAAGTGGGAATTTCCACGGGACAAGCTCAAACTAGGTTTGAACCATCTTTACTTCCACCATACACAGTATGTGACTGACTATGCACAGATTTTTATTACATTTTGGAGCAGATCCATAGTAGGAGGCAAATACTGGAATAGTTTTTTACTGTCTTTAACACTGAAGAGTGGTCACCAAGGAAACCAAAAGGAAAATTAGAGTTAAGACATTTGTTACCATAGTTATAGTCATTTTAACTACCAGTGGCACCAACTGAGGAAGAGGATTTGTGGTCTGTTTAATAATATTATGTCCTCCTTGTTTTCCAGTTATCTTATGTTTAATGCAGCAGAAAAATGTTATAGGTTGAATTAAAGCTTAGAAATTAATATTATGTTTCAGATCACACTCTTAACCATTTATGATTTTATTTTCTGAGCAGGAAAGATCCTCGGTGCTGGTGCTTTTGGAAAGGTTGTTGAGGCCACGGCATACGGTCTGGGAAAGGAGGACACTGTGATGCGTGTGGCTGTGAAAATGTTAAAAGGTGAATACAGCTACAACTTAACAGAGAACTGTGCATACAAACCAGAAAATGCTCCACATAACGTGAAAAATGTGTCTCATATGGCCTCCTTAAAGAATCCTAAAACACAGTCACATGATCAGATGATATTATGGTAAATATATGATGTGAACTTGTGCAGTCAGTGCCCATTCGGAGGAGAGGGAAGCTCTGATGTCTGAACTGAAGATCTTGAGTCACCTTGGACACCACACCAACATTGTCAATCTACTTGGAGCCTGTACATATGGAGGTGGGAGAGAAAAGTCCAAAAGAGGATTGGAGAATCGAATTAAACCGAGTAGTAAACATGTAATTCTTTGATTAATGATGTGTTTCCTCAGGGCCGGTGCTTGTGATCACAGAGTACTGCAGTCTCGGCGACCTCCTGAACTTCCTTCGGCAGAAAGCAGAGACATTTGTCAGTTTTGTCATGAACATCCCTGAAATAATGGAGAATGACTACAAGAACATCTGCATTCAGAAGCAGTTCATTAGAAGGTACTTGCAGGTTTCTGAAGACAGTAGCTTTGGACTTTTGCAGTAGTCCATCACATCCCTGTCTGTTTCCTTTCTCTCCAATAGTGACAGTGGCATCTCCAGTGCATCCTCCAGCAGCTACTTAGAGATGAGACCCAGCCATCTGCCAAACACACAGACGCCTCAAGGTGAAACACTTCCCCACGTCATAGAACTTCAATCTATACTGAAACACGCAGTCAGCATGCTGATCATAAGGCTATATAATTTCTGACTTATTGACTTCCATCCCCTCCTTCTTGCTTAGACCCACTGTGTGAGGAGAATGGAGACTGGCTGCTCGACATTGATGATTTGCTAAGGTTTTCCTACCAGGTGGCTCAAGGCTTGGAGTTCCTTGCTGCTAAAAATGTGAGTATTACCACAGAATGGATGGAAGTTTAACTATCAAAAATGGAAAAACTGCAGATTTTCTGTTCCTAAAAAAAGGGTATTACCCAGTTATAGAACAAAATCACCACTGTTTTTAAAAAGCAGCTTTTGTGTGGAAAAAGTATGAAGTTAGATTAATTAAGGGTATAAAATCTGTGGTGCCCATCTGTGATGGGTATTTTTCAGTGCATTCTTTATATTCTGTGGCATCAGACTTGTGTATGACCATAAATACTGTCAGACATCATGTTCAGTTCTAATTGATTATTGGTCTTTGCATGTGTGTGTCCAGTGTATTCACAGAGATGTGGCTGCCAGGAACGTCCTCTTGACTGACCACAGAGTGGCCAAGATTTGTGACTTTGGTCTGGCACGTGACATCATGAACGACTCCAACTACGTAGTGAAGGGAAATGTAAGAACCTCACTACATGAGATTAGATTACATTAGAATACAGACAGAAATAAAACACCTATTGATGTGATGTTTTGCTTGAAGGCACGTCTGCCGGTTAAGTGGATGGCTCCAGAGAGTATCTTTGACTGTGTCTACACTGTTCAGAGTGATGTCTGGTCCTACGGCATCCTTCTGTGGGAGATCTTCTCTCTAGGTCAGAGACCAGTGATTGAGGCAGATACTTCATAACATATTTGGATACTACTACTACTACTACTACTACTAATAATAATAATACATTTTTTATATTTGTTATCTTCTCTTTATGTTTCTATTGTATATGACTTATCTTATCTTCCTCTCTATCAGGTAAGAGCCCGTACCCGAGTATGGCTGTGGACACCAGGTTCTATAAGATGGTGAAGCGTGGTTACCAGATGTCCCAACCTGACTTCGCCCCATCTGAGATGTAAGCTTTAACAATAATACAGCTCCATATGACCCTGATTCCACCATATTCTGAATATAACATAATGTGCTGTGCACTTTTAATACCCCTTGGCCAAATATAATGTAAGATTTTGTTAAAAGTTACTGCCCTACAGGCCCTATATGTCAGTGTTTTTCAATAGCACACAACGCCACTGCGGCACAATATGAACTGGTCCAATAAAATGATTCGGTTACAGTGTAACCAGCACTACTGAAACAGCGCCATTCGGTTATGGCTGCAGCACACTAGGTTGAAAAACACTGCTATAGGTGACCTATTTTCAATAGGCTTCTGCTCCATGCCCAGATACCTCCACAGCATAAATTTGGTGCAGATAGCTCAATGCATTCCTCAGATAATGCGATTATGTTGTTGAAAAGACATGTCACCATTTGACCTTGAAAAAGTAGGTCAAGGTCACACATTTTCAATAGGCCTCTGCTCCATGCCAAGGTGCATCCACAGTATAAAATTGGTTCGGATATGTCAATGCATTCTTGAGATAATGAGATTATATTGTTGAATGGACAGACGACAAAACGATTACAATACCCCTTCAGCCCTAAATTGGCCGAGGGATAAAAACAGAATGTAGTGTTTTGTAAATGTCACAAACCTATATTTTATTCACAATACAACCACAGGAATGTCATTCATAGAGGAAGTGCTTTGAGCCAATCCACTTTTTCAATAAAAACATCCAAAGAATGGAATTTGCTCGCAGTAACTTTTGAATAAATCACCACTGACTGTTCTTTTACTCATCATCTCAAGTTGTAACTCATAAACATATGAATACTGAATATAACTGGACCTGCCTCCTACCATACTTAATTCATTTATTTATTGGTGCATTTTAATATATGTTTCCTGTTGTTTTATTAATGTATTAGGTTATTTGTGACATTTTCTTTCGGTTCCAGAATGTTTCTGTTTTTTTACGCTGCCGTTTAACATCTGATCAGGGACAACAGATGAAAATCACCCTGTTGATGACTGCATACTAAATAAAAGTGACTTAGGTTAAATATGAATATACTCAGCCAAAACATGACTTAAATAATTATGCAATGAGGCTAATGTTATGTTTCTGTTCATTAAAAATAACTGCCCCTATCAAATAAATCAATGTATACCTATACAATAGAAATAGAGCACAGAAAACATCAAATGAATAAATTGAGGGGAAAAAATATGATAATTTTGATTCTGATGGCAGCAACATGTCTCCAAAACAAACAAAAAAAGGTGGAAAGAAAACTTGTAATGAGGTTAATAGTCAACGTGTCTAAAAAGAGCATCATATATAGGCAGAGTCTCTCAGAAGTAAAGCTGAGCGGGGGTTGAACAGTGTCACAAATTTCCCAATATCAGATGGATCACATTTGTTTTTTTGTGAGTCCATTTGTAAAAATGCATTCGGTCTGGCCAATGTTATTACTCTACAGTGTCACATGATTATCATTTGAGTTTGCTGGAGTATCAAGTGACTGTCAGCTGGGTTTTTACAACACAGCCAAAAGTACTCATGAGCGTACCTGCTATAAAAATGACTGAGAGAACCGCAAGCAAAAGAGTCAGACCAGTGTCACTGTTGGGGTTTATATAAAAGTATCCCAGTGACAGATTAATGAACACTCTTGGCCTTAAGTTTGCCTTTAACTTACCAAACAGCACTGTTCATCACAACTGAACAAAGACTCTCTTTTTCCGCTCCAGTTATCGGCCCTATCTAACATCTGAAATAACTGACACATGAGGTCAACTAATGAAGCACTTTCATTAATCCTCATGTTAAGTGACTTACTCTGGGTTATCTCCTAACCCAAAAGTCAAAACCTAACAAACCTGAGCTCAACAAGTGGCTGATTTGAGACAATAAAGAGTGTTTTTGCTAAGTATCTCAGAGGGGCCTAACATCTGGGTCTGCTGATTTGCCATGGCTGTCTCACCACCCGGAATAACTGCACAGTGGAAGCGGAGGGGACTGAATCTGAGTCAGGTCCTAATCATCTGTTGTTCTGCTGTGAGTCAGGCCTCAGTTCTGCCTGTTAGCCACATGATCGCTGAGCTAGGAAGCCATGTAACTGCTATTTCACGGCAACAAAATGAGACTGGAGGGGCAGCGGCCCTTGTGAACAAGTCTCTCTTATAAAAGTGCGTCACAACCTCCATAACCCTTTACTTATTTGTGTCATTTGGCTTTATCAGTTCCCAGCAGCACAAAATTCACTACATAACCTAAGGTATCCTCCTGAGACCCAGGGAAGTGAAAGTTTTGGCTTGATTGGAAACAGCGTAATGCAAAAGGTTTTTAAATACTTTTTTTTTAATAGAATATTCTTTGCAGTGGAGAGCATTTTTATTTTTTCCCCCAACAGATGACAAAAATGCATAATATACATGTATTTTATGGTAAGACAAAACCTGATGCATCTACTATATGTCTGACATACTTTTTTCTCCCAGTTACATGATCATGAAGATGTGCTGGAATCTAGAACCGACAGAGCGCCCCACATTCAGCAAGATCAGCCAGATGATAGAAAGACTACTGGGTGAGCAGCCCGAGCAGGAGCAGGTGAGTGCTGTGGTCCGCTTTGACCAAAAACTGTCCTGGCACATGTGACACATAAGCCAAGGTGTCCTCAGGAAACCCTCTTTTCCACTTGATTCACCTAAAGACACAGCCTATTTAGCTGTGGTGTCAAACCAATTAAATGAATTGGAGCTTTATTTTTAGGTCAAATCTTATTTG
Organism: Apogon talboti; assembly: GCA_037367365.1. Classification (NCBI taxonomy): domain Eukaryota; kingdom Metazoa; phylum Chordata; class Actinopteri; order Kurtiformes; family Apogonidae; genus Apogon; species Apogon talboti. Next base: position 22,867,392 of record JAPQRQ010000002.1, read on the forward strand.
TTTGCTGATCCTGAAATGCACATTTAAAAAAAATTTAAAAAGCAGTACAAACACATCTTTTACTGCTTATTGATTTAACAATTAATGATGATAGACATATATTGGCTGAATGTGAGAATTCTTTCATTGTTACATTTAAATAAGGCAATAATTTTTTCTTTCTTGATGATCCACACCTCTCCACAGCTAATTTACCAGAATGTGCAGCAGCAGGTCACAGTGGGTGAAGTGTGTGTCGAGCCCAAATGCTGCGACGGCCCCTGTGACCTGTCTTGTGACCACGAGGAAGAGGAGCAGCCCCTAATGAAGACCAACAACTACCAGTTTTGCTGAAATTCCTCATTACCAATCGATCAACCAATCAATCAGCTTTTCATCCACATGCATCTGGAGAGCAGTAGTTGGTGAACTGAACCACAGCTTGTTCCACGGCCAGACAGTTGCAGAGAGTCGCCTTCACAGCTATTTTTTGCCTGTCACGCCTGTTTGCCAGACAGACTGCAGCTGCAGCAAGCATGTGACTCGCTTCTTTGGAGACCATGACTAGAAATCGACATGTCTAGCACCGACTGCAGACATGAAAGGAACAAATATGTCAACACACCACATAAGCATCTAGAGCTTATCCTAAAGTCTGCATGGACTTGTTGTTTTTCACTCCTTCTATCACACATATTTAGAGCAGGAGAATTTATTTGATTTATGTTCTCATGGGACTTGTATAGTATCAGATATTGTTTGTTAGTGTTTTATATTATGCTCACTTGTCATGTTTTTGTGGATTGTGTCAGCAGGTTCACTTCCTTTTCAACCCTTTAATGCATTTATTGTTTCTCACAGGAAGAAACTCAAATGATGGTCTGCATGAGCTGACTTTGTGTTATGTTTTCTTCACCAATCACCTTTATGGAATGTCTATACAGTGTGAAAGCAGTGCAAGTGTTTTTCCCTGGTTTTAATGTGGTAAATCAACTGTGGAGGAGGCAAAGAATGGCCACGTTGTTTTCCTCTCTGTGCTTTGGTCACAGCTATATTTACTTGTGACACACTTACAGTAACTGTCGATGTTAGCAACATGTGATTGTTCCACTTCAGTCTAATTAATTTACCAGTGTTCAGTGTGATTTAGGAGCCGGGAATACAACTGCTCTGTTCAGGGAAATCTGTGGATCCGTCATGGATCAGATGAACAATGTTTCATGTCTGATAATGTGAAAGTTATTTTATTTATATTTTTTTTTGCGTGTCACAACTTGATCTTCTCATTATCTTGTAGAATTAGCTAAATGTTAGGATGTAAATGTCAGTCAGCTTACACTGCCAACTATATATGAGGATGTCGCAATAACAGATAAGCTATAAATAGACTCTAACCTGTGTGACTTCAGGAGTTTTATATGTGCTTGCATCTGAATGAAATATCCAATAATGTATATATGGCAAGATGGAAATCCAGAATTATCTTTATTTTTGCAGAGACATTGTGGGGTAGATAATAGTACATCAATTTCTCACATTTGTGGGGTTTTTTTTTGTTCAAATGAGACAATGTCAAAACTGCACATAAATTCACTAAAAAGAGGTGTGAATAAAACTATCACTGAAATTCACGTTCAATGTAGCGATTATCTTTAATACTGAAATATGAAGCATGCCTCAAATATGAATAAATGGTTAATTTGGGGAAGACAGAAAACCTCTTGTCTCCTCACTTCCTATTTTTTCTTGGATAAGGTCCGATCTTCGTTTCCTGTGGAACGTTTCCCACATTGTCAACATTGCACAACTCTGAAAGCTTTGTAAGGAAGTATTCATTCCACCGCTGAGACGACTAAATGAGGTACTACTACTTTCAGACACTTGCTTCAGCTATTTAAGGTGCTGGTTATCCTGTAGGTTTGTACAACGGTCTTTGTCCTATTGTCCATGAAGAGTCTTCCACAAATATATCATTTGTTTCCTGTTTGTTCAAGAGAGATAATTTTGTTAATTTAATAAGTCAATAAACAATAACACAAATCCTCATGGGCTTCATTCTGTCTTTATCACAGACGACTCAAGTCCACTCTGCAGCAATGACTTAAAGAATGACTGAAATGTTTGTTTTACTGCTCTGATCATCAGTATTCTTTATGAGATAATTTATCTATAATAAAACATCTTGGTAATGTTTGTAAGGATGTATTACAAACAAAAGGTATAACATCGGGCTCAGAGCACTAATAAGTAAAATAACCCTGGTCAGTGTTTAAAATATATCACATTATGTTGTATCTGGTCCAGAGTTGTATATTCACAATCCAGATGAATACATGAGGGAAAACCTTCCAATTAGAAGTACTAAGGTGATAAAAGTAGAGCTGCAGGATTAAGTGTTGGTTTTACTGGTGATAAAATAGAAGAGTCAAATAATTTGTTGTTAAAGAAATGCAATTGCTACATTTTCTTTCATTATTTAAACGTTATGTATTTAGTCAGAGAGACCTGCTAATCAGAGCCCCAGTCAAACAGTCTGAGGCTCCAGTAATGAATGTTTTCTCCAATGCTAACATTTTCTCTTAGGATGGCTAACATTAGTTTGATAGCTAATCTGAGCTAATTTGACTGGGGTAAAAAGATGTTTGTTTTTTTAAAGTACTGAAAAAATATTCAAATTCCAGATTTTATTGATTTTAAAAATTAAAGTTATATTTTCTAAGTACTTAGAAAATATCTAAATATAATATGTGATATTTAAGACCTTTCCGGAGTCATTTATCACAATTATATCAGTGAAAATCAAATTTCTTCCTATATTTAATGAACTGATTATAAAGATATTCATAAGAGGAAATTCAAAGGTTATTGCATCAAACCTGAAGAAAAAATGACTTTTTCAGCAAAGTATACCATTAACTGTACATAAAAACAAGGGTCTACAACCATTGTTATTTGTCAAACTACATGGATTGTATTGGTGAATTAATGTTGCAGGTTGTAGTGTTACCATGTTCACTTTGGAGGCTCTGAACGTCATAATAAGACAAATATGACATGAAAAGTTGAAGAAGCGCATTTTACCTGAATTATTTAAAGTTACAGGTAGGGTTAGTTGGTCAGAAGTAACTTAATATTTTAGATCAGTCAATGCTTTTGGTCACCGGCAGCTGTAGGTTAAAAACCAGAAACTGCTCTAAATTACCAGTGAAATAGCTTTTTTCTCTACATGGGTATTACGATTTGGGTTATTGGGCAGTGAAAGCAGCATTTATTCAACATAATTTTGATCAACAAGGTCATAGGTGGTGTCCTGCCAACGACATACAGTTTGTTGACAATTGGCGGACTTTTTGGGGAAAGCCCGGCCTTATTAGGAGAGACGGCATACATCCCACTTGGAATGGCGCTGCTCTCATATCCAAAAATCTGGCCACGTTTATTACTGACCCAAAACCCTGACCCAGAGTTGAGACCGGGATGCAGAGT
>JAPQRQ010000002.1:22876912-22901685 GCA_037367365.1 Apogon talboti
TGTTATAATTTGGTGCTATATAAATAAAATTTGATTTAATTTGATAAACAGTTTTGACACTACGGCAGTTTAATGTACATAATGTATACATATATAATGTATACAGAATAGATGGATACAAATGCTGGGTGCATGACTGGTATGGGATGGTTCTGATGGAAATATGACTAAATAAAGGTTTGTAGTGTGCTCATCATTTCAGTGTTAGTGGTGTATACATCAAACTACTACTGGTTACTGGTTTTACCAAAAAGAAGCAGTTCAGAGCAGAAAATGTATTAATGTTTTGTTTTTTATTTATTACATGAACAATTTCATTTACATGACTTAATTGGTTCAACTACACACATGTTGGTTTATACTTAAATGCAGTGAATGCTTTTGACAAACAGATGTCCCCATTTAACCTACAGTACAGTACAGTAACTACTTCACGAGTCCAGGATCTAATGAAAACAGATTTTCAGCCTAAATAAAACAAAGGCCACAAGGTTAATGACTGCATTATAATCCAGTTCAACAAACAGATTTGTTGCTTCAACAATTTTCAGTCAAAAAGGCATCAAGAGGCAAAAGAGGTAAGAGTAAAAATCATCAAGCAGAAATGTCTCATTAAAAGCCAGTAATTACATCATACAATTTATGATTTCACATAATACAGTGTTGTGTTGCTAAAATCCTTCGTACATTCTTTTAGTCAGGAAATACACTGAATTAGATTAAGGACAGTTTCTATCACCTCCTCACACACTCTACTCTCTTTGTTCCATAATGGTGAAAAAAAACATTCTTTTATCATTTCATTTACTTAAAATATCTTTATTACATTCCTCTTCATAATTACGAGCTTGAGGTGGTTAAAACATACCTTTTAACGTGTAAAACGAAATATATTGTAAATTCTAACAAGCACTGCAATGTTCTTCCCCCATTCCCAGCAGAACAGGGTTCAGTTTTACTATATTAGCACCATTCCATCCATATATTTGTTGTCACCTGTGACTTTGTATAAGCTTGCATCACATGTTATTTCTTGCATTTTAATACACTTGTGATTATTCTACTTGCTCACTCATTTTCATTCACTTTGAATTTCAGCATTGGATCCCTCTTTACCTTCATCTCTCCTTACAGTATCACCTCCTTTCTCTTCATATTGGCACTACTGTCTGTGTGTTGCCGTTTTATTCCACCCATCCACTTGCCTGTCAGTCCTGCTGTCCATCTTAAATATTTTCATTCTGGCAGAACAACCTCATATGAACTCTCACCTGTTTGCGCCTGGCCCTCCTCCTCCTCATCCTCCTTTTTCTCAGTGTTGATCTTTGCGACCCCCAGCCGGTACAGGGCATCCCTTATCACTACCTCCCCAGGTTGGCAGGCCATCACCACCTGATTGATCTGCTGGTTGACAATGTCTCTGCTGCTGAGGAAGTCCACCAGGCGGTTGTACAGGTAGTAATATGCTGTGTTGTTAAAAACCACAGGCTGCTGCCCCACGCAGTTCACTGATGCACACAACTCTACTGAGCCACTGCCGTCGTCAGCTTTGTCAGTGTGTTGTGAACCCTCTTCTACTTCCTGTCCCTCCTTTTTCTCCAGTTCAGCGACCAGGCTGACGTACGGCTCCAGGTCTCTGCACAGGAGCATTGAGTGGTGCTCTGGAGATGGAGGGTCCTGGGTCTGAGCTGCTCCAGGAGGATGCACCAGCCAGCAGGAAGATGATTTAGTGATGGGGTGGACCTGCTGGTTCTCTGCTACTAAGGACAGGTCAGCGCTGTACGGCTGCTCCTGCAGTTCAGCACATGACACAAACTGAGGGACAAAGAGAGAGAGTTGAAATCAGTATAATTTGAGATGTTATAACAAGAAAAACAGATTATTTACAAATCTATTATGCAAAAGTATAAGTAAATTTATTATTACAAACAAAAAGGCTAAAAAAAAAAGGGAAAAAAAACTAGTAGGAAAGATAAATAAATAAACTAAAACAAAATTGGAATTACAGGTAAAAACCACCTTTGTTTTTGTTTAATGAAGTTTAAAGCTTAAGGTTTGATTTGACTTGGTTTAATTATTGAGCTCTGCTGTGGAACAATGGTAATGGTGTTCAGAATAAAGTACGTTTGCACAATACCTAAAAACAGCTTTAATTAATAAATGTTGTATAAATCAAGGCTTTGATCATGATAGAACTAATAAAAAAGTAAGTAGAGCTTAGTAATACCACGTCCGGCCGAACATCACTTTGCCCCTCCAGCTCACTGATACCCTGTCTACCCAGGGATAAATTTTTTTGAGTCTTAACTTTTAATATTTTCAAAAACTTTAAAAAATTAGCAAAAAATCTAAACATTTTAATTAAGCCATCAAATTGTGCACTGCACCTCTCCTACAGGGTGGGCGGGAGTATAACAAACTGAAACACTAAAGTGATAAAACAAATATATATATACACAAATACAGTATATAGAAACAGCTTTATTATATTCTGTAATTAGAAACATGTTTCAGGTTATGAAGCTACTATTCAATAATATACATTACAATTTAACCCATGATAGAAATGACTGACTATACTACAGCTTCTTTTTGTCAACTTCCACAGAAAACGGGCTCTGATTTAAATAACCAACCTCTGGTTTCTCAAAAGGGTCAGAGAAGCACCCTTGGTTCCTGCCCCACATCTGGGTTGCCAGATCTGGATACTGCATATCAGCACAGACTGCCACCTGCCGGGCACAGTCACTAACGTACACTGGAGGCCAGTAGCGGGACGACAGCAGCAAGTCGACATGGTCCCGAGCCGTTTCCCCCCTGACCAGGCACTTGGAACCACAGACTACCTGGACACAGATATAGGACAGAACATGTTACAGATGCATGTAGATAAACAGAAAACTACAGCCTTTTAATGCTACCTTTGTCAGACAAACAGAGAAACCATTTTTATAGGCTAATCTGTGAACTGATGAAACAGGGTTGCAGTTTTTACCTTGTGGGGGCAGACCATGGACAACTTTCCAGCAGTGAGGTGTAGAGGGGGCTGTGGGGCTGTTGAGAGTCCCCCGTGAACAAGTGTGTACAAGGAGATCAGAGAGGCCAGCAGCTCATTCTAAGACAGAGGAAAGGAGAAAGGTGGCTTTTATTCAAACCAGTACCATACAGATGTCAGTATATCACCCATGACAACATTAACATTAAGTTACAGTAACCAGTAGAAGACATCTTTCATCTAGACACAACCTTCTATCAGAGCAACCAAACTGCCATGTTATCACATGATTAGTGTGCTTGCTCTAACAATAACTCTCATTCTACGTAGTATATTATAGGCTACAGTCGCCCCATCTGGGACTGGGGTCTTGTCATGGCAGAAAGACTTGCATGGTCTAGTGATTTTCAGGGCTACTGTCTGCTAAGAGTCAGAATTATCCAAGACAAAGATGCCAGAGGTGAAGACAGAGATAATATAATGAAAAGATTCGCCTATGGAAAAACTTAAAAGAGAATAGCTACTCAAAACAGGGACTCAGAGATGTACTGTTGAGTCATTTCTGGTGGTAGTGTTTGGTGGCCAGCACCTGGTGTTTGGGTTGCATACAGAACCTGGTCCAGCACAGTCCAAAGTGGACCAGAACATGAGTGTGTGTGAGATTGGACACTCATGTAAGCAACGACCAGGAAACTTGGAGGTGGATTCCTGTTTCCAACCTGAGCAGTGACATGTTACTGAACTTCTGTGAGAGGCATGGATTGTCCACAACAAACCATGAATAGACCCAGTTTAAAACCTCCAAGGTAGAAGCAGTTGCATAGAGCTGGAATGTTCCCCAGTTTAAAAGTACAAAGGTCTTGCTCATGAGTGGAGTGAAAAGACAAGAGGAGGTCGACCATAGGCAGAAAGCAGCATATGCAGTGATGTAGTCAGTGCACTGGACCTTGTGGTGGTGATGACCTCAGTCTATGTTCCTACCCATATGTATGGTCATAATCTCTGAGCAATTAAAGGAAAAAAAAAGATCGTGAATATGTTTTCTCCAACCAGTTTAGGTGTTTTGGACACTTCAGATGACACCTCCAAAGGCAGGTGTCTACAAGCCATCCAACTGGGACTCACGGGAGAGGTTATACAGTATTTCCAAGGTGACCAGAGAACAACTGGAGTACAAATAGAGGAAGTTGGTAGAGACAGGGAGACCAGGGCATCTGTGTTCCCCCTGTTGCTATTGCAACATTAAGGATGAACCAAGCGATGTGGTGAATGGATGTACAGAGGGATGTATTTTCTAGTAATTTAACAAGTACCTATTTGAAATCAAGTATATACACAAGCTAAAACATGCAAGCATAACAAGCATATGGACATATACACTCACCTTAGCCATGGCTGGGGTAATGGTCACCCCACAGCGTGTCAGTATTGTTTTCAGCTCATCCTCGCTGTGATCCTCAATGTTATTAAGTCTCAGCTGACCATCATGGATAAGACGTACCAACACTGATGGATCACCTGAAACAGGTTAAAACACCGCTCATGAATTTCAAAATATGTATAAAACAAGCCATCAAACATTAAAAATACACTTGTAAATTTTACAATATTTAAAATATTGTCCTCATAGAATTCAATGAACTATGACTGTTAGAACTGTTTCGATGCCATCTGAGACATTTGCAAACAGTAAGGTGCCCAAAAGGTAAATAATAATTTTTAATGTAATTTATCTCCTGTTAATCTTGCCAGAGCCATGTATGACTGATAACATATCAGTATTAGAAATATTTCACATTCTAAAATAAAATAATGTTTTATGCTCAGAATGGGAAACTCAACAGTCACAGGATTAACATATTAAAGGGCAGATATTTTAAAGAAGCAGTACCTGACTGCAGCTGTGTGTGAGACAGGACTTTGTCTTTCTCTGTGTTGATGACAGTGTGACTCCTCATTAAAGGGGGAATAAAGGGAGCGATGATAGAAGCATCCACCCGTGTGATAGGGATGTCCGTGGGGAAAGCTGCCTGCTCGATAGCCTCACTCTCCATGGTCAGCCAGAAGTCATCCACGTGCACCTCATCTGAGACTGAACATTCAGGCCAGGTGAACTACAAAGACATCACATTCACACAAACACAGCTGAATATCTGGGCTCAATTCTTTCTTTTTAATTTCATTTTTCTTCCATTAATGTATCACCAATCAGTCACCTCGACATTCTTGAGCTCCAGGACGTTGTCTGTGTATCTCTGCGCAATCTCTAGCGTGGGAGCAACACCACAAATACCGCAGATCATATCGTTGTAGTCACGCACTGTCAGACACTCAAAGGCCCAGTAGCCAATCAGGAGAAGCTCTTGGATTTGAGATGACTCCTCTGGACTGAGAGAATGAACTAAAGCACAGAATGACAGGGATAAATAAGCATGAAACAAAGAGGGCCAAAATTCAGCCAAAGGCAAGTAATATATACATGCAGCTCAGATGTAATCCATGTCATGTTTACCAGGGTGATTGGGCACGTGGTCCAGTAAAGTCTTAGCAGCATGAGATGGTGGATGGCCAAGTCTGATGCTTGCTCTGATCCTTAAAAACAGGTCTATACTAACCAGTAATCTGTTCCCAATGTTGAACAAACCTGCAAAAGAGTGAATGATTTAAAATTTTATATAATACACTGTTATCTAATTGTGGTCGTCTACTTGTAAATAATGAAAACACTAAGAAAGTTGTGCTGAAAATATTTACTTCCAGCTTTGGGCATTTTACTATGGTATTTTTAGAGGCAGTGTTTTATTTTGTCAGTTAATATTTGTTAATTCAAAATATTATTTCAAGGTCTCCTAAAAAATTTACATTTGAGACTCCGTGGTGAGTGGTGTTTGTCAACATATGACTACTAAAATATGTGTTAAACTACAAGAAAAATGAAAACATCATCAACACTGGAGTGCCTCCCTTTGGTCATGCAGGTCAACACTGACAAAGCAAAAGTATAATGTTATTAGATGCATTTTATGTATTACATGTAATTACCCCACATATATGGAGAAGTGTCCCAGATTAACTGCAAAAAGGGTTTAAGGTAACAGAGTCTGGTCTTTTGTGCAAAAAAGGATTTTGTATAGAAAGTGTTACAAGTGGTATAGTTTACCTGGATGTAGGTCAGTGAAACTGTGCAGGGCCAGGCACTGGACGTTGAGACACACCTTAAGATGGAGAGAAGCTGTGTGGATCAGTGTCTCAGTAAGTAGCCAGCAGTCTTCCTGTCCTGCAACAGCACTAGAACATACACATAGACATAAAAAGTCATCAATTAAATACCTGGACATAAACACAATGTGCTGCTAAAACAAGAGAAGAACTTGGATATTTTATAAACATAAATAAGAGAAAACAACAATATTTATGACGCAATAAACTAACACTACTGTTCCCATCAAGTTCACATATTCTCACCTTTGACCTCCTTTGAAAAGAGGGTAGTTACACAGGACACAGTTCGTTGCTGCTGATTCAAAGAACTGAGGCCACCCGGACTCAATCAGTGTCTCCGTTTCCACACTGCCCTCCTGCTCCTGATCACTCGGTTGAACCAAAACTATCTGGAGACTGTTGAGCTCCTGGATGAGTGTCAGTATTTCCTGGAGCTCAGTCTCACTTTCGGGGATCTGCAGGGAACGGCGCAAGAGTTGCAGCGTAGACTGGCGCTGGAGGTCCTTCTGTGCAGGACTCAGGGCCTGGTATGGGTCCAGTAACGTCCCAGCCTAAAACATGAAGGAATACATAATCGATCAATTCGGCAGCAGTGAGTTAATGTTATAAAAGTGATCTGTGATGATGATCTGTAGATGTGAATAATATAATAGGTCTGGAGAAACATTCATGATAAAATTGTCTGACCACTGACAAAGGTAAAGGTAAAAGCCTTTCAATGAGGGTCTCACCTTTGTTCCCTTGGTGTTCTTCTGGCTTAACATGCAGCCACATTTAGGGCACACTGCAGGTTTGTGTCTGTTCTTATACATATAGTCACATGATGGGTTCTTACACCGACCCCTGCCTCGTGCCGTGGACAGCCCCAGATCCTAAAGGAACGACAAGCAAGAAGATTCACAAATGTACAGAGAGTGACATCAATATTAAAAACACACTTTGCAATAGGATAAAGGACTGTGAATATATACAGTATGTACGTACAAAGTTAGAAACAGGGTGCTGTTTGAAAGGCACCACTGACAGGATGTTGACTCTCTTGTCAGTCAGCGAGGCCACAGTCTGGGCTCCATCTGCTGGGACAGATGGATCCTACAGAGAAATACAAACCGACGTGAGGACACACAATAAAGGTTATTATTATTATTAGCAAACGGTGTGTTCGTTTGTCTGTGTTTGTAACTGTGTGTGTGTGTGTGTGTGTGTGTGTGTGTGTGTGTGTGTGTGTGTGTGTATGTGTTACCTGCTTGGCTGTGATTGTTGGGACCGTCTGGCCGAGCTGTTTCAAGGTGCTTGGTTTGAGACCAGAAAAACTCTCTTGAAGCACTAGAGTTAGAAATCAACCGCATCAGCTAAGGTCATGAATGTCACAAAGTATATCTATATACATTTTTTCTTCTTTTAAATGGAATTAGAGCTGTAAACAAACACAATAAGAAGCATAAGTGAGTGGACACATTTAAAAGCTAATATATCAAAAGTTGCACCTTACCAACAGATGATTTGTTGTTTGTACTTGTAAATTTTCCTTTGTTGGGTGGCACGGTTATAATCTGGAACAAGGCACTGCCTAGAAACACAAATAGGAGTAAATATGTAAATCCATTGGGTAACCACTTATTTTAACAGTGCACATATAAATACAGAGCTGTGTGTGTTTCGTCACCTGTGCTATAATACGCAGGGAGAATGGGTCTCACAGGTCTCTTCTGAACAACAGCACTGCTTCTGTCTTGACTTTGGACTGTCGGACCTTTACAACTGTTGTCCATGGGTCTAATCATTAAAAATATCAAGCCAAAACACAGTTACAAACCTCTCACACATATATAGATATAACTCTCGTCCAAACTGTATTAAACACCTCTATTGAAAAGCTGAAATATTAGACATGAAAATTACAAAAAGTGTGGCCAGTGTGTATAGGTGCTTGAAATTAGATTTATAAATACAGATGCAAGTATTCCTGCTGCACTTACACTGGTGCTAAAGAATGGATCTGTAAACAACAAACACTATACAGTTTCATGAGCAGGATGGTCAAAAATACATTGTGGAATAAGACGCAGAGTAAGGATACAAAACATCTGATGGGCTCTGTGTGCTCAGGTGAGTAAATGAGTCATGGAATGAACACATTGAAACCTCATTGTCTTACTTTGTCTGGTTCTTTTGCTTGGTGCTGCTGCCCTCTGGTGGCGTCCCAGCTGTAACTGCAGGCTGCTTTCTAGAGCACAGTTGGACGAGCGCTTCTTTGTTGATCTCAGCCACTTTTGTTTTACTGGCATCAGCATCCCCCTCCTCAGCAGGGGACAGTGTAGCTTGGCAGCTTTCATCAGACTTGGTCTCAACTTTCTGTGGCGTTTGTTTGGATAGAGCTTCTTTCACTTTTGCCTTCTTTGCCTGATATGTAAAAGTCAACGGAGTTAAACCACAGGTGATAATCAGAACTATGAAATACAACCCTGTAGGTTACCCTATATGTTTTCACAGGACTTGACAAGCCTGACTGTTGGATCAGAGACTGTTTATCACTTACAGCTGGGATCCATTTGCCGCCAAGATGTCCTCCACATTCAGGGCATGTTGGTGGCTTGTGGCGAGTGACGTACACAAATGAACAGCCAGGATTCAGACACCTCCCCCGACCTCTTCTTGTGTAAGTCTTTACAGACTGTTAAAAAAAACAACAAATAATGATAACAATAATTAATGTCTCTCAGCTGCTTTCAATCCCTCCACTCATTTCTCCTGTCTGTATATAGGACTGGTGCAATTATAACACAAATACTTTATCACAATTATTTGAATTAAATGTAATTAGTTTGCATAATCACTATAACCATCTTTGTTCACCTGTGTACAAACAAGGAGATTTGTGGCCCTTGTCATGAGGTCTACTGTATATTTATAAACTATTGTCTGACTTATACTACAGTAGAAAAAGAAATGGTTTAACACTATTATTTGTATGGCAAGTAATTTTAATGGGATTTAAAAAATGAGTGAATAGTATGGGTGCTGACCATTTTATATGATGGCTTGGCACTTTGCTCTACACTGGATTCAACTGAGACCATCATTACTGGACCCACAGAGCTGACACCTGTCAAAGTCTTGGGCTCCAGTAGATTCTGAAGTGAGAGGAAAATCGTTTTACATTTTCTTATTCAAATAAGGCTCATGCTGCTGCAGGACATTAGGTCTCACCTGGGTTGGTATGATAGCAACCACCTGGGTAGTTTCCCCCTGTATTTGCGGCGCTAGAGTCCCACCATGAGGACTCCCAGTCACACTGGCCTCATTTCCTTTTAGTTTAAACCCATTTGTGATGCTGTCTGCGGAGCCCTGTGTAACATGTGTGCCCAAGGAGGATGAAGGTTTGGGTGAGACAGAGGAGGAGGAAGAGGGCAGGGCTCCTTGAACGACTGTGGAGTGAGACGCCACTGCAGCTTCCTCTGCCATGTCATCAACAGTGATGGACTGCTCAGAAAGTTCCACTTCACTCGTCAACCCCAGAGGTGGAAACTGGGGCTCCTGGGTGACAATGACAGAAGGCAGGCCTCCCTTCAGTGCAGAATCCACAGGCTCTGCACTAACATCAGGCTGAGAGCCTCCTGGCAGGTGATTTGAAGGGCAGCCTTTGGCCAAAAGAAAGTAATTGGCTCGGGGGAGGATCTTGCGGAAGCCTGGCAGGTCTTTGGAAGGACTGGGTGAGGACTGACAAAAATACAGAGATTTGTTCATTAACATTGATAACTTTTGACAACATAGTAGACAGTAGCCATCAATGCAGCATCTGAAATCCCACATTATGTTCCATACACTTACTATTATCTACCATCATTAAAACATACAGTGTCTGTGTGAATGGAGAAGAGAATCTATATATTTGGACACACAATTCTGAATGTAAATTCACATCACTTTCTGTGAGACTTCATGACAGGAACATGTAACCATGGGAACCATTCAACCTCACCACAATCAGTATCTGTAATATCTGATCGCAAGATGAACCTCTCTCTTTTGGCTGTCGAGAAATTACTAAAGAAGCATCTGTCACCAGTTAAAGCTGTGAGGGAAAACAATCCCAGAGTTTTAAAACACACATGCTTTTTGCTGCTCACAGTCCAAAACAAAAGACTAATAGATAATGTTAGATGGCCTGATGCAGTTTCATGCCATGAAAAAGAAAGCCACTTTTCTAAGCTTCTATGTCAAACTACAGAGTAGAACAGAAGAGTTATGCCTGGCTGAATCTGAACACTGATTGTATAGATGCCAATCACATACTTAACTGCCTTATCTCTCTGAAAACACCTATAAGCAGATAGAACCTCTGGTCACACAGGTAATGGGTATAATTCATATTTCCTGTCAGACTACTTTAAAATATAATAAATCTAATAATAAGAATTGGTTCTTTACCCAAAAATGCCATAAGAAAAAAAGAACCAAGTCAAAACTGCACTGCCGCTTACATCCCTAAATTACCCGAATAGCCAAACAACTAATCATAACAGTATCACAGGCATCTAAATTATGTGGGATGCAATAGTTTGTTTTGCTGGATATGGATATCTGTCACATCAATCACTGGGGTTAGTGATGTTACTGTTATCAGTGCTGTTTTGCATTGCAGCCACTGTACTTGCATGTAGCAATGTTTCCTCAAAATAGTATTCAATGCACATAGTCTTATTTCATACTAAGGATTCACGCATCATAAATCTCACCAAAGTCTCATATGCTGTTTTACCATAATCAATTACATGTTAGTATGGAATCACAGATGCAGCCCTGTAATGAAACGGGTGCAAAGCCAACTCAAGAAAACGCTGCTTTATCATAGTTGTAAAACAGAAATTGAGGCACTTCATTATTACTCTGCATGTTGTTACGGGTGCCAAATGTTTTCATTACAAATTACATCAAACCAGTTGATTACACAGATGGTCTGCAGTGTGTAATCATCAAGAAGAGCTTTGACATACTTAACAGCCTATAACAAATCCAACAATTCATCATGTGCAAACCTTTTAATAAGATTGGCTTGTATTGACTGCTTGGCACTGTCATTAAAGTACTACTGCACTTTCTACCGACACAACATTTTCTCAGCGGGTTTCAAGTGTTCCTCAGGGATCTTGATGAAAGCCACAAACCAAAATGTGTTGGTCCCTCATTGAAGATGAGAGTGAGAGTTTTAACCTTGTGTGCTCATATTTAAAAAGGAGTTTCTATAATAATAATAATAATAATAATAATAATAATGGATTAGATTTATATAGCGCTTTACTATTAACTTACAATGTCTGTGCCCTCCTTCTCCAACTTGGCTTTCTCCAGGTAGTAGCCTTTCTCAGCTACGCTGAGTCTCTTCCAGCTCTCACTGATGCGCTTGTTGATTTCGGACTGAGGCAGATTAGGGACTTCCTGTTGCATAATTTGGTGAACATCAAAGTAGTAGAGCAGGAAGGCAGACCTAAAACACATAGATTCAATATTTTCACAATTACAAAAGGGCTTGTTTAAGAGGCCAGTTCAAACGAGACCATATTTACTGTGATTTTGTTGTTTCTGGGCTATGCACATTACCTGGGCTTCTTAGGTTTATCAGTGCTGTCCTCTTGAGCTTTACTTTTCCTCTTCTTTGGGGGACTCATATCCATCTGGTTATAACAGCTCTCCACTTCTTCAGTCACCTTCACCTCATACATATCCACTTTCTCCATGATCTATAAGAATCTGGAGCCAACTTTAGAGAAACAGTATGCGAATAGATTATTTTTCATGTTGACAATGATGAAGAGGTTTATTCTAGGGGCACAAGTGATATCAATGTACTTCAAGTGACAATGTTTCTGCTGCATAATATACATTTTATGCCATAATATAAGGATACATTTATGCAACTACAGGGCATGACTATACAGCTCCAGTTTCAAACATATGTGGAGTTATTTATATTTCAATTATCTTAACAAATGAAAAACAAGTAGATAGGTTGTCTAATAACGGGCTGGTAGTAGACCGAAACAGGACAATGTCTTTGTCAGAGTAAATTACAGCTATCAGAGACTGCTCATGCATACACCTCAGTAATATGGAGTTCAAATATTATGGCACTGTTATGCCTGCTTTAAAGAACGTTTATTGGCGTGTCTTTATACTGCTACACTGTCCGTGGGTTATCCAATGAAATGCCTTCTTATTGAAGTCTTACCTACGACGGCCCGAGGCTTTGCAAACTGCTCTGAACAACCATTAGAAAACACCGAAAACATAAGCCATTCTACTGACTGTAGAAAATACTGAATTTGGTCAGAGTTCGGTATCATGTCCGGAATTTGCGATGCATAAATGTCTGTAAAGTATCTTCGTTTAATCGTCGACTTGTAAAAACATGGCGGTTTGTTGCTATGGTTCTCGGCCAATGAAAAACCGGAATAAACAAGTACTGGCCAATCAGCGAAGACGTTTTTGACACGTGAAAGTAACGCTTGCGTCCCATAAACCTTCATTAAAGATTGTGGTTATAATGGATCCAATATGCAGGGTATAATAGTATTTTCTAAATACTGTATGAGTTTGTAACAAAAAAAAACAGGTCTATGGAAATATTTGAAAACGTTTTGTAATCGGTTAAATATACAGTTATGTGTAAAGGATTCTTTTTCTCAAAGTGTTAGCGATAGCAAAGCTTTTTTAATATGACAAGTATATGGACAGCATATAAGGTAAAATGAAATACAAAAATACATTAAGTATATTGACAGTGGAGGAAACTGAAATATTGCTAATCTTTTAACCCCAGACCAAACTAATCGCACTGATCGGTAGGAGTCTCAGGCTTATGAGCCAAACATCGAACACTTGGCAAAAATGGCGGATGACAAGGTGAGTGAGCGGCTGTGTTCTAGATTTAAATGTATTAATTTCACGTGTTTGGTCAGATGACAGCCGGAGCTAGAAGCGCTAGAATGAACCTTTTCCTCTCAGCAGTAGTTGGCCCAGTGATGAAATTAAGTTAGCACTGCAAAGACCGCCCCTAAAATGAAATTAATCGTCCCTTGAGCTGGCTAAGTTACCGTGCTACCCACATTAGCTCAGCACCAAACTTCGAGGCAACTCTTTCGCTGTGTTGTTGTGTAAGCTGCAGATGGAAACCTCTGTAACGTATTGGTTGTATTTCTGTTGTAATCAAACCATTTGTGCATACTAATGGAAAGCGGTGGTTTTATTTTAGGATCCCCTGAAACAGCTGAAAGATTTAACGCAGCTCAAAAACCAACTGGAGGAGATTCAAAGGAAAATAGAAAACGAGATTTCTGTAGGAATACCTCAGGTAAGTGTTTCTTTTAGTCCCAACAGCTGACGTGTGGTATGAATTAAAAATGTTTAGCCCCTCAAAACAACCTATATTTACTAATATATTTGCACTTCCCTCTTTCCTGTGTGATCCTGCTGCTGCTGTTTTGTTTTGTAGGGAGGCTCCGTGTTGGGATCTCCTTTTCTGAAGGGCTTTCTGGCCGGTTATGTAGTTGCAAAACTACGCTCCTCTGCCGTCCTGGGAGTGCTGCTGGGAACACTCACTGGAATATATGCAGCACAGAACTATCAAGTGCCCAACATTGAAAGGACGGTAAAAGATTATATCAGTAACATGAAAAAAGGACCAAAATAACGTGGGCTGACTACAAGCCTCCATGGCCTTTTACCACTGACGTAGAGAAAAAAAATAATGGTACAAATACTGGCTTGTGACAGACCATCCCTCAAGATCTTGTTTTAATGGATACAATGCTATAACTGGATTTTCATTTGGGACTCAAAGACTATGCTTTTCTATTGTTTTGCATTTTTTTTTACAGTTTCACGTTCATTATAGAGGTTTATATTTCATTTAACTTATGAAAGGTTGTTGCCAGGAGCAGCTATGCCAGCTCTCATTTGCAAGGGCAAACAGTGTTTCCTTCACAGGGTCCAAAATTAACTCTTTGGTTCATCTGCCAATGGCAGGTAAACTAAGAAAGTTCATCAGCCAAAAAGAGTTTTTATTTGCTGAAACTGCAATGTGCAATTTAAAAATCCATCTTTAGCATCACTGAAGATGAGTAGAGAAGATCAGATTTTTAAATTGTATTATTTACCTTGTTCTTTTTCATAATCCTGGGTGTTTTTGATTATTGTTGTACTTAGATATGACAGAAAGGATCAAGTAGTAGTAAGCTGCTCTGAAAGTGTGCTCACATTTGGCACTCAGCAAGTGTTAATTTTGGACCCTGTTCCCACAGTTTCATTGTCAAACTCAGTTACAGAGAGAGTGGTGTATCGAAGTATTTTATTACAATTGTTTAAATGGTTGAGATTTATATCTAATCATTCAAAAGTTGACTGAAGAGAGTTTTTTTGCACTGTTAATAGTATTCAGATTATTTAAAGGAGTTTATTTAGCGCCATTTAAGATGATTGTGATCCAGAATGTGGGGCCTACATCCCCAGTACGACACAGGAAACAGTGGAGGAAGCAGCTCCAGTGGGCTGCCCTCTTTGTCCTGATGGTCTTCATTTATGGCTCCCATGCTCCACTCATCACACTCACCAAGATAAACGGTGAAGTCCCATTCAACCCCTCTTCATGTGTGGTGATGATCGAGTTAGCCAAACTCCTTATCTCCTTGGCGACTCTAACCTTGACTGGGGGTATAGCCACCTTCCATGCTTTTCCACCACTAGTCCGTGTGGCTCCCTATGCGGTTCCTGCCATTCTCTATGCACTTAATAACAACTTAGTTGTAGTCATGCAGGCCTACATGGATCCAAGCTCATACCAAGTCCTCAGCAACCTGAAAATTGCCTCCACTGCACTGCTGTACTCCTTCTGCCTGGGCAAGAGGCTCCGGCTGGGTCAGTGGTTTGCTCTTGGGCTCCTTATGGTGGCTGGAGTCTGTCACAGCTATAGTAGCCTGGATGTTGGAGACCCTGAGAGGAAGGTGGAAGCTGATGAACGTCCCAGGCTTCACATCACAGCCTGGGGGCTTTTCCTTGTGCTGGTGTACTGCTGCGTTTCAGGCCTGGCTGCAGTTTATACAGAGATGGTGCTGAAGAGCCAGAGGCTGCCGCTCAGCCTGCAGAACCTCTACCTCTATGTGTTTGGCGTGGCCATTAACGGGCTGTCCTCATTCTCTGCTGCAACCAGTGAAAAGAGCTTCCTGGAGGGGTACTCAGGAGTGGTTTGGGCCATTATAGCGGGACAGGCAGCTAACGGACTCCTGATGTCTGTGGTGCTCAAGCATGGGAGTGGAATCACCAGACTGTTTGTCATTTCCTGCTCCATGCTGGTTAATGCTCTGTTGTCATGGGCCATGTTAGGGCTGCAGCTCACTCCTTTTTTCCTCCTTCCTGTTTCTATGATTGGACTGGCAGCTTACCTTTACTACAGATAGAACCACAGGCCCTATTTCATCCCAAAACAATCATGATTACTCTTATTAAAAACGCTAAGCTTTGGAGATGCAGTTTTACATGTGATTTCTTTTGCCTTTTAACTTGCAGCCTTTCTTCTGTTTGGAAACTTGACTGATTTTTCACCCAGGCACATTTGTTTTATAACCACAGGACAAATAAATTAGTCCGCTGATGGAAAAATGTGAGAATTTTCATCATATTTAAGGTTTAATTTAACTGATGTATATGTTGTAAGTAAATTCATTTCAGACATTTGAGAAGAGAGCTGTTGTATTCATCATGTTGATTTGGTTTTTGTCCCACATCCTCTGCCAAAAACAGTCTCAAAGATAAAATACAAATGGTGTGTTAATGATGTGATAATAAATTGTGAAACCCAGCTTTGCCTTTGTGATTTACAGTTTCCCATTGATCCATTAATTTGAGTCATTATTGAGTTAATGGTTCAGCTTTACGATTGCTCCTCACAGCTAGAGCGTCCTTTAACTCTCCCAGAGCTGTAAACGGTGGAGGGAAAAAAAAAAAAAACATGTTATGGGAAGAAATATCTCTAAGCACTCCGGTTCCATTGTACTTCAGAGGTTACGTTCTATCTCTAAACTAACAGCCAGCCAGGAAGACATTAAGATGCGTCCGCTGACCTTTACAGAGTTGTTTGTTGTCAGCCTGCAGCTGCTGGTTCTGAGCAGACAGGTAAACGGCATCCTGCACGGCCTCCAGCAGCACACTCCTGTATCTGCTCTCCGACACCTTCCTCTGCTCCTCACTCACCTCACGAAACACTCTGAACACCTAGACAGCAGCAAAACACACCCCAAACACCAACAAACGCATGGCTTACTTTTCAGCAACCTTTTCATTTTTGTGCACACAGCGGCACAGTGTGAAACTTGACGCATCCATCACTGATATTCTCCAGATGGTACATTCTATAAAACACTTCTGTGTTTTAAACAGCACTTATTAAGCAAACATGTATTTCCATGTAGAAAACCTTGCTTTCTAATTAGCCAAGATACAGTCAGATTGATAAGTACTTGGACAGTGGCTCAAATATTGGTATTTGACCTCGACACCACCACAGTGGATCTGAAATGAATCAATCAAGATGTGATTAAAGTGTGGACTTTAAGCATTAATCCAACAAACATATTGACAATTTAAGGAATTACAACCATTTTGAATATAGTCAATCCATTTTCAGAGCCTTAGAAGTAATTGGAAACTGACGGACAAGCAGTTTTATGTCTGGATGTGTCCTGTTCCCCGGGTTATTTTATGACAAACCAGATAAAATGTTTGGACCTGATTCAGAATGTTGAATTTACATTTGGTAGCTGTTCATTGAAATTGTCAATATGAGAGCCAAAGAGGAGCTAATCCAAATGAAGGAGACTGTCATTCAATAAAAAAACCCAATAATTCTATCAAACAGAAAAGCAAGAATGAGTGGCCAAATCAACAACTTTGTACATTCATAAAAAGAAATAATCCACTGTTAACAACATGGTGGAAACCAACAACAGCATAAGAATTAGGTAGAAAACATACAACAAAAAAACAAATGCTGCCTGAATCAGATTATCTGGATAGAATAAACCAAGATGAAATTGTTGCAGAATGATGGTAACAGGAACGTTTGGAGAAGGTAAAAGCATCTCATGATCCAGATCAGACTACGTCATGTGTTCAATGTGTATGGCATGGACAGTGATGATGTGATGCTGAGAGAAGGAACAGGGTGAATTCTGAAGTAAATCAGGCTACCCTCTCTTCTCAGATTCAGCCAAATGATGCAATGCTGATCAGATTGTGATTCATTTGGCAGATGGATAATGACCCAGAAAATACTGCAAAAGTAACACAAGAACTTCTGAAGCTAAAAAATGGGATGATCTTCAGTGGCTGAGTCAGTCACTTCATCCCAATAGAGCAGTTTTCCAGTTGCCGAAGAACAAACTGAAGGAAGAAAGACCCTCAAAAGACCCACAATCTTAGTTTGTCCAATTACTGGTGTGCCTCTGAAAAGGGAGGGATGGTTGCAATTCCTTAATGGTTATTGCAACATTTTATTAACACTCATTTACTTCCTTTCAGATCTACTGTGGTGACATACAGAGGCAAAAATGACTAAATTTGTGTCACTGTCCAAATACTTATGGACTCATAGACATCTTTAGTTTAACATCTTTAGTTGTGTTCAGACAGCAGAGACCGGCTTTTAGAGTTCCTTCTAACTGACCCAGGGTAAGCTGGTCTCCAAAACTCTGCACCTCATTACTGGAATGGTCTGCACAAGTCTGAACTGAGAAACATCTTTTAAACCAAGACTTTAAAGCTTCTGTTTTCAGTGATACTTGGCAGGTACTTTAACTAGGGATGCTATATTCGCATGAGCATGGGAGTAGTTGTTATCGAGAGTGAATAAGTTATATTGAACTAACTTATGTAAATGTGTATATGATTATTATGTCGTCCCCGTGTCTCATACAAATAAGAACTTGAAGTCATTGCGGCATCATTATAGAAAGAAAGAAAGAAAGAAAGAAAGAAAGAAAGAAAGAAAGAAAGAAAGACTTATTGACAAAAGGTGAAAGAAAACCTTAAATCTGTGGTAATTGTGAAAGTAAGACTTTAGCCATATAAAATGTGACATGATTATTCGGATCAATGAACATCGAGCTAAAGCCCTCCCACCTGGAGACTGTCTTCCCTCAGACAGTGCAGCTCGGCCTGGTGTCTGTGGTATTGATCGTGCAGGTCTCTCTCTGCCTGCTGGGCCTCAGCGCGCAGGGCTTCTATCTGCAGCACCAGGACCTGCCTCTCTTTGGTCAGCACCAGCAGCTCTCTCTGGGGGCCTTCTGTCTAGCGCGAGATTGGATGAAACCATCAAAAATGCAGGGAAATAACAGAATTAAGTTGCAAATGCCCACTACCCACAAAAAAAAAAATAAAAAAATCTAGCCTTGCATTAATTTCCGCTGACTCAGCATCCTCAGCTAAGATAGATCACAAACTGAATAATGTTAAACAACAGTGTATCTCATTATCTTACCGGTAGCTGTTCTTGTGCCAATTCTCTCTCCATCTTTTCCACCTCCTCCTGAATTAATCTCCCATGATCCTCCTGTAGTTGCCTCCTCCGCTCTTGTGCTTTGTTGTATTCCAGCTGAGACTGATCATTAAATTGGCAAAATAAATGGCTTACTGTGGGTTGCCCTCCCCTGCGCACATAAATCTTATTTATATGTTAGGTAGAGTATTCACACAGTCTCGTAAACACATTTCGGAACCAAATATGCAGGTGTGCATTATTTAACTTAACACTGCAGGAGGTAGATGAATTAAATTACTTGTTGACTAATATCAACTTTATCTGTAGCGGCGCCGTGCTTCACTGTTTCGTCTCTGAGAGCGTCCCTCAGTTGCTGGATTCGTCCTACTCGTTCCTGGATTGTCCTCATGTCTCCTTTACCGTCTGCAGTTTGTCAAACAGAAGACACGGGTCACGGGTGTCCTTCTACAGAGAACTTGACCTATTTAGGATCACACACTACATTACCTGTGATGTGTTCTTCCATCTCCTTCCTCAGCTGCTCCTGTAAATGTTTCATTGTGTCCGGTATTTCTACTTGCTCACTATTATTTGCCAACTGATAATCCTGTCAAAACAATGCACACATGTTTTACTATGGTGGTAAGACACAGTTTTAGCTGTGTAATTGTGATGTATTTAAGCCAAACCTTTGTTTTAACTTTCATCTTGTTGGACTCTTCTCTCCTCTTCTCCCATGACTGATTTTTCACAACCTGTTGGAGAGATCACAGAGTGCATTTCTGTTGCAGAACTCATGAAAAAGAAAAAAATTACACAGCATCTATTAAACCTTTTCACTGACTAAAGTACCTGCAGGTCTTGAATCAACTCTGCCAGCTTGTAGGTGTTGTGAATTTCATTCTCCACCTCTGACATCATCTTGGGTCTTAGGGCCATGATTTTTTCTCGAATCTCTTGTTCAGTTGCTCGTGGATGCCAGCGAACAACTGTCAGCTTTGTTACTAAACTTCTCACTTTCTGCGCCAAAACTAAAGCAGATGGGGTCTCATTATCTAGAAAACCTGAGGGAAACAAAGCAGAGTTAGTTTTTCTCCGGCTTAAAACTTATCTGAAATTGAAATGCAGAGAATCATGTACCTTGAGGGTGGATACAATAGATGAGGACAGTCCTGCTATTTCCTGTTAAAGTATCTTTTAACAGGAAAGGGAGGAGTTTGTCATCGTTTGTGGCTTCACAAGGGATTTGATCCAAAATCTTCACCAGTGGGCTGACTCTGGAGAACATAGAGCTATTACCACTGAGAACAGTACGCACTATTAACAACAGATGGGTTCAGGAGAGTTGGTGCCAGGTTTTTTGGACCGCTTTCATCAACAACCTCCAAAATCAGATTTTATATTGCGTTCAGATTTAGAGTATATTTTCTTATGCATGTCCTGAACGAGTGTTGTGTGTGGGTTAACACTTAGTCTTATTGTTTTTTGAGAGACACATGGATGTTCTGCTTGTTTACATTAAATTTACTGTGTAATTTAAGGATCTGAAGCTTTATTTTGTCCAATCACTCATATAAATGTACAGATATTGGTGAAAATCTTAGTAAGATTAGATTAGATTAAATTAGATTAGATTAGATTAGACTTTATTGATCCCACAATGGGTCATAATATTCATCAAACTGTCACCTTAGGCAATAAAAGTAGATTTTGGGTCAAATACATGTATCACACAATTTCCACTTCTGTTTACAACAGGTTTTGAGAACATGTCAGTTTGTGTAGGTTAAATACCCTTTAGACCACGATTGAGTGCAATGACACATTAAAAACAATACCAAACAGTTTGGTGGTTCAACATTGATACAAGTCAGTCTATGACTATGACACACAACCGCCTCATACTGTATGTCAACACTAACTTCACCACATAAGAAAAAAACAGCAATTCAAACATAGTCCAATGGTTATTTAGAGAGAAAACAGTCATGAAGTGTTATCAGTAATGGAATGACCTGTGCATTCATTGGACCTAAATCCTATTGAAATGCTGTGGAATGAACTGAATTGCAAGGTCAGAAAAAATATACTCAAAACAACTTTGACAAATTTTACAATGTATTTTAAATAAATTTTTGGATGAACTAACTGTAAAACTATTATGGCTGCAAAGAGAAGATTTCTCATTAAAAACCTTAATTGTT
The DNA here is from genome assembly GCA_037367365.1 of Apogon talboti. Classification (NCBI taxonomy): domain Eukaryota; kingdom Metazoa; phylum Chordata; class Actinopteri; order Kurtiformes; family Apogonidae; genus Apogon; species Apogon talboti. The sequence continues at coordinate 22,897,863 of JAPQRQ010000002.1, forward strand.
TATTACATTTTGGTACCAACATGTGTACATTTACATATTAATTTGCATATTCAATATAAACCTTCATACCATTAAATCACCTGGTTTGTTGCACATAAACAATAATAGCATGCATATGTCACCAATAACAATAAGACCACTTGTTTCTAAACTTTTGACAGTAACGTATAACCACTGGATGACTTTACAACCAGTCCTTTACTGTCACTAATAGGTGACCACACACAGAATTGCGCTTTTGCTCTCAGCTTAAATTAGTACATCATTTTTAGTTGGTCTGGCCTGTGTAATGGATAGCTCGCTGTAAAACTGACCCTCTGAGGTCGGCCCTGCTGGCTCCTCCTGCCAGCATGAACAGCTGCAGTCTGCTGCGGCAAACTTCAGACTCCTCCTCCTCTGGATGGAGTTTCCACTCTACGGATACTGAGAACAGGAAACTACATCTGTGGAGAAATACACACCGTGAACACGAGAATCAACACACAGCGGGTATTAATTCATTCAGAAGTGATATGATGGACAACATGACCAACACTGTGGTAAAAGAGACAATACAGTTACTGATGCACTTAACCCCATTGTCATCAGCTATTGTAATGAATCAATTAATTCAGTTAATGGGTTACATGGCTGCAGTTAATGTGACCTACCTGCTGGAAATAGAGCCTGGACTGATCTTCAGTGTCTCTCTGTGTGTTTCATACAGAGCATAGGCTTCTTCTGTTGAGCTCACACACACCTCGCTCACACCTGTTAGTCTGAGGAATTTAAATTCACCACATCTCGTTAAAATTGCCCTTGACAGGTGGAAGTGTTGCCCTGATCCTTCATTTCAGCGTATGTTTTGTCATTTATCTGTGAGACATGATCATCTCAGACTGACCTTCCGAGAACTGGGTGACTGACTGGTTTGAGGCTTTGTCTGTTGGGGCTCAGGATGTCAACAGCGCTGCCATCTGGATAAAACTAACAGGAAAAAGAATCTGGGCTCATTCAGGACCAGATTAACATGTGTGCAACAGTTTTGTATGTAATCAGACAGAGGCACAAACCTGAAGAAGTGACACGGAAATGAATGATTCTTCTTTCATTTGTGATGACATGCGGCTAAACAGATTTGTCAAGCTCTAAAATACAGTGGAGGATTATTTTAACAGTAAGTGAACATAGCGTAGAAGTTTCCAATTGTGTGTCAGTCTACCTGTTTTATGACACTGTGGTCAATCAGAGAGCCCATGGTCTCTGTGGATGCTCCACATATCAGCACTGCTCCATTAAAACCTTTGAGTATGGACTCCATAAGAGGTTGCAGGAGGTCTGAGTGAATCCCCTGCACATTTACAGGCAGATGTTTAGGTTCCAGCCAGGATGGGCATCTTGATAACTTTGTGAAGTTGAATAATTGTGCCAGTTTAAGTTGATTAGTAGTGACTTAGGGTAACCAAATATTAATAAAGCATGACCAACCAAGGAAATAGACCACAAATACAGTATACCATTTCAAACATAACATCAGCAGCTAAAGGGCAGAAACAGTCAAAGATCAGCTCTAACTCTCTCTAAAGTAAAACATAATTATCCTCCAGCCCCCACCCAAAAAAAAAGAGTTTTGACTTTGCTTACCCCTTTGACAAATCGATTAATTGGTTATTCATGTGCATCCATATTCTCTAGAAAGTTTATGAAAGTGCTAATTAGAGCAGTCATATTAGTAAGAAGGTCCTTTACCTGTATGTTGTCAACAGTAACAACTTGGTCAAATGGGAAGGACTTCACTGCCTGATGAAAAAAACAAAACAAAACAAAAAAAATAGGGGTTTGCAGAAAATAAACAACAGCATGTTGAGTGTGTGAAGGATCACGTTTTACCTCATCCTTTCCTGATGTAAAGTCCACTCCATGTCCATCTTCAGCTATAACTACACAGCCTTTATCCTCTGAAAAACAGACGTTTACTCACTCATTCAACAACAGAAACAAAAGTAGATGTACAGCGTTGATGTTTTTTGAAATCTTTACCTGGCAGTGTTGTAAGTACAACTCCCACTCTTACTGGTTCTTCACACATCTGGAAAAACACAGATTGGTCCGTGACACAGCTTGATTTCTGTCTTAATACTTCATTATGGTATATTGGTTAAAAAAAAAAGTACTTACAGGTGAATTCATGTTTCCAATAGCTGTCCAGTGCTCCCGTCTACTATAGACACTGGTTCCTCTGGATTTCATTACACTGAGATGAATTATTAATGAGCCAGAATCTACTTTCACTGATCCAAGTGATCAGGATCCGGTTACTGAGATGGACAGAGGTCAGACCAGGAATGAATTAAAACCCCTTTTCTTTTACTGTACTTATACAAAATTGCCATTGTATGAGTTCTAAGACCAAAAGAGCTCACCCTTCAGACTTTTTTGTTCATTCTTTATGCTTATACTTTTATATCAGACACCATTCCTTTCTATTCATGAGCTAACCCCAGTGATCGCTGAGTGGGATAGATGTAGCATCCACAGCGCCTACAGCCCCCGGAGGCCATGTGGATAGTGGAAAATTGAGAATCAGTTCTTGCTGACGTGAAGTTAGATGAGGGCAGGGGTGAGAGTTTGGGGCGTACAGAGAGTCTGGAGGGAGGTGAGGCTGCCGTCCAGGAGATTTCAGGTCAGGCGATGAAAGAGGGGAATAAAGTGGCACGTTCAGCAGCTCCTTCTGACAGATGGACTCCCGAACAAAGCTAGACGAGTCAGTCACTTGTCAGGCAGGACCATTTGCGCCCCGTAACCCACAAATGTAGCTATGACAGGATGTGAAAGAGAAAGGTCTACTGAAATGTCTTCAAGCAGAGGGGTTATGATTTTAGAATCCCACAGACTCACAAAACCTTAATATCAGGGATAAAAACATGAATTGATTTTAAGGTTTTCAAAACAAGAGTAAAACAAGGGCTTAGAGTGAGATATGTCAGCCATTTGCTTATGTTTGCTTTATTCTTAGTAATCTAATCTAATCCAATCTAATCTAATCTAATCTAATCCTCCTATACTGTTTCCAGTTTTAATTTCATTAGTTTTAATGTTGGACTGTGTATGTTTGTTAATTGCTAGCCGTTTCTAGTCATAGTCAATTATAGTGATATTGGAAAAATTCTGTAATTTCTCAACAGCTGGCAAACCTATATACATCACATCAATTGCAATTTCATTCTCTTAAGTTTTTATTAAATTTTCACAAAAATGTATAAACAGACAAATACAGTGACAAAACATAGAGCCTAACCAGCTGCCTGGAATTTATGCAGTGCAGTATGGTGTCATATACAGTTCCAGTCAGACAGTAAGAGCATCACTTTTAATATAAATGTTATACTTTTTCCAGTTTTTGTTGAAAGTGTCCTCTTTGGTTCTCAGCATATAAGTCAACTTGCACAAATATCTGGAACAGTTTCCAGTCACTGCTCTGGCTTTAGAGTTCATATTAAGACAATTCCTAGTAACAGCTTTTTTTTTTACTTCACATTATAGTTTTTTACTTATCACAACAATGTTCCTCAGATACACCATTAAGCAGATATTTGGAATTTTGTAGCCGAAAATAATTTTAATAGTCGCATAATGGTCTTATTTTGTACACTTCCAGAAAATATGTGAATGGCTGACCTCCATAGTCTCACATAACCTCCAATAGTGTTGTTGTGTAGTGATCCAATGTTATGATTGGTCCGTGAATCCCTTCTACTTTCTGCAAAATCCAGTTGCATGTTGTTTTGAAGAAAAATGTTGACATGCATAGTCCTTGTCAAATTAAAATATACACAGTATATAT